>VZRE01012911.1:285542-444948 GCA_013396775.1 Cephalopterus ornatus | reverse complement strand
AATTTGGTTATTTAATGCCATTATTTACCTTCCCCATTTTCAGGGGAAGGTAAATAATCAGGAAACTTGGAAAGCCTATTTCTGGAACAGTCCTGCCGAAGGGGTGCTGGTTAAAGCTGCTTTGTCCTTAATCCTGGATGAAGAAATGTAGGAGAAATCTGACTGCACTAACACGGGTGCTCCTTCACCGTGGAGGCTAAATGGGTAAGGAATCATTAACCAGGCCTTTTAACCAGCATCTTACCAGACCTGGTGTGTCCCTTTTGGTAGTTTGCTGAAGCCATTCCATTAATTAATTCCGTTGTAGCAGCCTTGCCTTTGGACACCTGTGACTTACAGGAACGTGAGTGAGCTGCAGTGATCGGGGTAACCTGGCTGGCTTGGAACCGGAGCAGACAAGGGATGCTCATCTAATCCATCAGAGCGGCCAGGAAAGGCCAGAGTAAATAGCTGAGGAGCAAAAATAAAAGCCTGGGAGCTTTTATTTTTACAGTTCAAAATGACCCAGCTGGCTCTGCAGGAGCACATTTATCTATGCTGAAAACTGTTTCATGAAGGTGTTTTAACACCAGGTTCTAGCAGACCACTCGAAAGAGCTTGTAGCATATTTTGTGGGGTTTTGTGAAGCATAAAAAAGCCCTAGACTAAGGGTTTTGCAATTTAAAATCTTCCAGCCATCCAAAACTGCTCTTCTCAGTCTTTGCTGTTTACTTTGGTTCAATGAAAAAGAAATATATTTTCTATTAATATGAACATATTTTTTTTTTTCCTTTTGAATTTTAGGCTTTATTTTTGACCAGACTTTAAACTTGTATTTTTCTTCCTAGAGTCAGTGCTAATGTCAAACTTCCTTCATGGTGGAAAAGATGGACAAATATTTTTTGAGCAACAGGAGTTTCAAACCTCATCCAATCAAAGCTTCAAACCCTGAAAACCACTTCAGTGTTAACAAAGCAGGAGAGATCCTTTAAAAAACTTCTGCTGCAAGAGCAAATTATTTCCTGCTTAGTAGTGAGTGCATTTGTGAGGGGATTCACAGTGGTTGTCAAATTACGGACATTTTTAAGCTTGAGACTTGAGAGACTGTGATTTAAAGGAAGCTGTGAGTTGAATCTGTTAAAAATTTAGCTACTCATAGCAATAACAAGGTCTTATTTTCAGTTTTACTTTTATAGAATAATTTCTGACTTTTGTGATCAACTTAAGAATGGCTGGGAACCAAGCCTGTTTCCCTTCCTTCCCTTAAGTACATAAATTATTTAATTGAGAGACACACTAAATTAATGTGCAAAATACACCATGTAAATTAGTGGGGAAAAGACCATATGATATTTTCACTTCATGATTTGTGTGAGGTTTAAACATCCTTTGGAATATATAGAAGAGAGTAGTCACAGTGTAGTTACAAATAACAGAAGGGAAAGCACTGTCATGCATCTTTGTTGATTTTAAATAGCGTGTTAAATAGCAAACAATCAGAGTTTTCATGTCAGATGTACTAAAAGATCTGCAGCTGAAGAGATGGGGGGAGCTGGTCAGGGCAAGGGAGGGATAAGACAGATTGTTGGAACTTATTTCCAAATGAATGTTCAAGTTGAACAGTTTATGCACTTGTGATAATTTTAAATAGAGACATTTAAGATTTCTCCTTGTGGTTCTTTACTTAAAATCCAATCCTCCCTCTTTCTCTATCACCATCATAACTGGCTGATCCTCACAATACCGTGTGGGGACCAATGACCTGCAGAACTCCCTGGGGCAAAGAGGAGCCAAAACCTGATTTTACTGCTTTTTGAGATAATCCTACAAAGATTAGACCATGCTTCCTCTTTTTGGTCATGATTTTTTTTTTTTCAATAAATAATTACTATAATTATTTTTAATTATAATCTGCCTTTAAAACCACCAGCGTAAACTGTCCTCTAAGTAATATACAAGCAGGGTTTTGTGTTTCTCTGCTTTCGCTGGTCACATCCTTTCTGCAGCGAGCTGGGGGATTGTGGTGGCTGGGAAATGGAAACTTGTGTGTCATTCATTCCAATATTATGTAGCGTTTCTCAGGATTTCTTCTAAAAAGGGTGTAGTTATGCTTCTGTGAAAGTCGTTTGGACCAGATCTGCAGATGGTTCTGTGGTGGTTTGGGTCCCTGAGTGCAGGTGGCTGTGCCAGCAAGAACCCAGAAAGAGTTCTTGCATTACCTCCCAGCTGGACAGAAATATCTTAGAAAGTCTCTGGTGTTTATGAGGTGGGTGATGCTCAGAACTCCTTGGTTCCTGCCTCTCCGTGGTGTTCTTTGCTTGCTAAAGTAAAGTTTTTGCCAAAAGCCAGTAAATAAATAAATAAACATGAAATCATAGAATTGTTAAGGTTTGAAAATAAGATAATCAAGTCCAACTGTCAGCCCAGCATCGCCACCACATTCACAACTAAACCATATCCCCAAGTGTGAAATCCACACTTCCAGGATGGTGGCTCCACCACTGCCCCAGGCAGCCTGTTCCAATTCTTTACAATCCTTTTTTTCCCCTTTATATCTAATCTAAATTATAATCTTTTTTCTCCTTATGTCTCATCTAAATTATAAGGTCGGTACAGTCCAGTTCTGGTTTCTTTCTCCATCGGTGCCTGGGCACCGGGAAGAGGAAATTTCGTCTCTGTTTATCTGTCAGAAAGTACTGGCTCTGAACAGTTCTCCATCTGTGCATGTTTTTATATCCAAGGGAGAAATCCTGTTCATTTGTCACCCTGAAGGAACTCCACTGGCTCGGTGAAGCTCCCTGAGAGGTAAACTTTGCTGTCACCCTGTGCCCGCTTGGACCTCTCATGGTGCTCTTGGCAGTGTCCTCAAGTGTGAATGCCATCCCTGGGATACCCTTGGCACGTCTTATCTCTTTCCATTCAGGATTCTCAAAATGTGATCCTTCAGGTGTTTATGTGCAACTTTTAAGGATGTACCTGGTTTGTAGTGTAAGCACCAGAGCCTTTGGCCGCTTCAGCTCCTCTCCATTCAGGGCTGTGGGAGCTGTGGCTGCAGCTCTTGACCTGCAAGTGCTGCTGGTCTGTTCCAAGTGCAGAACTTAAAAACTGGGAGCTGAAAAGTAGTCCACCCACTCACAACTCTGTCTTGCTCGGCATGGTCAGAAAAGAGGGGAAATATCATAAAAATTGAGAGGATAATGCAAAAATTCAGTCCTGCTGCCATCAGAACAGTCTTTTTCCTTCTTTTGGGATTTACTTCTATATATTGTTTACATTTCTTAGTGGCTTATAAAAGCAAAGCTATTTGTTAGTTAGGGAATTGATCTGGCAACATCTTGCTTTTTTTTTTTTCTTTGTAAAAAACATGATTTTGGGTTTGGTATTTATCAGTGTTTAACACTGGTGTATTTTTTAAGAACTGATTGATCGTAGCTGTTCCTAACATTTTAGTAATGCTATGAAAAAACTACTGATGTGATGACCCTGAATTCCAAACAAGCAGTCACACAGCTCTGCATTGGGCAGAGAACAGGGTCTATTGCCAGTGTGGCTCCTCAAATCAATTAGGGACAAACCTCCTTGAAGATTAGCAGGTCCCTTGGTCAGGGATGTGGAGGACTTCACAATCTAACTCCTTCAGCAGGACCTGCCCTTGGAAAGGGCACAGTGTTGACAGCGGGTTGGACATTTGTACACTGCATCCTCTTTTCCCGTGTTCGGAATTTGGGATGCACCTTGTGATGAGATGGAGGAAAGGTCAGTCCAAATGCACAGACCTCAGAAGTGTGAAGAGCTCTGAAAGATTCATGTTATGATGGCTAAAATACATCTTGGAAACACACAAACTATTGGCGTGTATTGAGTATCAGATTATTCCTGCCAGGTTGTTCCTGGTGAAAAGTGGGTAAGCAGGAACACAGGGAGACACCTTCAGTGGGGAATCCCACTATAATGCATCTCTGTTTAAATTTTAGAATAATGAGGAGAATATCCACAGTGCCACCTCTGCTTTGGTCACCCAGCAGTATAATCCCCTTGGCAAGGCAGCCTGGGGACAGCTCTCATTTTGGGTCTTGTCTCTGTGGATTGCTCTCCCTCTGTTTTGTGGGAATTCAGTTCTTTCATCATAGTCTGACTTGTGATAAGCAAGCCATAAGTGGCTTGAAATTCAGGTTATTCAGATAAGCATCCTAAGTTGTAACTATAGAAAGTTGAGCACGTAGGTGTTTCAGCTTGATCTGCGGTGAAAACTAATCCAAATTTAGTCTTAGATACAATCTTCCATAATCCCATAACATCCTAGAATTGTAATATAATGACTTTACATTTCTAGAATACTTAAAAATACTTTTACATATTCATTATTCTAAAATTCTTCCATCTTTCTAGGGCTATTCCCATGTAGACCAATAAATGGCTATTTGTGTGCCTACAGCAGCATAGGCTGTTGTTTCTTGCTGTGTGTGTTCTTTACTACCTGGCAGTTTGAACATAAAAGTCCAAATAGTTTGGAATTTTAAAACTTTCAAGTGGAGTTCAAGCACTTAGATCAGTGTCTGCTTTCCAGACTGCTCCCCAGACAAAATAATTAAGGAATTTTTCTGCTGTAACTGTGGGCGAAGCTGTTTCCTGGGCTGGAGATGGAGGAGACACGGAGAGGCGGCTGCGCCTTGCATTTTTCTTGATTTTATCTGTGGGATGTGAAGGAATCTTTCAACGTATAATCCTTAAAATATTGATCTTGCAGAGGAAGGCTGAGGCTGGAAGGGATCGTCTGTCAGCAGGTTTGCTGTTCCTGTGGTGTCGTGGAGTTGCACCGTGGGTTTGGGGGTCTCACCTCTGGTTTCCCCCCACTTGCTGCAGTTAGTCTCAGGGTGGGGGTAGGTCCAGCTCAACTATACAAGTGTTGTAGGATCTTTGATTTTTCATTGAATTATATTGCTTTTTAGTAATATATTGCTTTATGGCCCTCTGGGATGTGCCAGCATGAGGGAAATACCCTTGTAGGAAGAGCTGCTGCACTCAGAGCTCCCTTTAAACCAAGTCCCTTCTTTTAAATCTTCAGATCAAGACTAATAAATAGCACTAACTCCAAGCTCGTTTTTATTATCTGGACTATTTTTTCTCCTTTGTAAGTGCCAATATCCTAACTTAAAGCTGCATTTGGTGTATGAGAGAAAATCTGCAGCTGATTGTAGCCCATAAAATTAATATATTGAAGCTCCCAGTGTTTGAGTTTATTGAGGTATAAATACTAGAATGTGCCATACTATATAGTTCAGCTGATTCCTTGTTCTATTTTTCTGAGGTTTTTTTCTAATTTTATATCTCAGATATTTAATACAAATAGCTTCCTGGGTTTGATTTTGCCCTGGCATTTTTCAGGCTGGTTCTTAACAGTATGGAATTCAACAAGGTGAATAACATTTTTTGTTTACTGTTTACATTTTAAAAAGCAAAATTTCTGTTTAAAAAAGAAGAGAAATTCCAGATGTCTCCAGGCAGTAGGAAATGTATGTAGTATACAGTCAAATAAAACGGCAAATATAGCAGGAGGATAAAAAAGTGGTTCATGTTAGCAAATGGTCTGAGTTTAAACCCCAGTCAACACGAGGACCTCATTTTAGGTGAGGGAAATTCACCTGTGAAGTATTAAAATGTAGCTTTATATATACATTTCCTTAGGACTGGGATGTTGTGCATTTCCCAATTATATTTAAAACTTCCTTTTTAATTTAATTTTGATAGATTTTCTAGAATGGAATAAACATAAAAGCATTAAAAATATGTAAACCACGAAAGCTAAATGCAAACCAGATATATCCACAGCAAAGATACGAAAGCCAGACCCCTTGTTCCTCAAGTGCAATATGGAGGGGAACCCCTTCATTGCCAGCTCGTTTCCCCACAGGAGCACTCATGGATTTGCCCCTCATTAAATGATTTTAGAAAATGATGTAAAGAGCAACTAAATCAACAAGAGGCTTTAGTGTTGAAAGGGGGTTTCTTTTTAGATGTCTGTTGCAGGGAGGAGGTTTGGCTTTGGGAGGAGAATTTCTTTGGTGTTTGGGATAATTCAGTAGCAGCATTGCCCCTGGGTGAGATGGTGGGAGGTGGAGCTGCCATCCCTGGGGACTGTTAAGGAAAGGGCAGACAACTTCTAGGCCAAAACCCGCCAGGTGAATTTTTTTCAGGGAATGGACTAATTGATCCTTATTTTCAGTGACCTCTGTGTTGATTTTTAAGGTGAGGGTGTCAATCAAATACTATTTACAACAGCTCGGCATTGCTGAAGAGATGCAGAAACTGCTTATGTGGTACTTTTGGAAATTCAGTTTTGTGGGTCTGTTTCAGACCTTCACCTGTTTACTTAAACTGTTTTTGATCTTTGTCCATCATTGTCCATCATTTTCAGAGAAAACATCACAGCAGTGTTCTCAAGTTGGTTTAATGCACATTTCCCTCTTCACTTGAATGTGATCTCCTAAAATGGAAAATATGGAATGATATCTGCGTAGCTTCAAAAAAGGTATCAACAGGAACTCACATCATTTGTTTGGGAGGTCATCTGAGAATATCCTGAGAAAAGTTCAGGTGAACACGACTAAGATCAAGGGACGATGTTCTTCCCCATCCTGACAGTGTTCAAAGCCAGGCTTGATGGAGCTTGGAGCAAGCTGGTCTAGTGGAAGATGCCCCTGCCCATGGCAGGGTGTTGGAATGAGATAAGCTTTTAAGGTCCCTTCCAACCCTAACCCTTCTCTGACTCTGTGATTCTATGACAAGAGTCACAGAAAATGTGGCACAAAATTCTCATTCTTTTGAAATGTGCTTGTTAAGCTCTGTGTGCTTTCCATGGTTGAAAATATATTGGTGATGGAGAGCGTGGCTCTTCCATTTATGTCAGTTGTATGTGGTTGTACCCTCAGGAGCTAATAGGATTAAAGGCCTGATGCAAAAGGAAATCTTCATACAGGAAATTTTTATTGAAGCCATATGTTTGACCAGTGGTACCTACAAGCTCAGGTGTTATCTAACCCTAACCCATTCCCTGTATTTTTCCCTTGGCCCCCAAGGAAACAGCCATGTCACAAACAAGGGCTTCAGAAGTAGAGACTACAGAGGCAGTGCCTGCGGGAACTTGGAAAAAATACCATAAAATTCTGATTTTCTTTGCTCTGTTTACAGCACCGAAGCAAAGTAAACGACAGCCCAGGCCGAGTGCAGGGGCTGCATTATGTATGAGCCGCGTGCTGTCCAGGAGAACTGGGGTATGTCTGTGCTGGGGCTCCCCTGGAAGCCTTCCTCACCATCTCCCTTCCTTCTCCAGACGTGGATGAGTGTGCTGTGGTGAACGGTGGCTGCCAGCAAGGCTGTGTCAACACTCCCGGCTCCTTCCACTGCCAGTGCCGGGCGGGATTCCGGCTCCACGCCGACGGCCGCACCTGCATCGGTAAGGAGGCATTAACAAGCACTTCACATACTTCCAAGATGCTGTTTCTCTCTGCTGAACCTGTCTTTGTCTAAGTGCAAAGGTTTGTAGACTTCCCTGGTCTTAGTTTTTACTAATTCATGAAGGATATCATTATCCATCTCACTTCAAGCAGCTTGTGAGAATTCAGGTATTGCCAAATTTACTCCTTTTTTGTTTGATTTTTTTGCGAACAAGAAGCAGCGATGGTGTCCCACGTTTGTGAAAATTCCTTCTGTTTTGCATTAAAGAAATACAGTGTTTTCATGTCAAATGACAACGTTTTTGAAATTCTGAGCATTTTTTCTTCGTGGCACATCTCCCTGCATGTTCCAGCCCTGTCCTGGGACTTGATGATTTTAGACTTTTCCAACCTAAATGATTCTGCGATTTGCAGTATGGAGTTACCCTGTGTGTGCTCATGTCAGTGACAGCAACACAGAGCTCAGCAGTTCGGCCCGTGACACGCTGCCATTAGAAATAAACCTTGTGTTTCTAAGGTTGGACTCTGAGCCTTGAAACAAGACATAACAGACTAAATTCTGCATGTTGCTAAAAATAATAATATAAAATATACAGTCGTTGTATTGCGTTTAAGTCAGTACAGAAGTCAAGTTGTTGAATTCTGCAAAAAAAAAGAATAAAATGTTTTTTCATCTGGGAAGAGCAAAAGGGCATCATCTGTTTAAATTTTTAAGCCTGATTTGAGGTAATATGAGAAGAACAGTCAAGTGTGGTCAGACCACATCTGCAGAACAAGTTCACTCACACTCTGGTCATTGTCTCAGTTCTTGCTCAAAGTCCCTTGGTGGTGCTTAACATCAGCCAAGGGTGTCATCAGTCATTCCTGGTGTTGTCGCAGCACTACATCCACTGATGCAACTAGAACAGAGGTACTCAAGCTGTTGGAATAATGGTTTGGGTTTTTTTTTTATTTAAAAATATGCTCTTTAGTTGGGTTTATCGCATAGAGAGACTTTCAGTGTTTTGGTAATTAACTGCAATTAAAAGTATAGTAAAGTCTCAATCTTTTCTTAATTATCTTATTTAGTAAAGGAAAGGGTAGGAAACACTATTGTTAGAGAAAAAAAATAATGTAAAAGGAGAGTTGTTAATATTTAACTAGAAACAATAGTGTTTTTCTGTGAATTAAAAGAGAATTTTTTCTCTCTCGGATCAGATCTGACCAGGGAAGACCCAGAAGTGAAAAATGATAAGTTTGATTTACATGACTTTCTCTGAATAGTCTCATTTTCAGCTGCAGTGGAGAGGGAATTTTATACAGGAAAAGAACTAAAGTGACTTTGGGGGAAAAGGGCAAGAGAACTGAATGATAAATGCAAAAAGTAGATATTATGGCAATTGAATGAATTTGCCTTTGCAATATGTAAAACTTTCTGTGGACATAGATTTGCAAAGTTTTCTCAAGGTCCAAATAATCAAGAAGCTCAGTTTGGAGTTGTCAGAGCTAGGAAGAGTATCAGAGGAAAAGTTTTCATTTCACAAATGCAAATATTCTCAAGAAGTTATTAAAAATACATCATACAGTGATCAGTTTTGTTTTCAATATCTCAGAAATTATCAAGGAGACACAGAAATAAATCCTAAGATGAGAGTCAGAAGTGAGTTTCAGAGAGAGCTGCTATCATGATAATGGATATTCACAATACTGACAGAGGATATTGAGTTCTGTTTCAGCTGCTTAGGCAAGACACCAAAATAAATGGATATAATAAGCTCTAATGCATTGGAGCGCAAGACAGATACTAATTGATGAGAAGCATTTCCTATAAACCAGTAATCCAGGAGTGCCTAGAACTGGGATTTGGGCAGAGGTGCTTGTTGGAGATGGAGAGTTTGTCTCTTCTGCTGCCCCAGGTTACACATTCAGCTTTCACCACTCATCCGATGGAGAAGTAAACCCAATAATGCCCCTCTCTTTTGACCTCGTGCAGCTAAACAGAACATGTAGCATTTCAAACAGGGCTTGGATTAGCAATAGTATTTCTTGCATGGATACTTCAGACATTGTAATGATCTCTCCCACATGCTGAGAATAAAAAGGGACTACATTCCAGCACTGTGCTGTTTATGGAAGGTGATTATCTCAGCTGCAGAAATAAGAAACAATCATCCCTTTAGACAGGCTTTTCAGATGAGCCCAGCCTAGATTGCTGCTGCGTTCATTCTTTCCATGTCTTCTTTTTCTTTTTTGGCAACCCTGTGTTTCTGAGAGCAAAAGTGCCAAAATCATTTGAGGGGAAGCAGATTTTGCAGGCTGGATGGCTTGGATGTCTCCCATACATAAGGAAGTGGATCTATCATCTTATAAGATATTCAGCCTTCATCTGAAGACTCAAAAACTTGGGATAAGCTACTTTCTCATGTGATTCATGGAATATTAATGAACTTCTGTCACAAGCTCTTTCCAGCAAGCCTGGTCCTCCTGCCATGTCGTCATAGTTTGTTTGGGATCCTGACCAGTTGCTGGTGCTCCATCCCTCCACTGCCAGTATGATCCTCAAAGTGCACGGATTGAGAAAATCTGTTTGTTGTTCTTCTTGCTCTCATTAGAAACTTCTGCTTGTACCCTAAGGCAAAGAACCTCCAAAATGCATTCCATTGTTCAGTGAAAACCAGTTTGTGAATGTAAAATACTTCATTCTTGGATCCTTTGATAATATCTGATACTTTGTGCCATGCCGGAATCCCATCTTTTCCAAAGATCCTTTTCTTTCTTTAGCTTTTTGGTCCCACAATTTTTGCTCATTATTGAATTCAGTTTTAGATATATGTGCCAGACCAAATATTCACTACAAATTAGGTAATTAGAATAAACAGACGTAACACCGTCCAATTTTTTGTTTGTTTTGTTCATAATGCCTTGATTGTGTTATTGCAATGAATTGGACTTCACTGGAGTTTAACTAACTGCTATCTGGAAAGCTGAAGCTCAGAAAAAAACATGTTTATTGTACTATCAGGTTGTGGGTTTGGATTGTTGTAGAGTCATTGTCTTCATGGGAATTTATTCCTGTTTGAACTCCTAGAAGTGAAAGCAAAGTGCGGCCGTTAGACCCCGATTCATCTCTGGTGCCAGCTGTTATCTTTGATGTCTGCTTTATGTTGAGATGCAGGTTTTTATGGAGATTTTAGCACACTAAGGCTCTTAATAGAACAAGTTACAAAGAAAATGTATCTACAACTCTATAATCTGTGTTTCCCCACATAAATAAAAGCACTGTATGTCTGAAGTTACAGTTCTTACGTTGCTAAGGTTGGATTTAAGGAGATGGAAAACATAGTCTTGAAGAGATTTCATGTTCTAACCCCTTGGTTGCTATACATGCATCTAACTATGGCTTCAGACTCAGCTCTTTGTCAAAATATGACCATTATAAAAAACTAATGGGGTGAGAAATGCGTATTTCTCAACTATCAGGAGATCAGGCTTATGAGAGAGCTGGAGAGGGACTTTTTACGAGGACACGTAGCGACAGGACAAGGGGAAAGGGCTTCAAGCTGACAGAGGGCAGGGTTACATTGGATATTAAGAAGAAATTCCTGGCTGTGAGGGTGGTGAGGCCCTGGCACAGGTTGCCCAGAGAAGCTGTGGCTGCCCCATCCCTGGAAGTGGTCAGGACTAGTTTGGACAGGGCTTGGAGCAACCTGATCTAGTGGAAGGTGCCCTTGGCAGAGAGTTGGAGCAAGATGATCTTTAAGGACCCTTCCAACTCAAACCGTTCCATGATTCTATGATCCTTGTCTTTCCTGCATGATGCCTCCCACCTCTGTCCCCCTTCCAGCAATGCTGCCTCTCTCTCGGCATTCCCAGACACGGCAAAAAGCCATGGCTGTGCCTGTGCCAATGTTCTTGTTGGGACTTCACAGAGGGGCTGGTTTTCCACCAAATTTCAGGAGTAATTCCTTCAAAGCAGAGGGCATTCCATATTTCTTCCCAGACCACGTGGAGGTGCTCAGACTTCCATCCAAAAGCCCCTTTATGACAGGTGCAATTAGACTCATGTCATGCCAAGTCTCTCCCTCCTTCTGATCAGACAGCGCCTGGCAGCACGAGCACAATCCATCCTGTTCTGTCCCCGGAGGCTCTTCTGCTTCAGTCTGGCACCTCCTCTCATGTATCCAGTGTGATGCCTCGGCAGCAGCCGTGATAAACCTGCCCTGGCTGCTCCGGAGGAACCTCTGGCTCCCCGGCTGCTGGCAGAGCCCACTCTGGACTGGGATGAATGGCCTCACCAGCACAAGCTCTTGGCACAGGACTTCACACCTGTCCCCTTCTGCCTTTGAAGCCTCCAAAATTCTCATCACGACAGGTTGCTGCTCATCTCCTCTTGTATCCAGGTTGGCTTATGCCCAGGAGAGGAGGGAGGAAAATGGCACTTTTAAAAACCAAGATGTATATTCTGTCACTTGGTTTTAAGATGCTTTTCATCTTCTGAAATATTTTCATCTTATTTGAATATTCTTGCTGAAAAACAGGTCTTTGGATACAAATGTGCAGGAAGCTGGAAGCTCAGAGTGTATGGGGTCTGCTGCCTCCCATGTAGACACGGAGCTGCTTTCAAGTTCCATTGCTAACGGGGCAGGAGGTTCATGGGCACAGATGGAGATCAGAAGCCAGGGTCAGGTCCTTGTGCAGTGAGGTGCCTCCTGCCTCCTGCTGGGTGTGCATCCAGGAGAACATAAAAATTTGCTTTTCTTTTCGCCTTTTATCTCATACTTGACTGCACAAACTCAGTATTTGCTAATTGGTGGCATAGGGTGAAATGAATCCTGCAGCAGGCTTTGTGTCTAACGTTTGCTAATGTCTATTACAGATAAATGAGTCCAGATAAATGAATTACAGATTCATATGAATATTCCTAAAATAAATATCGTAGCTCTTTGATGATTTCATTGGGTTCAAAGTTTGGTCCTTTTCGTGAACGACCAAATAGTCTTTTCATCTGCTCATGGAGAACATGGAATTGCAGAGAACATAGAGTCACAGAATGGTTTGGGTTGGAAGGGACCTTAAAGACCATCTCATTTCACCCCCCTGACATGGGCAGGGACACCTTCCACTATCCCAGGTTGCTCCAAGCCCATCCAACCTGGCCTTTCAGGGATGGGGCATCCACAGCTTCTCTGGGTAACCTGTGTCAGCACCTCACCACCCTCAGGATCAAGAATTTCGTCCTAATATCTAATTTAAATCTCTACATTCTACATCCCTGCTGTTAAAATATATGTAAATGCAGCCATGCACACAGTCACACTTCCATCCATGCAGCACAATAGCAGCTTCAAACCATCACTCTTATTTTTACATGCAGCGTGTGAATAGGTGTGGGTGTGTGTGAACATATTTTGGCAGGAGGAGAAATGTTTCTCCAGAGGCCGGGGATATGTGTGGAACAAAAAAGAATATTAATTTGCTTGGGTGAAAGAAGCAGCGTCTTTTGAGATGTACTGAAGACCCTCTGTTCCTGTGGTTTGCTTTGTAAATCTGTCCTGTGGAGCTTTTGGCTCCTGTCATTTGCATTTTCCTACGCACGAGGCTGAGGAAATCAGCCTGAAAGACAATTATTATTATTATTATTTTCAATCAATGAAAGCAAGGAGAGAAAAAAGCAATCATTGGGCAAGTGCCAGCAGGGCTGCTCTTTTTCTCCCCTCCTTACCTCGGTGGATTCTCAGTGCTTTGGTGCTGTCAGATCAAAGGGTGCTGTGCTTCAGTCAGCATTACAGCCCTTAGATCTCACCTGCCTCTCACTGGAATTAGGCTTCCACCGGTGTGGGGCACTGTGTCAGACAAGCCCCGTGAACACAAGGGAGGGCAATCACTCAGGGGATGGGACAGGCGCATTTGTGAAAGCAGTTTGGAGAGGTTTGCCTATTTTTACTGTCGTTTATGTATTTAAAATAGGAAATAAGTTTCTCAGGTTGTTGACATGCATTCCTTTGATGCTTCCCTGGCTCCAGCCCTCCATTCCTGCAGCGTTAACAACGGGGGCTGTGAGCAGGAGTGTGTTCAGCTCAAAGACCACTACAAGTGCCAGTGCCAGCCAGGCTACCAGCTGAGGAGGGATGCCAAATCCTGTGAAGGTAAGTCCTGCTCTACCTGCCCAGAGACACACAGCAAAGGCAATTTAAAAGACCCCAGACTGGCGTTCTGGGTCACTGTATTCATTCCTATTTCCAAAAGCAGCTTTAGGAATCACTTATTAAAAGAGTTTTAAAATGACGCGTTATTAAGTTGTGAAGTTGAATCACATTGAATCACAACTTCAAACAAGATTTTGGCCCCTGGCTGCTCCTTGCACACTGACGATGATGGCATAGGTTAGGAACTTAATCGTGTTTTAACTCTAACATTTTATTACTCATCAGGTTGTATATAGAGTCAGCCTGTATAACACGTTTTATTCTACATGAAGTGTTTTCTTTATCTGCTTTTGGCTTATCACAGTCTGATTCATTCATCCTCCCCTTCAGGTTTCTAAGCAGTCTCACAAGCAGAACAGCAGTGCTACCTTTGGGTCTGATTGTTGCTTTTCTTTTCCCGTACGTCTTAAAATATTCATCAGCTTTTAAGGCAGCCCCCCCCACCATTCTCCAACACAAGCTCACACACTCATACCCTTGAATATGCCAGAGAAAGATAGGGCCAAATTTATGGATTTATTGCACTAAAATCCCTGTCACAAAACCGTTTCCATATGGCTCCTCTTCTGCTCGGAGATTTTATATGCTGTGGATGAAGTGTAAGTAAATCCTGCTGTTCAGCTTGATTCCAGCTCCCGCTGTGTGCAGCGAGCGCTCGCCCTTCGCTTTTGGCCCACCCAGATCCTGCCCTCTGCAGAGGCTGTGCCTCAGTGAGCACCCACAGCAGGCTGACCTCTCTGTCTCCCACAGGGTGGCCACATTTTGTCCCTGAAATTATCAGGAAAAGTTGGAAAAGGGGAGCTTTCGTGCAGAGAGAGCATCAGAGACCTTGCTCCGCTGTCCTCCATTCTGTTTCCAAACCTCTCGTGTCTCCTCCGCTGCCTCTGGCACTCCAGATGTCCTTTGCCAAGCCACGTGCAGACAGCTGCATAGAATTTTTTGGTGCTTTTTATGGTGTTGTGGTGGGACAGTGGTTGGATCAGTGGGGTCTAATTGTGGCAATGCCTGAGGGGGTGGAAGTTGTCCCTGGGTGGTCATGGAGCAGCTCAAACCTCCATGGGACACCTCGTGCTCTATCCCAGCTGCCAGCAGCCGGTTCAGCTCAGCAGCCAAACCATCAGGCTGGGATCCCTGATGAGGGTGGTTTTGCCACTGCTGTTCCCTCTCTTACATCGTGGGGCTGATGAGGGTCAGCCCCTCACCAAAGGCAGCGGTTTGTCACCAGCCAGGAATCACTGAACAGTGGAGAAGGGGCAGGGTCAGCTCTGCAGGTGAGACCTTTCCTGGAGCTCACGTCGGTGCCTGCTTACCTGTATTCAGGGTGTGTAAATCAAAACAAATCAGTGCATCCCCCCCCGGGAGGGCAGCTGTGCTCCGAGGAAGGAGAATCTGTAAGCAGAGCTCAGCTTGCAAAATTAATACCAAGTAGGATGTTCTTCCCCCATAAATACCTTAGTGAATGAATGCCTGGGAGAGAAAAATGCTAGTTGAACCAATGGACAAGTTTTTTACAGGAACAAATGAGGATGAAGTGGCCGTGAATGCATTTGGGTTGGCAATCAGAGGTGTTTTAAGCAGAAAAGGTGGGAGGAGGTGAGCCTGGCTGCCTTTAATTTCCAGCCACAAAGCATGGCTGCTGTAGGCATGGTTTGGATGGAGAAAGCTCAGCATCATGAGGGTATTTACCACAGCAGGTGTAGCTGCTCTGCAGGTGTGAATTCATGCCTGCAGACTCCTTGGGAGCTAACGCTGCACCCCATAGCCCTGAAAAGCCATAGAAAAAGACCACTCAAGCCTAGCAATTTTAATCTTAACCACTTTAAATTTTCTCCAGTGTAAAGTCATGATTGCTGTGAACAAGAAAGTTAATTTGATAAGGCCCAATTCTCCTTCTTTATGTGCTCTAGAGGTCATGGCAGGTGGGACTGGAGACCCTGTTCTTTGCAGCCTTGTAGTGAAGGTCTGGAAGGTCCAGAGCACACGCAGGGCTCATACTCACACTGCACCAAGAGCATTTGCTGCTGTCCCAGGTCAGAGCAATCACCGTGGCTTTCTCACATGAGGTTCCTGGATATCTGGGGAACCTTTCCTCTGGTGACAGGTTGTCCAGAGAAATTGTGGATGCCCCATCCCTGGAAGGGTTCAAGGCCAGGTTGGATGGGGCTTTGAGCAACCTGGGATAGTGGAAGGTGCCCCTGCCCATGGCAGGTGGAATGAGATGATCTTAAAAGTCCCTTCCAACACAGAGTGTTTTGTGATTCTCTGTCCTGGGACATCTGGGAAATCAAATCATTCCAGTAAATTTTTTGCCGTAGTGTTTGACAGCTTGGACTCTTTGTAGGATGGAGTCTGTTATCTACTGAAGTTATTAAGTGAAACAAAAAGAGCCAAATGTGTAGGAAAAAGAACACTAATGAATCATTTTTAGCTTCTCCTGAAATCTGCCTATAACAGGAACAAATCACTGGAAAGCAAGTCAATCAGTGATTGCCTTATGTCCTGAAGATCTTTCCTTTACAAACTTTTATCTCATCTAAGGACTTCCAAGGCTGCTATCTTTATTCAAATTACTGTGTTTTAGTACCATCTACCATATAATTTGTTGTTTGCCTGTTGTCATGTCACAGAGCATTACAAGTTTTACTCTCTGCTGTAATCATTCTCAAATTAAAGCTTTAGCTGCTCTGAAAACCTCTGTAATATGCAGGTTTAACAGATGCTGTTTGATAGTGATTTCATTTAATTTACCCAAATAGAAAAAGAATCAGCAAATAACTCAATATTTCATATCAGCAAGGAGTGAGTTCTTGCTTGAAGCTAAATCCTTTGTAGAGTGCAAATTGTCGAGCTGCAGAGCCAAGTTGTCAGCCTTGAAAGTGTCATGTACGATGAAGTGCTGCTGTTCCTTGGAAACCTATTTGCAACCTATTGTGTTGGAAGTCCAATTTCAGTTCTACATCCCTAACAGCGGCTTTATTTATTTATTTATTTATTTATTTATTTTTAAATACTGACAAGTCTAACTCAGCCTTGCAGACTGGAATGGTTGTGTTCTTGAGACGGTGACGTGAGGGACTTTGAAGGTGTTCTGGGGAAACATCCTCCTTTGCCAAACGGTGGCATAAAATGCTACTTGGCTCTACAGAAAAGTGAGAATTGGAGGAAATTAAAAAAAAAACTACCCCATATTTAAATGTATCTACAGAAAGCAGAGGTCTTTCTCTCCTATTCCCTTCTCCTGCATAGCTACATATATATGGATGGCCACTGGACAAGCAAAGCAGCGAGGTCTAGATCAAAACTGCTTCATCCCAGGGTTCCTCAAGCCCTGACTCCACTGCCAGTGCTGTGGAACTGATGTTGATTTTCTCCCTGGGGCTCTGATAGAAGGTGGCTTTTACAGAGCTTGGGAAGGAGATGTTGGGCTGGAGGCGAGTGAGGAGTACTGGTCAAATGTCTCAAATCAGACAATAGTTAGTAAAATGTTAAAACTGAATTAGAGCTTGAATTGTAAGGAAATGAGCATAAATTTTTAAAAGGCTTCAATTGAATCTAAGCAGAACTCTAGGGGACACATTTTAAAGGTGTCCTCCAAATTTACCTACAGAATGTTATTCACCAGTATGTTGGCGTACCAAGCGGAAATTACCAAAACCTCAGCCTGGTGCAGAAAATCAGATCTTAACCCAAATCAGACCTGTCTAAACAGTCCTGGCAGGTGTATTTTGGTGTGTGCCAAGTCTTTATTTGGGCAGATACCTAGGTGTGCTTCCAGCAGGTATGTGTTGCAGAAATAAGCCCATAAAACACAGTGAAATCTTTGAGCTGGAGACTTCTCTAGGCACTTTTTATAAAGTGTTTCTAAGTACTTGCCCCTTAGAGTGGCTTATCCTTGAAAAAGTATGTTATTGTTCAAGAAAAGGGAAAAACCTTGATGTGCAGCATGAATGACATATGTTTATAGACTGAAGGATGTCTTTGGGGGCTCTTCAGTGTTTATTTCCTCTAGAGCCTTTTAAATATTCATTGTCTCATGGTGAACTGCACCATTGTGTGTGTTTATGGGTTCACACATATTGGAGTGCTAATTGCTATTGTTTAGAGGACTCTTGAAATTTGTTCAGGTACAACAAAATAAGAATAAAATGTACTTTTTTTTTTTGGTCCTACTTCCAGTGTGTAATACAAGCTCAGTTTCCTGCTGTTTAAAGCATTGTTGCTGCTCTGTGAAAAATACTGTCCAGCAACAGAGGAAATAACATCCAGAAAAACAACGGCTTTACTATACACCAAAATCTGTCATTTTTTTTTCCCCAGTCTAATCTCTTACAGCTACTTCATTGTAACGATGTCAGGTAAGACCATTTTCAGGCAAAAAAAGTGACCTTTCAGTTGACAGTGTGCTCTAATTGGTTTCAGCAATAGACCCCTGCTCAAGTGGGAATGGAGGATGCTCACAAATCTGTCAAAATGCGAAAGGAATTGCAAAATGCGAGTGTCATCCAGGGCATTATCTCGCTGCAGACAAAAAGTCCTGTTTAGGTAAGTAACTATGAACTATTTATTGTGAAGAAAGTTATTAATCAGAGCTCACTGAGCTATGGGTGGAAAGGAATACATTATACAAATACATTGTGTGCATTTTGAAACAGCGTCTCTCTCTCTGCGATATTCACATCAGCTCATAGTGCTGAAGGACCATTTTGGTAATGAAAACTCCTCTTTGATCTCCTAAGTCATGCTTTCTAGCATCTGGATTTGTAGATGCTGTAGTGTTATTGTTGTAGTGTTCCCTTTAAAATAATGTCCTAGATACAGCTCCTGGAAAATTGGTTCAAGTAACATTCTGAACCAGGTCACTGAAAGCCTATTTAGAATTCAAAGGGCTTTTTAGCTGGAGAAGTGTTTCCATATTAATGGAGAAACTACTGTGAAGGAAGAAATCCTGATGTGTAAGATTTCCAAAGAGAATGGCTTAAAGCTGAATTCCAAAGTCCCGTATTTAGACTGGGGTTGTCAAAAGGATCTGTAGCATCTCTGACCCAAAATGTGGTGGAACTAGAGATCAAAATACCTGCTTTTCTCTTCCAGTATGATGATTGAAAGCTCATTTAGCAGTTTTATGAAGTAAAAAGCATTGGTGGACTTCATGTTGCACAGATTTTTAACAGCCAAGTCAGGATCAACGTACATATTGAGACACTAATTTTGAACTCCTCCTTTTAAGAATTTGGTCAACATTTTGCCAATATTTAAATTATTGTCTTGTATAAAGGGTGCTGGGTGCCTTGTAAAATACTTGCTTCCTACCCTGAGTATTTTATTTTGCCTGGAAGCCCTTCTGTGAGCAGCATGGAACACCTCAGCAATTCCCCTCTTACTGGGGTAGCTCATGAGGAAGTTACTGGGGAAAAAAGAAAGTATTTTCAAGTAGTTTAGACACTTCTCTGGTGATTATTAGATGGAAATACCAGTGCGTTTAACAGCAGGGTCATCATGTTACTTGTTTTATCTCAGATACGCATTGGCAATTCCTTTAATTTATGTATAAACTAAAGCACTGAGTTAACTTGCAGTGTTATATATTGGAACAAATTTTCTCCCCAGCCTCATGGCAACAATCTTTTGAATCGTTAAGCAGCATGTCTTTCCATGGATATACAATTATTGGTTTTTCCTCCTAGAAGTTATTCAATGTCTTTTGCAAAATTCAAGCTGGTATTTGACGCTCTGGAAGCCGAGCTGGAAGGAGAGAGAGGGCAACTGAAGTCTCATACTTTGGCTGCATTTCCAAGACAGGAAGAAACATGTGCAGGATGGTGGCTGTTTATGGGTTTTCCAACTTTTTATTCTTGTTTTTGAAAAGAAGAGGAGAAAAGAATACTTGCAGCACTGTCCAAGATACCCTACTTGCAAGCTGACAATTACAGAAAAAGGAGAAATAAGCCATTTTATTCTAAGCAGCAGCTGCTCACGGGGCTGCTTCAGAGAGGCTGTCATTTGTCCTGAAATTTTCATGAGCCCGTGTGTGGTGTTTGCACTGCCTGGGGCCTCTCTTTGCAAGGAGCCTGATTGCATTCATCAGGCTGCTTGCGTTCAACTCCGAGGGGCCACGAGTACAGCACTGCTTACAGCACATGTGGAGGGAAAAAACTGCTGGGAAGCGGTTTGCTGGGATAAAAGGTGAGGAGCTGCACACCAGACTGTTACTTCCTGTGTGCGAGACACTGACCCGGGACTGGTGCAATAAATAATCTGCATTTTGCAAGGAAAATGTCAGAACAAGAAGGAGCAGGAGGTGGGTCGGGGGTTTGCCATGTGCGATGCCAGTCTTTGCACAGAGGTTGGTGTTTTGTGCAGCTGTGCAGTATTTAGTTTAAGTTTTTGCTTTGCCTTTTTTGCAGTAATTACTCCTTAAAAGTGTTTTTATGCTTCACTGAGATTTTAGGAAGATGGACACCTTTGGTGGTGTTTAACTCCAGAACACGGACTAGTACACGTGAAGGTGAGGAACAGACTGTTTGACAGAGGGCTGGGGCAAGAACAGCCTCTCCACCTACAGCTCTGCACCTTTTTCTTTTCTTACAAATGGGAACAAGCTCCTCTGGCTGGAGCAGGTGCTTCCTGCTGTGCTGCTGTAGAAGCAGCTGCAGGATTTAGGGATGTGGCAGAGGAGTTCTGTCTCCATCATCCCTGCTGAAACCCAGCCACCCCTTAATCCAGATCATTTGGCATTCAGAAAATAATCAGCTATTTCCTGCTCCGTTAATTTAAATAGAATGGCTTTGAGGACTCAATGATAATTTCAGAGTAGCAAGGACTTTCATCTGAGTTCTTCATGTGGCATCATTTGCCATTGCTCTTTTTACAGGAACAATAAACAAGTTGCTTTGGCTGATACTGCAAATACAATGTTTGATGTTGTAGATATTCACTTTGAGAATTTCAAGGTCAATGGTGTTTAGGAAAAAAAAAGATTGCTTTGGAGAATAATGTGACTTCAGTGTTCCTGGGTCTGTCAGATGCTGCTCTTCGTAGACTCACATCAGGATGCCGTTTGCAGCAGGTGTTTGGACATACAGCCCTGTCCACGTAGAGCAATCATATGTTTTGTTTTAATATCCAAGTGAAATGTCTTTGCCCTTCTCCCTGCTCTGCAGACATTGACGAGTGTGCAGAAGGCAGAGCCAGGTGTGCTCATCGCTGTGTGAACACTCTGGGATCCTTCACCTGTGCCTGTAATCCCGGCTTCGAGCTGGGGGCTGATGGAAAGCAGTGCTACCGTAAGTGACACCTGTACAGCTGCGCATTTCAGGCCGGTTTAGCTCCAAACTGCTATGCTTTGCTTTTAATTCAGTGGGATTAGCATTCCCAGCAAAATAAATGTATGCAAAAGCTGAAGCTTAATAGTATTTTCTCTATCTTCTACTGCTGCTGGGTTTGCAGGGTGACACGTTCCTAAGCCTGTGTTCACAGACCTTAATTACTGCATTTCAAAGAGCAAATAGCCCCGTTGGTTTATCTTCGGAGTCTGGTGAATTCTACTGCAGAGCTACCAGAATATTGCTGCTCTATGAAATGCTTCCTGCCCTGCTCCTCCCAATTTTCTTCTATGCTGAACCCGATGCAAGAGAAAATGAACGTGATGTTCTGCTCTTGTCTTTATCTGTCTGGGTTTGCTTATGTTTCTCATGGGATTACTGACACTGTTAAGGGGATGCTTTTGAAAAAGGAGAAAAGAGAAGCAAGATTGGGGATGAAAAAAATAGTTGAAAAACTAAAATTTCCTGAACTTAAGTGAGCCCTGTTGTCTTCTCTCACATACTTACCTCTTGCCAGGGGGTTTTCTTAATCAACACTGGAAAGGGGGATTGACTCCAGCACTATTAGTTGATAGGTGATTCCTGGGCTGTCCTTGAGGGCAAATTTAGATTAATAAAGGAGGTGATGTGGAAGAGTTGGGGTTATTATGGACCTAACATAAGCTCACTGGAATGCAGACAAAAGCATGACCTGTTTTAGCAAAGAGGTGGGCAAAGATCATTCAATCTAATAATACTGTGCAAGAGCTTTCAGCAGTGTTTCCTTAGGAAAATACACTGCATGCCAGAGAATGAGTGCTTTATTTAAGAATGTGTGTGTAAGAAATACTTATTAAGGATGAAATTCAGTTTCAAAGCATTAACATACATTAAAAATAAAACCCAATTATGTGAGAGACATCCTGGAGAGCTATTTCATATGAGATGGGGAACTGTGAGTGGTACAATGGCAGAGGAAATGTGATTAATATATAGATATGAAATGTTCTGTTATAGGCATAAAAAAGAGGTTTAGACCACTTAGATTTCATTGTGGTTTTCTGATAATATATTTTCTGGATGTTCAGCAGATCTCAGGGGATGGTGATTCTCTGTGCCTCATGAGCAATATTGCAGAGCAAACAATAAAAATAAAAACATTCTGCATATATTTATGATCAGGATTATCCCAGTGTTTGAGCAATTTACAATCTTTGTTTATTCTTTCATTTCCCCAGTGGCTTGGGGAAAAGCTGTTATTCCAGTTTTACTGATGAAGAACTGAGACAAAGTAAATGATGAAGATTGTGTATAAAGTCAGATTCTGCATTTAATCGCTGGGTTTCCTAAATCCCAGCTTAACGCACTGGACAGGAGACAGGATTTCTTATCCCTGGTGCAAATAATCATCCTATGCATGAGATATAGCCCTCAATATTTCTTCTCCTAATTTATACCCTCTTCCAGCTAGACTTGCATTTCTTGTTGGCAAGCGGGTTGCTCCCTGGGAGAACCAAGAGGGGTAGGACCAGACCCACAGACACAGAGGTGTCTGGGGAAATTCTGTGCCAGAACTGAGCTGGGGTGTTTCTGAAACTACAGTGGCTCCTTTAGGAAGGGTGTTTTTCAGTTCCCCTGCACAGCATGAGAAATTAATTCCTCTCTAAAGAGCTCTGTAACAAGACAAGCCAACTAATCCTTCAAGAGAAACTTTATAATTGACCCCATAGTTTCTTTTCATCCTGAAGAAATCACCTGATGAAGTACCTGGGTGGGAATGAGGTGGCCAGGTGTTCCCTTTTCTCTATGTGGGTTCCCACTGGACATGCCCAGGACGTTGTGAGCACTGCGTCTCACCCCTGGGGGGTATGCCAGGGCAAAGGAGGCTGGCAGTGGCATTGCACCACCAACCTGTCTTAGCTGTAGGGGACAAAGTGTCAGCAGAGGAGCTGCTCCGTGCCCCTGGAAGGGACATCCAGGGGCCAAAACCTGCAGATTGCTTTGTGTTGTGGTTGAGTGCCCACTTCACCAGCAGGACTCTGCTATGCAAGTTTTAATGCCTTTGCGTTTGGTGGATGTTTCAGCATCCAAGTCTTTGCCATTCCCCTACAAATCTAGAAGCTGCTCTTTGGAAAGCATAAGAGGCTGGCTTGAGACGGACCACTTGGGATCCTCAGATGGTTCTTTTCCTCCTTTGGGGCAAGAGTTGTGTCCAAACAAAGCATAAATCTGAGGAAACCTGTGGAGGCTCCTGTAGCAGGCAGGCTGTTGGAACGCTGAGCTGGCTTCACGTTGCTGAAGTCAAGTGAATCCACTGTTATGACACATGGAGACAAACACCTGGAGCTCAGTGACTCCAAAGCCTGCTCTTCTGGGGCGTGTGTGGGAGCTGAGTTTATATTCCCTGCTGCAGCACTCGGCTCATGGCTGCTGTTTTACAGAAGGCTGATTCTCCAGTGACTCCCTCCCTGGGCTTGTTTTTTAACATCCTTTTGATTTATTTCTCTGCAAGGCATCGAAATGGAAATCGTCGATAGCTGCCAGGACGGCAACGGGGGCTGCTCCCACCACTGCGAGCACACGGCCGCGGGGCCCCGCTGCTCCTGCGACGACGGCTATCGCCTGGGGATGGATGGACAGACCTGCACGGGTAATCCAGGGAGGGAGGAGGTGTGGGGGGCTCTGCAAGGGGAGCTGTCACTCAAGGAAATACCTTCCCATCCCTTCTCTTCTTCTGCAAGTGTTAATTAGTGTCGTCCTCTGGCGCTTCCTCGGCGCTGCTCCAGCTTGCCCTGCTCCGCGTGTTCACTGGGATTGTTCACTAACGAGGGGAAGGAGTTCTGCCTCCCACATGGAAGATGACACTGGTGCATCACCATTTGCCATGGCCATGGTGTTGGCTGTGGCTGGGAGCAGTGACAGGGCTGCTCTGAAGTGCTTCATGCACAAACCTCACTCTGTGTTACGGAGGTTGCTGTGTTTCCATCACATTTACTCAGTGATGAGATTGCGCTTCTGGCTGTGAGAAGTCTCACTTGGGAAGTGAAAGCAATAGAGTTAGATTTGGGTTTATTTCAAGAGAAGAGCTTAAAAATTCATTCATGTTTTGAGCAATTTTACTATGTGGGGTTTTTTTTTTTGTTTTGTTTTGTTTTTTGGAGTTTTTTTTGTTTATGGCTTTTGCAATGCAAACTGTATCTCATTCTGGTTTCAACTTGCTGTCAGTAAGCCATTAAAGTTTTCAAGAATAGCCAAGAAGAGAGGGGGAGAAAAGAAGCAGGCATCACAAAGCAGTGTAGTAAGACATGAGGAGAGGTAGAGAGTGGGAGCACTGGTGAGTGAGAAGCACTCACAGATAAAATGAGTCTTGCAAGGAAAAAAGCCAAGTGCAGGAGAGAGGAGGAGCAGGGGAGGAGGGAGGCAAGGGTGGGTGATGATGGAGCTTCAAAAAGCAGAACTTAAAAAGATCTGGGAGGCAAAATTGGAGCCAGAGGCTCACAGGGGTGGGGGGGTTACACAGTCTTGTCTGTTTATGGCTGACAGGATCAGAGCAGCCTCCTGCCCACATCCCAGCTCAGTGGCCTGCTGATGGGGATTTCAGAGGGAAGCTGTTACTCCAGACACAGAAAGGGAAGGGAGAGCACAAAGGAAGGGTTTGGCAAGGCTGAGGACATGGAAAGTTGCTCTTAATAGCAAAAATCTCCTTTTTGTTGGATGGATGTTTTGTATTCTTACACAAACAAGGAGCTGTTGCTGGACCCCAGAGCATCACCTGACATACTGCAGGGGAGCTCAGCTTGTGACATTTCTGGAAAACACTGCATTCAAATAACCTGCAGAAATCTTTTTCGCAGTGACCTCCTCACCTCAATTGATTAATTACATTTTCTTTCTCCTGTCCGTGTTTCCTCATAAAGTTGGTGCTCCTTCCAAGGTTAATTGAGATGCTGACCTTTCCCATCTGCAGCTGCTCAGCTGGGCAACCTGCAGAAGCATTTTGCAGACTCAGCATTGGCAAGGTGGCCCTTGGATGGCCACTGACCTGCTCGGCAGCCTGCCCGGGCTGACAGCAGCCAGGAGTCTGCAGTGCAAAGATAACAGCTCAGTTCTCCTATCTAATCACCAGAACAGGGGTGTCAATTATACCAGTTTCTGGGTGGACACAGAGCAGGATGAGGCAAGAGACAATTAGTTATCAAAAACTGCAATTAGTTAACAAAAACTACAATTGCATCTGCCAGCTGCTGATGTCTAGTAAAATGCCTTGTTGGATCAGAGCATTGTTTCACTGTTAGTTTGCATTGAATAAGGCTAAATGCAAAGAAATCCAAACGGTTAAATGTAGGTTACTGTTAAATAGCAGGTGTTTGAGGGCTGTGGGACCTAGCTGTTGTCTGTTTTCTTTGAATCATTGAGTATCCTGAGTTGGAAGGGACCCACAAGGATCAAGTCCAACTCCTGGCCCTGCACAGAACACACCAAGAATCCCCCGTGTGCCTGAAAGTGTTGCCCAAACACCCTTTGAGCTCTGTCAGGCTTGGTGCTCTGGGGAGTCTGTTCCAGTGCCCAAACACCCTCCAAGTGAAGAACCTTTTCCTAATATCCAGCCTAAACCTCCCCTGACACAGTTCCAGCTGTTCCCTTGGGTCCTACTGTGAGACCAGCTGGTGTTTAGTAAAGCTGAGACTGGTGGAGGAGATGTCTCTCTCTGGACATGGAGGGTGTTGGCTGCTATGGGAGAAGGCAGAAGACAGCTGCTGTCAGGATTCAAACACTGCTTTAGGTGGGTGAAGCGAGAGGAAGACATAGAAAGGCGTGTGCTGAAGCACAATAGCCATGAGCAGAACTATGGCAGCAGCTCGGACTGCGTCCAAGGGCTAAACGTGCTGCCCTTTCCTTGCAGAGGTGGACGAGTGTGAGACTGGAGAGTCCTGCTGCTCTCAGTTCTGCATCAACTACGCGGGGGGCTACGAGTGCGCCTGCAAAGGGGGGTTCCAGCTCAATGCCGATGGCTGCGCCTGCGACGGTGAGTCGCGGGATCATGGAATGGTTTGGGTTGGAAGGGGTTTAAAGATCATCTCATTCCCACCCCCGTGCCACGGGCAGGGACACCTTCCACTAGACCAGGGTGCTGCAAGCCCCTTCCAACGTGGCCTTGATGGGAGTGGCAGGGACTTCCAGGGATGGAGCAGCCACAGCTTCTCTGGGCAACCTGTGCCAGAGCCTCACCACCCTCACAGGGAAGAATTTCTTCCTAATATCCAGTCTAATCCTACCCTCTGTCAATTTAAAGCCATTCTCACTTGTTCTATATCATTCCATGCCCTTGTCAAAAGTCCTTTGATACCAGAGGCTCGATCTAACCAAGCACAACCAAGGGCAGAAGAAATGCTGTCAAAGCCCATTGCAGGGCCTTGTAGGCATTGCCCTAATGAGAGAATCACTGATCCTCTGCCAGCTTTGCTGATAAGGTTTTACAAATGTGTAATTTCCTCTTTGTGAGCCTGGAATACAGGAATGACCCAGCATCCAGCATGGCAAAGGGGGGATATGGGAGATGACTTAGCAGAGAGGAACTTTTCCTCCTCTCTCCATGGACACTGTATACTGACGTGTGTTAAAGACTCCTTCTACAGAAGAAGAGCCCTCAAAATAACTGAAGGATCAACTGAGCTTAACAGCTCAAAGCAGCTGTTTGCACTTGAAACAAAAACATCAAAATAATCTGTTCATCGTTGCCTAAAATGTTTTCATATCTCCAACACTAGTGAGAAGCAGAGACGCAAAGTATGAAGAAAATTAGGTTTTCTTATGTGCAGAATAATTTGTCCGATGCAGCCGGGCACAGCATGTGCTCTCCAAGCAGAGGTACTTGCTCCTAATCACCAATTCTATCTGGATTTTCTAGATGTGGATGAATGTCGTGTGGATAATGGCAACTGCAACCATTTCTGTGTTAATTCCCTGGGGTCGTACGAATGTGCCTGTAAGGAGGGGTACAGCCTCGGTGATAACAGATGGGCCTGTGTCGGTGAGTTATTTTTATATCTTGAGGGCCATTAAGTATTTAAAATGTGATTTTGGAACTGGGATTTTCACAGATCCTGGGATTTTGGGAGCCCAACTGGAGCCACCTCTGAACGCGGCCAGGGTAGAGCTCCGTGCAGTGCGTGGATCCAAGTTCATCCTCCAGTAATGGGTTTTGCCAAAGATTAATGGGAGATGAACACTTAAATCCCATGGACATGCTTGAAAACTTAAAGCCCATGTTTTTGAAATAAATAGTGTTTTGACAGTTTTCTTTCACTATTTGATGAAGTTTAACATCCTGTGGAAAAGAAAAGGTAGCCAGATTCTGCTTTGATCAACCGTGGCAAGGTTTCCATTTAGTCAGTGGTGTGAGTCTGGATTTCTGCCAGTGTAACCAGTACAGAGTTTAGCTGAGCAACTTGATTTTATAACCAAGTTTAGCACCTGCTAAAGCTTGGGCAGAGTTTGATACTTTAACCAACACCAAAAGGAAAGCCAACTGATTTCCCATCATTTTAAGGCTCAAATTTTAGTGTTTCTGAAAATAAATTGCACAGCCAGCCTCACTCTCTATTTGTCATCTCCAAAAAGAGCAAGAGTAATGACCTTCATTAACTAAAAATAATCTCAAACTTCAAGTGAGGAAAATTAATCTCCTCTTCTAATTTTTTTCTTTTTTTTTATTTTTTTTAAATTTGCCGGGACCAGAGTTTATTTCCAGAAGAAAGAAAAGGGAAGGATGGGGGGTTTTTTTCCCCTTTTTTCTTTTTTTTTTTGGATAGCAGAAACTCTGTAAGTCCAGATGAGAAAATGACTGGGCTGTGACTGCTGGGCAAACTGAACAGGGGTGTCGCTGGAAAACCTACCAGCGTTATATAAATAATAAAAAAAAAGATGTAAATGAGAGTAAAGTGCTGTGGAGGTGCTGATGGTGTGTTTGTGTCAGCCCTAGGTGGGGAGGAGGTGGATGCAGAGGAGGCGGTGGGGTTCGCCGGTGCTCTGGGGCTGCAGTTCCGAGGTCCCCCGCAGCTCCTCCGCTACGCGCTCGGGGCCCTGTACGAGGATGAAGATCCCCGAGGAGAGCTCACCCTGGTGCACAGGGTCGGTGAGTGCCCTGAGTGCCCTGAGCCACCACAGCAAACTGGGGGAATGGCCTCAGAAAGAGGATTTGGGGCGAGAGTTGTGCTGGGCTGGCCGGGCTCGAGTGTTGGGAGGAGCAGAGGAGGGATGAGCGTTAATCCTGCTGCCTGCCTGTCTCCGTGCCAGCAGGGATGAGGCTGTGTCCCATCCCAAATGGGACATGTTTGGGGAACTGGGAGGCTGCCTGGATGCAGTGGGGAGTGCAGGGGAAAAGTGAGCAGCACAGCAAGCAAGGACTGTGAGGCTGCTTGGAAAACAGGGTGTCTGCACAGAGCCCTAGAGGCAACATCCAGAGAGATCTCTTCATCTCGAGGGTGAGAGGGTTGTGTGGGTTACTGAGTGTACAAAATCCCTTGGGAAACGCTCCCTTTCTCCTAGAGCTGGGAAAGGGAGTGTGGGGGCAGCACGTGTCCCTGCTTACAAACCCTTTTATCACAACCGGAGGACTTTTGTTTAAGATATTTGGATTTTTGCTTGTGGATTAAACAACCCTCTGAAGACTCAGGTGTCTCTCGATGTTTTGGGCATGTTCTCCAGGAAAAGAACAGACCCATTCATGTAATGCTCAGGCTGGACAAGGGCTCAGCACCAGTGGTGACAAACAGCACAGGAGCACCCACTGTCACAGGAGTGGGTGCAGAGCAGCTTTGCAAACCCACCTGCACTTTCTTGACCTCAGTCCTTCCACCTTAAAGTGGAAACTTCACCACTTAAAGACTATTATGAGGTGAAACCCTGTGTTTGCTTTGTGCTGAGTGCTGGTGGGTCACCAGGGATGAGTGAGGTTTCTTGTTTTTCCTCTGTGTGTCCTGCGATTTTTATATAAGCTCTAATTACTCATCTGAGGACTGTGCCCTACAGGCAAAAATCAGGAGCTGGTCTTGACTTTGATAAAAAATTAACTTATTTTTATGAACAAAACTGTTAAGACCCCCCAAAATCACACAGCATCCAGCCAGACTCAGTGACACCGGTAACCAATTGGGAAACTGATAAATGAGATAACCACAGGCAAAATTATCAGGCCTAGAAACCACAATCAAATATTTATTGACCACTTTTTGCATGTTTTATTTATATTTAGCCACAGAAATTTGGGTGTTATCAGTCATAGCTGAGAAGCTGCACTTTTTCTAAGGCCGAGGCTCCGCAGCACACAGTGGTTTGTAGGAAAAGGGGATGGAGAAATAGAACTTTAAATGGTTTAGTAGATTCTTTTGCCTCCCAGATAGTAATGTATTGCTTATACTTTCAGACATATTTTTGAGCTGCTATCTATATTACAAAAAGATCATGTTTTATCAATAAGCTGATGTAAGTAATTAAACATTTTCTACAGCTTGAATGACTTTTTAATGTGGAAACATAATGTTTTTAATGGTAATCTGTATTCTTCTGCTGAGGTATGAATTTGTAACCTATTCCAAGTGGGAGCACTGGGATTTTGAATGTCTCTGAAAGCTTGGGCATTTTTTCAGCTGCAGAAAAGGGAACAAACAGCTGGATGCTCAGACCTAGAGGAAATCTGTCCTCACACAGAAAGTTGCTGGTGAAAAGCAACCAGCCTGTGACTTACTGGAGGCTGTAATAAGCTGCCAGCTCGCTTTCAGGTGCTGTTCGAAGTCTCCTTCCAAAAAGCCTCCAGCCACAGCCACAAAGCCTCAAAGGCAATAGAGTGACCATGTGGATGGGATCTTAATGCCGCTGAGGTATTTTGTCAGACAGTAACATTTATTTTCTATGTTTTTCTCAACAGACCCCGCAAAGAGAACATGAGGGTGCAAGGGAGAAAAGGAGAGTGGAGAAGGGGAGGGAGGAATGCATTTTTATATAAGGTTTCCTCTATAAACTAACTCCTTTTTTCATATCGATGAAGAAAAAAGGAAATGATAAATGTGTGTTTTGTTTTGTTATCCTGGAATAACATTCAAATTATCCTGTTAAAAATATCAATGAACAATATTTAAATAGCACCACATCTATTTACTGCACTAGACCAATAAGATTAACCTAGCAAGGAGAGAAGGAGAGTCTCTCCCAATAAATTCAATATTAAGCAGTAGGTGCAAATTCACTTTTTCTGAAGGCAAAATATTTGCTCTTAAGAAGTAGCTTGAAGTGCTCTTTGCTGGTGAATTACAGCATTTAAGGGAGTAAATTCCAGCTACACTCCCAGCTTCCCTTCTACTTGGAGTCAAAAATACAAAGAGGAAAATTCAGGAATCTCCATTTTGGGCTGTCTTCTGCACTGAATCGGTGGCATTTGCAACCTAACGATTGTGTGGAAGCATTTTGTCTGGCTGCTCACTGAGCATTGTGTATTTTCGTCATTTCAGTTTGCCTTGATAACACTTTTGGCCACGACTGCAGCCTGAGGTGTGAGGACTGTCTGAACGGGGGCCGGTGTGACAGCGACCACAGCGGCTGTGTTTGCCCCCCTGGCTGGGCTGGAGTTATCTGCAATGAGAGTGAGTACAGAGGGTTTGAGAGGTGGGCAGCTGGTCCTTGTGCTGGGACACTGCGGGTAGGAAATGAGAATAACCTGTTGAACTTCTAATCCGCGAAGCTCTCTAAGGAGCACATCAAAATTTTATTGTATTGGGGCACATTAAATAGAAATCGTAAGGGATGCTGTGGTACACAGTGCAAACAGGACAGGACAGCATCATACCCCTCCTAAATATTTGGTTGCTGTTCAGTCACTCTGCTGCTAAAAACTGCCAAAGTTTGTGGACCTGCTTTGTTCCACAACTTGCCTCGATGACTTTCAGAATCCTGTCCCAGCAGCTGGTGTGACAATCTGGGTGGACACGTACACTAAACTTGAGTTTTTCCATCATAATGTCCCAAGACGTTGCCCTTTTTTAAATTTTTTTCTATTTTTTCCCTCTTATCGTTTTTTTTATTATTAGCATCATATTCTTGGGACGACTAATTTTTCATATTGGAAATTGTATTTTTCAGAATTCTCTTGCCAAGTCAGTGCACTTTATAATAGCTTTCCTGTCTTCTTATTCCTGCTTGCTGGCAGAAGATCTTTCTGATTCAGAAGTATGTGTCAAAACCAACTGGAAAGAGAGTGGTGATTTCTTGATTCACTGTTTTTCATCTGCAGTTTGGCAAAACTTGTCTGTTGCTTGTCTGAGCAGATTTCCTGTGCTCTTGAGATGGGTCCCTTTGTTTCATGATGTGTGATATGATGGCCCATCATACTCAGAAAGTCTGTGCTGTCACTGGTGAGACAAAGAGTCGATGAAAATTTATTACTTGACATCAGTAGACAGCAATCTTCAGGTTAATTGCCATCAAGATTGTTTATCAGGTGTCATCACAAGGACAGAAATATAGAAAACCCAGCAAGTGATTGAAACCAACAGTCTGCCCATAGTTATTCTGGGAGACTGATGGTGGGTTTGGTTTGTAAACACTGGGGACAGCTGAGAGAATAGGAATGGAGAGGATTAAAATGATAATTTCCAGTCTCCCTAAGACAGCTGTCAATTATCAAATATATCAAATTATCAAGTTAGCATATTCTTCTATTCCTGGTGCTCTGATGGTTCAGGATAGATTATAAAAATCTCAAGGTGGGATCCCAATTCTCTAGTTAATTTTATAAATAATAATATTTTTGGTGTATATTTACAGTCAGTATCCATTGGTGGAATTCACCTCTAGAATTTAAAGAACTTTAACAGGACTGTGTTAGTGAGCCAAACCTCCAGTCCAGTGAAATAGGCATTGGTAGTGATAATACAATATCTAATCTATATGAATTAGCCGTAAGTGATTGCTTTCACTCTTTTCTCTTACTCTTTTAATGTACAGCATAGTTCCTGGGTTTGGGGTGAGCTCAAACTGTTGAGAAAACTGGAACTAAATTTCTCTAATAATGCACCAAAGAAGCCGAATGAAAATTGATGTGAAATGTCAACTTTCTTAATGTACATTGATAAAATGTCAGTTAAGTCAGATGACTCCAGCAACTGTATTCACTCAGCCAGCTCAGGCTGCAACGGTGGAGCGAGGCTTCATCTCACACTTTGGTTTTGCTTTTCTGGCCCCATTGCTGCCTTGATCGTCTGGGCAATTTCAGAGACTATGTTGGAAAAACACTGTGTTATTTTCATAATAGTATTTGGGAGAGGGGAAAAAAAATGTTTAAAATTTTTATCTCCAAGTATTCAGAGCTGTGCTCTGATTTTTAAGCTCTGGACTTGACAGGCAATGGTTTTTGAGTTGAGGGGAGGGGAGCACATGCAGGGGAAGGTTGGATACGTGATGTAGTACTTCACAAAGTTTGAGTAATTTTGGTGTCCTTTGAAATGTTCTAGTAAATATCAGATGGATGTCCATTGCCTTATATAGAAAGAATATGACTTTGTTTAGAGCCTGCTGGACTAAAAGACTCCTTGCTCAGTTTTGATGCCTGAAGTCTTATTTTGCTTCCTTTACAGCAAAGAGGAAGGGTTTCTCGGTCCGCTCACCTTCCCTGCTCTCTCCACAGCTTGTTCCCCCGGGACCTACGGCAGAGGCTGTGCTGGTGTCTGCAAGTGCCAGAACGGAGGCTCCTGTGACCCCGGCACGGGGCAGTGCCGCTGCCCGCCCGGAGTGCACGGCCGGCTCTGCGAGGACGGTACGGCCCCGTCTGTGCCTGACGCATCTCCACTTCTTCCCCCTTGTTTCTTTTTTTTTAAATAATGAGCCAAACAGTGTGTGAAAAAAAGCAAGCGGCTGGTGAGCTCCAGGTCAGCCACCAGCCAGCCTGGGCTTTCTGTAGCGCCAGCTAAAAGCAAACCAATTTAGGGCTGGGGTTTTAACCCTTGGAAGCTGATTCCTTGCTGTGTTTGTGCACTCCAAAGGTTGCCCGAAAGGTTTCTTCGGGAAGAACTGTAACAAGCCGTGCAACTGTGCCAACAAGGGCTACTGCCACAGGCTTTATGGAGCCTGCCTGTGTGACCCCGGGCTCTATGGGCGCTTCTGCCACCTCAGTAAGTCCCCAGCATTTTTCGTATCTGTTTAATGCACACACCACATAACAGTCTTGAAAGATTCCATGTTGTGTAAAGGCTTTTTACACAGGAAAGTAGCAATAAGACAAGGGGGAATGGCCTTAAGCTGAAGGAGGGCAGGTTTACATTAGACATTAAGAATAAATTCTTTACTACAAGGGTGGTGACTGGCACAGGTTGCCCAGGGGAACTGTGGCTGCTTCATACCTGGAAGTGTTCAAGGCCAGGTTGGACAGGGTTTGGAGCAACCTGGGATAGTGGAAGATGTCCCTGCCCATGGCAGGTGGGTGGAACTAGATGGGCTTTACGGTCCTTCCCAACCCAAACCATTCTATGATTCTATAATAAAATTGAGGCTTTGGGTTCTGCGGTGGGCTGGGAGTAGCAGGAGGACAGGACTTTTGACATCTGTCAGGAGGCCCCAAAAACTTCACTAATCTTTTCCTCTAGCAATTAATCTTTGCCATAAGACAGAGATTTACCGACACACATGATGAGGACTACAGGTAGGGTAGGGTTGGGGTGGGCAGGTTAACATTAGGTTAGAGCCTGGTTGGAGCTGGTTAGGGGCTGCCAGTGTGGTTGGAGTGGGAGCTGAGGAGCAAAGGCAGGATGAGGACAAATTCTTAAATGGAAAAAAAAAGAAATAAAATAAAAACATTGCAAAATAGATGATCAAGTTTCTTTGTACTTACAGATTTTGTTTGTAAAATCTATGCAAGATTGAAAATCTTCTGTGCTTTATTTTTGTTTGTTTTTTTTTTTTTTTTAATGAAAGCTTTTGTCTTTGGAGCGCATCCAAATATTTTTTTTCATTCAGAAACTTAGTTAAGTTTGCTTCGAAACATTTCTGGTCCTTGCATTCACATGTTGCTTGACATGAAAGGAATCACTTAACACGGGAGTTCATGAGAAGCCTATTTTACCCCCCCACGCACGAGCAGGCGCTGCCACAGGAATGGGGATGCGCTTGCCGGGAGCGAAGCGAGCGCTTTGCTTCTTGCAGCAGTTGCGTTCTGCAGCGGTTTGCAATTCCGAACATTCCCTGCACAGTTACAGAGCTAATGGCTCCTTTTCATCTGGCTGCAGCCTGTCCCAGGTGGGCCTTCGGAGCGGGCTGCTCGGAGGAGTGTCAGTGTGTGAAGGAGCACACGCTGGAGTGCAGCGCCAGGAACGGCTCCTGCACCTGCAAGCCCGGTTATCACGGCAAGAAGTGTCAGAAAGGTACCCTAGAAAGCCAGATTCCCCATATCTGCTTATTCCTTTGACCTAGTAATTTCTCATTCTTCTGCCCATCTGTTTTGTTTGGCTGCTGCTACTAATATATTCATATTCTACTGGTTATTTAATGTGGGTTTTTTGGCCCTGATGGCACGGGGTTGCAGGAACATCAAGGGGAATACAGCTTAAGAATGCAGGAGTTTTAGCCTGATCAAACAGCAACAGAAATCCAGAACCCAAATTCTAATACAGCCCTAAATAATGAAGATTGTGGGAGTTTTCATTTTTGTTCTTTGCTTTTTCCACACAGACAGTAAATAAGTGGCAAACCCCGTGTTTTATGGCAGCAGCGTGATTTGTAAATGGGTTCAGCAATGCTGCTTTTCCTTCACATTTGCAGCCCTTTGAATTCAAGCTTATTCTTTGTAGTTTTTGGGGGGTAGTTCAAAGAGAATTGTATTCCACATTCATGTTTGCATGTCTCAGTAGCCCTTTCCAGACAGCAGTGGAGTAAAGCAATAGGGATTCTTCTCGGGGAGGACAGGAATGTGTCAGACTGATTGCACTAGTTCTGGGGGTTTGGTAGAGAACAATAGTGACAGTATTTAATATTTTTAGCATTCTTGGTGACGGGCTCAGTTCTGGCATGGAGCATCCCTTGCCCAGCACTGGCTCTGCACCAAGGCAGAGAGCAGCAGAATGTACAGACATATAAGAGAATTCTGTAATGGCTGTAATTGAATATATCCTTAAGTATTCTAATTTAATAAGTTATAAGTAATTAAGTATTCTGCCACTCTGTTTCTGGCTTGTATATGAGCAGAAACCTCTCTGAAATATCCATAAAAATGTTTATTAAGTGTTTACACTTTGTTATCACCAGCTCTAAAACGTAAATTACATTTTCTGATTTTTAGTTCAGTTTTCTTAACTCTTCCTTTTTCTTATACATGTTCTCTGTCTACCTCCATTTCCAGAATGCACACCTGGCTTTTATGGGGCTGGTTGCAAGCTGAGGTGCAACTGTCCTCCTGATATTTTGTGTGATCCTGAGACAGGAGTCTGCAAGCATCCATGTCCACCTGGGTTTCATGGAGAAAAATGCCATTTATGTAGGTACTCACTGCATGTTTCCCTGGGAGATGCACTTTGGATGGGAAAGCTTATTCAGGAAACTTATGTTCAGATATAGAAGTTCCAAATAAAAGGGCACATTTGTTGTTCATACGAGTCGACAGTTCCCCACTGAAACTAAACTGATATTTGGAGCCTGGCAAATGCAGTATCTCTCTGCTTGCAAAGATCATGGCAGGAGGCTGAGGCCAGTTACTAAAACTAGCATTTGTCCAGGTAACTATACTTGCTCTTAAAGCTTCAGGCACAGAATTTTCCAGAGCTCTGTTGCAGTTAATTACAGACCACCGGTTGCTGAGACACTAATGCTAATATTGATCACTCTTACCAGGACAGCTCAGTTTAAAACTGGTGGTGGCGGTGCCTCCTAATGTTTTCAAAATGCTCCCTAACCGGGTCTTTGGATTCCTTTTGTCCTAGCTTGTCAGCCTGGGAGCTTTGGGGTGAGCTGCAGGCAGAGGTGCAACTGTGGAGGAGCACCATGTGATCCGAAGACAGGGCAGTGTGTTTGCCCTGCTGGGAAGACTGGTTCTACATGTGAGCAAGGTGTGTTGGACCAGGGTGATGAGTGCTTTGCTTTGGAAGACGTGATAAGAAGTGGAATCACTCTTATCTCCCACCCAAACTGCTGCAGTGCAGTGTGCTTCATTTGCAGAATGGGTGAAGGATCAGTCTCGGTGCAGAAAAGGCAACATCCACTACATGGGATTGCTTGGAAAAGAGGGAGTGTGGCTCAGTTATCCTGCCTCATCTCTCTGCTCCAGTTAATAATAGCGATTTGTATGTTGGGCTGGGTTTGTACAAGTTGGGCAGAGATGTTAGTGCATTGCAGCAGCTCAGAGTCCCAGAGCAGAGCTTGGGACTGTGCTGCCACATGCACACAGGGTGTCTCAAGAGCTGTGGAGGGGCCTTGGCCAAAAACAGCTGTTGTGGAACCGGCAAGAACCTAGAATGGAGGAAGTAATTAAAAAGGACAGTATTATTGTGGGTAATTAAGTAAAGGGATGTAAAAAGTCTCAGAGTCACTGAACTACTAAGATGCCCCCTGGCCACTCTCAAAGCTCTGGCTGTCACACACCTGAGGAACATCTGCTGGACTCAGGTTGTGTCTCACTACTCCACAGAGCACAAAGGAGGTGGAGCTGTGTGGAGACCTGGGCTCCAGCTCGCATCCAGTCCCTCTGGGCTGCATGACCATCCTGATCCCCACTCAGCCCAGCAAAAATCCAACAGCAGCCCTCTCCTCCTGCAGATTACCACCCTCTGGAGATCTCCTTTGCTGAGTGCAATAATTAATTGTTCAGATACATCCAAATACTTCTGACATTACTGTGTCAGAAACCAAACTAACAAAGAGACACACAGTGATGGAAGCTGGGAGAGAGCCTTTGGGTCTGTCTTTAGCTGAGTTTTCATGTGCTGCAGTGTACTGTGACAGGGCTATAGGTCTGTAGAGATAATATAACAATCCAGCTCAATTTTACTAGTATTTTTAAATTTTTCTACAGAAATCTGTAGCTGTCCTGAAACAGTAAATGAATACTTCGTGTTTTTTACCTTAGATTGCCCAGCTGGCTGGTGGGGTCCAGACTGCCAGTCCTCCTGTGAGCCCTGTGCCAACGGGGGCCAGTGCAACAGAGAAACCGGAGCCTGTGACTGTCCCCCTGGCTACACTGGGGCATCCTGCTCTGACAGTAAGTCCTGGCATCAGCCTTCCCCCTGAAAAGAAAGTCAGATTGAAAATTCAGTTAATGATTTCTACCTTCTTGTTGTTTTGGGAGATGCAAAGTGCTGATCCAAAATAAAGTGGCCTTAAGGTTCAGGAATTCCCCTGACATTATTTATGGGAGGGAGATTGTAGATAAATGCAATCAAAATAAATGTTAAACTGCATCCCAAATGGATGTTTTCATTAGACTTGTTTGGCAAGAGGTGCTGACCAGCTGGCCTGTATGGCATCACCTTGGGTTATGTTTGCAGCAGCACTCTTTGATGTATATAATTTACAATAGTATAGAATAGTGAGGATCAAGGATTAAAATCAGTGCTACCCTTCCAGCCAGAGACCATGGGAGTATACTCAAGCAACTGGTTTGTGCTGCTTATCCAGCCTCTGGGTGTTAAAAGGCTGCTTGCGTATGGCTGTTGTGCTTCACAGATAGGTTCTCAGGGATAGCCCTGCTTTGTGCCAGACTTCAGTGGTAGCATATTTTAATCCTAGTTAGTCACAAAGTGAATTTTAGTGAAGGTTTGCTCAGCACTTTTTCCTCCTCCGAGCAAGACAGATACACAGAAGTACCCAAAAGTCACTCAAGCTATTCCCACGTTACAGGACTTGGCCCCAGCCACCCAGGGCACAAATTACAGTTATTTCTTTCATCCTGCCATTTTGATTTCTGGACTCAGCTGAATCCTGTTTTAGGGGGTGAGATGTTGCTGTCTGTTTGGAAAGATCAGTCTTTGCCTGAGTTATGACCTAAGTGAAATCACACTGTGCCCTTCCGTTCTCAGCCTGCCCCGACAGCTCCTACGGACCGAAGTGCCTGCTGCTGTGCAGCTGTGGCAGCAGTGCCCAGTGTCACCACGTCACTGGAGAGTGCTCGTGTCCCCCTGGCTGGACTGGCCACGGCTGCAAACACCGTAAGTCAGGGCACACGGTACCTCCCAGGGACTCAACTGCGCGTGGAAGAAGCAGCTCTGTTTGTTCTTAGTCTGTTACAGTTTTTTAATATAGTTTTGTTAATCTTATTGCATCTGAAATTGTGTGTTTATGGGTTTGCACAGCCTGGGTGGTTATAATCCTTAATTATCCAGGTTCAAAGCATTGAAATAGATGGCTGATGAAGCGCAAAGTATTGATATAAGCTCTTATTTCAACACTATGGATCCCTTTGCCCAATACCATCTGTCCCGTCAGCTTTTTGACTGACAGACAGTTTTGTTTTTCATTTTCAGCTCAAATTAGTTTTGAGATTAATTCTCCATTTTTCATTTTGTTTGGGGGAGATTTATTCAACAAGTGAGTGGCATGTAGAGTCGTGTGTCTAAAGGTCACTTTTTAACTTGGGAATATAAAATGCTGTGAGAAATTCTGTTCTCTGGAAGAGCAGAGCATCCTTCTGTTGACTTTAGCATCACTCTCCATATTGGTGGCTGTGTAAGAGAGTAGATTTGCCCTTTTTTGGATGGCACCATATAAATGTGAAGCCAGCCTGCTTGATTCCTTCCTTTTCCTGTGACATCTATTCTGCTTGATTCCTTGTGATGCCTCTTGCAAAAAGCCAACAGAATACAAACCTCTCTCTAAACACAGCCTTAAACACACAAAATCATTTAAATTAATTGCCAGTGTTGACAGCAGTAAGTTTTGGACTTGACTTCTCAGACTTTGTACTGGAGAAAACCCCGGGAAAATCTGAAGCTTCCACCAATATGGGTATTTTAAAAATCAAACCCGCTGGCAGCGTGTAGAGCCATTGAGATGGCTTTTCATGGCTCCCAAGGCTGTCTAAAGAATTGAGAGTCCACGGCAAAGAAAAGCTTTTATTTCTATTCAGTATAAGATCTGAGAAAAGTTGTTTTGCAGAGATGTCTCGGCAAGGCACCTCTTCCAGCAGTTGCAGACTGGACATGAAACAGATTCCCAGCTCCAAAACCTCCAAAACCAGGTTTTTGTTTCCCTAATTGACACTTTCATCTTTATACTCACAGGAAAGAGAGAAGACGCTGCAGTGCATTGTCATGATTGTGTCAGATGTGATTTTTAGAATGAAAGCAATATGTTGCTTTAACAAACATTTTGAGATTTCTCTGTATCAGTGATGCGTTTCCCAGTATTTTGAGGAAAACATGGAGGGTGCTCCCAGATCTGTCTGGTTTTACCCATTAGCTATTCTGGTTATGCAGGTTTTTCCTAAGTCAGTCTACAGCTGATATTTTATTTCCATGAAATTATATGTTTGCGGTTGTGGTTTGATTGGTATAGATTGACTACCAGTGGTTAGTTTCATGTGAATGGGATAATATCTGCCTACTTTCAGCTGAAATAGTTCAGCAAAAGTTGTCTTTATTTCCACTGATTTGTGCCCACGCTGCAGCGGAGAGTTTACTCCAGAGCTGCTGCAACATTCCGCATATTTTCTGCTCTCTCATTTTGAGGTAAAATAATCCATGAGGTGGGTTTGAAGGAGGTTCCCAGTGTAAATCCCACTTTCCCCTGCAGCCTGCAGCATCGGCCGCTGGGGCCCGCGCTGTGAGAACCCGTGTGTCTGCAGCAACAGCGACGGCAGCTGCGACCCCATCAACGGCTCCTGCCTCTGCGAGCCGGGATTCACCGGGACACACTGCGAGCACAGTAAGTGCCCACGCTGCCAACACATGGAATTTGCAAACCTGAGCAGTGGAAACTTGTGTTTTCCTGCTAATTCCCTGCAGGAAGGACCCCCGGGCCGTGCCGCCCCCGGTCTGTCCAGCGCGTCGCAGCACTCTCGGGTTTCATCAGGGTTAGATCCTTTCCCTAATCTGAATTCCAGAAAAGGTATTTTCAGACTTGTTTTGGGCTCAGCAGCTGTTTTTAATGTTAAGACCTCGTGTGAGGGATAGGACTGATGTGTGTTTGGTTTGTGGCATAAGGGTTTCCATATTGGTTTTATTTATTCAGTTTTAGGGCTGCACTATTCCTCCATAAATCTCTTTTTAAGGTCAGGCATATAGAAATGCTTCACATGTATATAACATAAGAAAAATCAGGAAGTTTTAAGGTCCTGTGGTTATTATCAACAAAAATGCACACTGTTCTTACCAGAGGCCCATGACCTTTACCTTCAACTCTAACAGATGTCAATATCAGAGGCCTTAAGTGTATAAAAATAAGCTTATAGATAATTCCTGAAATGTCTCCCTAGGTTTCTTCACTTTGTCATTCAGGAGCTTCTTGAGACAGAAGCAATATCTCTATATGTAATACAACTTGATTTTTTTTTTTCCAATTAATGTGCCTATTTTCTTTTTCATTCCATGCAAGCATTTTGAGTCCACTTCATCTTGTGGCAGTAAGTTGCACGGTTGAGCTGCTATTATTATTATTGATTATATTGATGTTGTTAAATAAAATAAACATTTTATCTATTAGTTTAACAATCTTACAGTAGCACGGATGTAGCTACCAGAGTCTCAGTAGCGTAGGCAGGATTAACTGCTGGTGTCACACGGAAATGTCAAAACAATTAATCTGGAACTGTGACCTAAGACAAAAAGCCTGGAAAGTTGATCTTGCAGCCCTTGTTGCTGTTGGCACAGAGGGAGTGGAAGGGCAATGTGTTGGGAAGACCAGCTCCCAGAGAAAGAGCTGCCAGCTCCACTTCTCCTTCGCTCTTGATCTCTCTCAAAATAGCAGCTTTGCAGACAGAAAGTAGCCAAGTAGCTGGTTCTAATCTTGGCTGGCAAGGGAATCAGTAAAGCCATTGCCACTGATGAAACATCTGGCAGTCCCTAAAGTTCTGTCTATGGAGGTTTTTTTTGTTTTATTAAGTCTGCTTTTTACCGCACTTTGTGTGTGTGTGTATAAAGTGCATATATATATATATATAGATATGAGTGTGTGTGTGCAAGATTCTGAAAGCCATAATTCTTCCCTAAACATTTTATGCTGCCTTGAAGGTGAGATCTTTATCCCTGGAGAACTCCTCTGCTCCCGAGGCATCCCCAGCCTCTCCCTGCAGCTTGGGCTCCTTCCCTTGGCAGGAGCAGATTCTCTGGAGGGGTGCCTGGATCTCAACATGCATCACAGCAGCCTGTGCCTGCTCGGGCAGGGGCAGATTCTCTGTGATGTGGACTGTGAAATCATTTGTGAAGGGTACTGACCCCTTGCCATCACCTTGAAAGCCTCAGCTCCGGGCTAAACACCGTCGGTTTGAAGGAAGCTCTGCTGAGAGCCCCACACGTGTGGCTGCTCTGCAGTGTGACTTCCCTTGCATAGATTCTCTGGCTGAAATGTCAGGTGAAAACGCTGAGAAGGATCCAGCTTTTAAGGCAGAAGTGCACTTCAGTGTATTTATTTGTTGTACTAGCACAGGAGGCAGGATGCACAGGGATCTGCAGCTTTAGGAGCAGGAGGGGATGCGAATGGGGGGACTGAATTTCACCTATAAGTGCAAACAATGCATTCAAACATATTCATATTTAAACGACATCCCATTTTTTGACTATTTTAGGTACCTTGCTATTCTCCTGCCTCCCACCCCAGCTTCTCTGAGAGAGACACAGGGGTTGGCTCCCGTTAGGAGAAAGTCACTGAGCTGCAGAAGCACCTGAATTCACACCAACTGCCATCACTGCTCACCTATGGCACCAAATAGGCAACACCAAACCCACCGCTTTATAGAAGACATAGAATTGTCTTTGAGGACCCTCATTGCTTTCTGTTCTCTGTGATTCTTTCCAGATTGCCTGAAAATCACTTTGTTAATGTAAACACTAAAATCATATGCTTCTAGAAGAGATCTGGCAATAATCTACATAAGTCATCTAGAGGAATGGTCACAAGACCTTCAAAAATGAGTGGAGGCACTGTAATATTGTGTTTAGCCAAGTGTATCTCTGTTTCAGCCTGTCCAAAATATCTAATGTGAATTAGGCAACTGGCCCTGTTCTTAATTGATTTTCCTGTAATCCTGGAAGAAATTATTTTCTTTCTCAAATGTTTTCTTTCTTCCAGTAGTGAGTACCATGCAAATCTTTTATAACTCTTTACATTAACTGCTGTGGAAATGTAATTGTTAATCTGTCCCCCAGATGTAATGTTTTCATTCGAATTTTTCAAAGCAGAGCATGAAAGTGAAGCATGCAGCACTCAGTTTGGAGCTTTCTGAAGGAAATCACCACATTTCATATTTTCTCTGGCTTTCTGGGGAAAGAGGATTTGCAGGAAAACAGAGGAGCTTCTCCCCTCCTTGTTGATGCAGTCCCAGAGGAGATGTGCTCATAAGCAACTCCAGACCAGTGGGCAAAGTGTCATCAGGCAGAACCTGTGAAGCCTCAGGCTTTGCAACTAGAGGATGTTAGTTTTCTTTGCAGAATTTAGTCTTTCAACACCGTGGTGCTTTCCTAAAATAGATCTTAAAACCAGCCCAACTTACCTAGACCCCAAGGAGAACACTTAATCTCCTCAGTTTTAAGCCCTTACCGTTACGCCTTCATTCTTCTTTTGGAAATAGTAAGATTTCCCGTGTATCTAAAAACCCCCTGTTGATCCCTGATCCGCTCCAGCACTAACCCATCATGTGGCTGTGATTCCTGTGCTGCAGGGTGCCCCGAGGGAAGCTTTGGCCCGGGCTGTGAGCACAGCTGTCAGTGCCAGAACGGAGCTGCCTGCGACCACGTCAGCGGAGCCTGTGCCTGCACAGCGGGCTGGACAGGAACCTTCTGTGAAAGAGGTACTGTTGCTCCCTCTGGTCCATTTTGGGTTTAAGCAGAGGGGTTTTGTTTTGGTTTTTTTTTATTCAGAGAGCTGATTTTAAAATTTACAGTGTCGGATTTGAACAAAACATTGAACTTACTTGGAAGCCAACACCGAAATGTGAGCGTCCATCCTAACTCAGCAAAGCATCTTCCTGGGCGCCTGGTGCTGGGCACAGGTTTTAACATGGTTAAAATTAGAGATATGCTAAAGTGTCTTGCTGTATCATGTCTTTATGGAGACTCTTTTTAAGCAGAGTCCTACTGTTCGAGCTCTGAGCAGGAAGATTCTTGTTCAGCCTTACACTTGCTTGTTTCTAGTGCCTCCCTGAAACGATTAAGAGAAAAGCATGGATAAGTGCATCATCCCAATGGAACTCCTTAACAACAGATATACTTTTAAACTTTACAAGTCCAACAGATCACTTTCTATCACCTACTCATTTGGTAAAATGTTGGACCGGATTCCTTAAATACATTGTTAAGTCAGTCCATGGCATCACCAAAGGAGGTTGCTGTTGAGCTGCATCATTGTGCAGATCATAAAATGCAACAGAAAGAGCCTAGAGTTGTTCAGGCACTCTGAAACTTATTTAAGAGTAAAGGATTGAAGATTGCACAAATTAGGAACCCTAAACTATTATTATTTTGCTTAGAAAGCAGCTTTATCAGCCAGTTTACAACAGTAGCGTTAGAGCCACAGTAAAGGGAAGTGGCAGCACTTGCAGGCAGCTGCTGCCCTCTTATGGGAAGGGAGATGCTCCACAGCCTGACCAGGAATATAGCAAAGCACCCACTGACTTGTGTTCACATATTGCTTGTTATTTCCCTCTCCTTCTTACCAGGGATTATTATACAAAATAAATATTATTTCCAAGGCTCTGCTGCAAACAGCGCCTCATAATTTATGGTATCTCAGTTATGTCCCTTTTTTAATATGATTTAGTTGAACTCTGTTTTCCTAAATCTATTAATTTTTTTTAATTATTATTTTTTATTGGAAAAACAAAGCAGTTGTGTGTGTTGTTGTGAGAATCTGTTCATTCCAGCAGGAATCACAATGGGGACAAAGAAACTAAATATCCTTTGCTAAAGTAGGTGTGAGGAATATGACGTCTTTAGGGGGAAAAAAAAATACAGCTCTCACCTTCCAAATCAGTCATGTTGGACATTTTTATATTTTTTAATTCCTGAAAGAAGATTATGGAGGGGAGAATAGAATTTAGCACTTACCCTTCGTGAAACACTGTTTTCTGCGTGTTTTCTCTCAAGGAGGCAGGGTGCTTGATCTGGGCTGACCTGAGTTACCTTTTTACATAAAACATTTCAGCCAGAACAGTTTGGCTGCTTCCAAAAGACAAGGAGGGAGGAAAACGTGTGGGTGGTTTGCCCTTGGTGGAACCTTCTTGGCACCTTTCCTCTGAGGAGCTGCAGCGCTTCTGTTTCTGGTGGCTGGGAGACTGGCAGGGTTTCCTTCTGGCAGGGATGTGCTTTTTGCTGTCCTCTTGGCACTCCACCCACGCTGGCCAGGCTCTGTGCCTCCCAGGCACAAATTTAGGCACTGAGACCCAGCACTGAGGTGTTGCCTCGGACTTTTCACATCCTGCTGATGCCTCGTCCCGTGGCTGGGGAGGACTTTTCCGTCGTCACAGAAATGTTGAGACTGAGACTTTTGCAGCCTTCGAAGTTCAAAGCCCTAGGAGAAGGCAGTCCCCTTACAAAATCTAATATTGACTAATATTAATAATTAATATCACCCCTGCACAGTGAGGGTGTTTGAACCTGCAGTCATTGCCTCTGGTATTTTGCATTGTGGCAGCGTGGGATCGAGATTCAGGGTGAAACTGCAGAAGTCCCAAAATTTGCCTTTGGGTTTTCTGGAATTGGTTTTCATTTCTTCAGGTGGGAACAAAGTACTCCTGCTCCTTTTCATTAATTTATGACCTTCAGTATGAAGTAGGGCTTCACAGGTTAGCCTGCCAGTCCCTGTTGGAAAACACCACTTCAGTGGCCATTTTCAAGTTCTTTATTTGCCACAAATTTCCATAATCTCTTCTTATTTATTAGAATAGTTAATGTAATTTTAGTCCTTCCTAAGTCTCAGCCTGCATGTATCACCTGCCAGTAATAAAGATAACAGCCAAACACCCACCACCATCATCATCATCATTTGCCAGCACAAGACAGTTTCCAAGCTCACCCATAGCAGGAGATACTTTTGCTCCAGGCTGCTGTTTCATGAGACCTTGCCGTGAATTATTTGGGAGGTGACTGAACCTCTCTGCCCTCAGCCACAGGAAGCTGCTGAAAGACCTCACACTCTTCAGAGTACTTTTGTCTGTCCACCAGCATCTCAGTTCAGCTCTGCCCTGAGTCACTTTTGATCAGCTGCCCTTCATCTGGTGTCATTCAGTGGTACTGCTGCCCCTGCAGTAGTGCTGTGGTCACATATAATAATGATGGGTAAGAATAAAGCTATTGAGACACTTCCTGAAAGAAAATTAGACATTTCTGAAAGTGGTACATGCCCGCTCCATCTTTCACCCCTACTCAATCCTTTGTGAAAATGAACCTGGTGAATCTTTTCAAATCTATTTCAAAGGAGTCACAAAATGAGCAGAACTGTTTCAGTTTCAAAACAGGTAACATTTGCAAATGAGGCTGAAAACAAAATAATCTACAAAGAAATGTTTTCAGTCTGTAGGAACAATCTAGGAAAGGCTTCCTTTGAATTTTCTTGAAAGCAGTGACACAAAAAAGAACACCAATGAAATAATATGTGTTTCTTCACAAGGTCTCGCATTACCAAAGGAAAATGACTCATTTTTGGTAGATGCTACTAGCAGTGCCACTAGATATCTTCCTTATCTGGGTGGAGAATGTTATTTGCTTGGGGACAAGGTACCAGAGGCACATGTGGAGTTCTGGCTGTTCCTGAACCAAAGCAGCAATTAATCCACATTCCTGGACTGTGCAAAGGCAAGGATCATGGCAAAGATGGCTTTGTAAAGTCCTTTCTCTCTCCTGTTCAACCACAGATAACCTAAGGAACATCTCTAGAAAAGATGCTTCTATATTCACTCACTGCTGAGGGGCCTTGGTTTTAATGTACTTACTTACAACTAAACAGGCAAGGAAAAAAGAAAAATCAAAAAATCCCAACTCCAAAACCAGTCTTTATTGTGATAATCAGATAAATATATCAATTCTTACTTCAACTAAATGTAAATATCTGACATGCAGGAAGCCTGAGCCATGGGGTCCTGATGTCAGGCAGCAAACTCGGAGGAATCCAGGTGTGCCTGATCTCACCAGCCACACTCCCAGCTCTGTCAGAAATGTGCCGAGCGAGCAGAGTCACCCTGCCCTGAACCGGGGCTGCTCCTGTTTGGGGAGGCAATTGTTATAATTGTTTTAATTCTGTGAAGTGCTGAGCATCTGCTGCTCCCGCTTTGAAGATTGGGGTTGCCTTCACTGCACTGTAATTTTGTTTAATTCCATTCCCTGCTGCTCCCTGGAATGTGCTGTGTGACCCAAGGCTGTGTCCAGTTATGGGATCAGGCCAACACAAGAATTATCCAGTTCGCTGGTTCATCTGACCGAATATCCCCAAATGCCAGACAATTAGTTCACTAACTGGAGGCAGCAGGAGTCTCGGGCCATTCCTACAGAATATGTATTAATTGATGCATTAGTAACAGCAACATATTGCCCTTGTGGGGCACAGCACTTGGCTTTTGCATCCAAGCTGCTGATCAGCACTGCCACAGGACAGGCAGACTGGACTTCTCTCTTGAGGTTTCAGCAGTTAATCATTGTCATAAGATAGCCCAGCAAGATTGCTGTTTTAATAAGATAAAAAGGGAAAATAAATACTGTGCATGTGGAGGAACAGCTGACAAGGCTGTGTAGTTGAACAAAGAACTTTGTCAGGCTTTGAAGTCACTGAAGGTTCAGCAGGAGAAGCCTGTCCTTGCCTGCTGAAGCAGAATAAATAGGGACAGAAGGATTAAACCACACACCGGTGGCTCATCCTTGCAACTTGCTAACAGCTCTCTCCCAGTGCAGTTTGAGCAGAGGCTGACGGATGCATTATGGTGTTACACTGGTAGGAAGCTCTTTTCCATTTTCCTGAGGCAGCACAAACTTGGGAAGGGCGGGAAGCCTCAAGTCGTTCTGGACAGGACAAAGGGGAAGAGCAGCCTTTGGATTTTGAGTAGATGAAACAATGGTTTGTAGTCACAAGCTGAGCAGAAGCTCTGAGAGGAGCCAAAGCAGATGCTCAGTGTGTTACACTGCTGCTCTCACTGGGTGAAGGTCAAGTTTGCCTCTGGCTATGGATATGGAATTCCCCTAACTTGCAGCCAAAGCAGACAGCTCACTGCTGGAGAACAGAATTTGCCTCTGTGGAAGAGGCAGGATGAGCAGACTGAGACAAAAAACCTGGGCATGGAGAAGACACAGGGCAAGAAAAATGATAGAGGAGTCCAACAGTGAAAGATGCACATTCATAACTCCCTGGAAGTGTTTAAGGCCAGGTTGGACAGGGCTTTGAGCAACCTGGTCTAGTGGAAGGTGTCCCTGCCCATGGCAAGGCGATCGGAATGAGATGATCTTTAAGGTCGTTTCCAATCTAAACCATTCTATGATAACACCAGTGTTATTCTGACCTGGTTGTGAAATTAGTGTGGAGGGTTGTTGGGTAGTGTATGTGATGATAATTGTCTTAAGACTCTATTGGAAGCCAGTTGTTCTGATTTCATGATAGAATTGTGAGGATTTGGTTTTAAATATAAGTTTGTATTGACAAGGAGGACAAAGAGATAAGTTTTATTGAATAACTTATCTTAGGCTTATCTCGTCAGCAGCGTAATTCCTGAGGCTGATTCGGGGGTTCTGGGGAAAGAGTGACACACAATTGCGTATCTACAGATTCATTATCACTTAGTGTAAAATAATTATACAGGTACTTATATAAGATAGACACACGCATATATATGCTATTTAATTTTTTTAAAACTCTACATAGCAGCCTTAGCATTCTTGTAGTGAAACATTTAGCTATGATGTGGCCCACTGACAAGTACCAACGCTTTTTTTCACTGCTTTCAGCACTGCTAAAGATATAAATTGAATCCATGGTGCTGCTCTTCCTTACATCTCCCAGATGTAGGTATGGAACCCCTTCAGCTCCCTGGAGTTGTTTTGCTACATTTAGTTCATCCTGGTTTTCCCTATTCATTCACTTTGGCAGTTTTTCATTTCAGCACTGAACTGCACCACTGTGGCTTATGTTTGCTGTAAAAAATCCTTAGAAAAGTGTCAGGACAGTAAATGGGAGCAGAAGTTTTGCATTTCCAAAGGGAGGGAGAACAGCAGGGATGGCCCTGGAGTCTCACGTTACGTTGAATTATTTCTTTTTTCCTCTGTTCATTACAGAAGCACAAGTACCAGCTTGTGTGAACCCAGCTTCATTCTCTGGCTTGTTTTATGGCTTTTCAATACTCTCAGCCGTGTTTCACTGTGCAGAAATCCATTGCTTATGTAAAAGGGTCCCATTTATCCAAGATGCTTTTAGCAGAATTGTGCAGGCTTAGCCCCTTGAAGCAACTTTGGTTGTTAAGCATCTGTGAAAAGATGAGCTGGAGTTTATACAGAAAAAAAACCAAACAGGAACTGTGCTAAAAAGGAATGTTTTGCATCTGCAGCTTGTCCAGAAGGATTCTTTGGGCTTGACTGCCACCAGGTGTGCAAGTGCAAGAATGCTGCTGGCTGTGACCACGTCCGGGGCACGTGCCGCTGCCTCCCGGGCTGGCTGGGCGAGACCTGCGAGCAGCGTAAGTACATCCTTGCTCCCAAACTTCCCCAGCACCAGCGTGGGTTTGCCCTGGGAACGCAGGATGACCTGCCAGGGGACAGTTTTAGATAGGTCACGTTCCTTTCCAAAGATGCCAGAAAAGGGAAGGATTTTGGGTAGCTGTGGAAATCGTCAACATCTTTTTTTTTTTTTTTTTTTGGCTGCTGTTGGCGCTCGTCAAACGTGATAAGCATCAGGTTTTAAATAGCAGAGCTGTCTCCTGCCATATGACAACTCCCTGCTTTTTATTTTTGTGTGACATTAAGAGATGAAATGTTGTGTATCTGCTTCTGGTGTATCTCATCTAATTATCAATTATAAAGTGACAGATTACAAATGCGCAAAGTGGGAAAACCAGAGCTGGGACTGCTTTGTTATTTGAGTGTGACACAGTAGTTTTTTAACTAATTATTAGAAAAGTTATTTGTTTTAAAACAAATGTCGACTTCCTAGATGTTCACAAGTACGGATTATCCCATACTCTTTAAGCTAATAAGGTGTTTGTGTGCATGTAAATATAACATTGTCTCCTCTGAGAAATTTTGCACTCCATTTCATGGGAAATTATACTTTTTTCTTTAGCTACATGACATCACATACAGAAACACTGAGCCTACTTGCAAAGTTTAGCAAATACATGGGGTTTTTTAAGATCAAGTATGTGGGCTTTTTTAAGATTTTCAGGTTTTAGCCTCTCAACTTCCTTGTTTCACTTTAGGATGATGTCATGGTCTAAACTTCCTTTTGAAAATACAACTGCTGTCTGCAGGACCAGGTGGTGTAGAGCTGGGCTCCAGAGCAGTTCCACAAGGAGCCGACTCTGTTTGTGAACACTTCTGTGAACGCTTCTTTAAACCGTGGGTAGAAGTTTTCTGCAATAGAGAATTGGTTTAATTTACAAAAAAGAGAGAAATGTTGCTTATATTGAAGCAATTCGATTCTCCAGCCATATGCCATCTTAGCAGCAGCCCTGTTTGAGGGCAGCACTCGCTCTTCATAATATTTTTCCCTTATTTGACCTCACCACGCAACACAACTCATCTTCTGAAAAGGCTTCTCCTGCAAAATCCCCTGCTCTTTGGATTTACAGGTGGGTCAGTGCTGCTGAAATTTCCCAGATTTTAGACATTTCTACCAACATCTCACCGCTGCAGTCCTTTGTGCCTCCTCATGCCCCCCAGTAGGAACACTTGGCTCTCCGTGACCCACCACCTGAAGATGCTGGTGGTTACGCACCCTGTGGCAGAGCATAAATGCAGAGCCAGAGTCATTCAGCCATCCCACAGGGCAGAAAAGGTGCTTCTGAACAGGTGTGGTGTTTGCTCCTTGGTCACAGCCTGTTTTTACTGCTAAGCCACAGCGTTGCAATGTGTCACCTCACCCCTTCCCTGCTCCTTACCCTGCATTAGGGACGGGAAGCTTTGTTACATATTTCATTAAAATCAATTAAGAAATGCAGCTCTCTGTCCATGGCCTCCTGTGCCCCCTCCCCTACTCACATCAGGAAAAAAACCCTGTTTATTGTTGTGTGCCTGAGCCATTAGAGCTTTGTGCTGGTTGATTTATTCCTCACGCTGGTGAAGATGCCAAAGCCTCTGAGGTCCCTGTAAGTAATAGAGTGAGGTCAGTGAACGGTGCAGAGTGTAACCTCCTTTTTTCTTGGCTAAGTGAGGAATCTTCATTTTGATTTTATGACTGCACCTCGTCCACGCTGCTCCAGAGCTGCTCAGGGTAAGGCAGCCAGGGGTGGGAGACAGCCCACCACTCCCATCCTCACCCGGTGTTTAATATTCACCTTGCTGGATCCTGGGACCAGCTCTAGCAGCTGGAAGGACAGCACTCGTGTGGAAGTAATCAGATTGCAGGCAATGTGCTGGAGGATATTGAGGAATAATTTTGACATCATGGGATTTGAATTGATCTTAAGCCAGCCATGCAGTGCATTTTATGTTCTGCTGTCTGATTATGGGCAATAGAGACAGTGATGCTTTTTGTTGAAGCTGCCGAATGCTTTCCATTACCAGACCGTGGTTTTCAGTTTGTTTGAAAATGAATTATGTTAAACTGGGATGAAATCTGCCAAGCAAGCTCTGCCTCAGCTTCGGTTTTGTGTTTGGAGATTTTATTTTTGATATCTTTTTGGGTGTCCACCCAAGGTATTTTAGGGTTCAAAGGAAGAGATTTAGGAAAAGTATGTTGCCTATTCTTTTTTGGGGATTTTAATAAACTGCTTTATTGAGTGTCATGATGCCTCAGTGATACACAATTGAGGATCTGACCTTTGGCATTTCTTAGGACAGAGGTGTAACCTTCTTTTCTGTATACTCCATCCCTGGAAGTGTTCAAGGCCAGATTGGATGAGGCCCTGAGCAACCTGATTTAGTGATGTCATCACTATTTATGGCAGAGGAGTTGGAACTAGATGACCTTTATGGATCCTTCCACCCCAAACCATCCTATGATTCTATACAAACTCATTCAAAGTTTGCAGTCTTAAAAAAACCAACTCAAACCTCCAGGAATCTCGTCTTGAATAACGGTCTGTAGAAGCCAAACACAATTAAACATCTGAATTTTGCCCTAATTCCATCACTACTAAAAATGCCTCTTTTTGGAGCTGTTTGGGCTCAGCAGGATATTCACAAAAGGTGTTCCTTGTGGTTTTAAAAATAAACAAGTACAGAAAGATTGGTTCTTCCAGAGGCACTGATAATAGAGGTTTGACATTTCTTGGCATTTGAACATCTGACTTTGCAAATTCCCCATTCTTTTAAATCCAGTGCTTCATTTTGTGGAGAGTGATCCACAGGAGCTGCATGAAAACAAAGCCTCTGGATACCCTATAGAATATTAGTGACCATCATTTCCCTGTGCTCTTGGGCACTTTGGGTGGCTTTTCACTTCCTGTCTGGAAGAAAATCTCCAGGCACTGAGGGGAAGATCTTGAAAGAGGGAGAAATCTAATTATTTAAACCTTTGGATGGAGTCTTCCCTTTTCACTCACCATAAAGAAAGAAGAAAAGGCCCGGGGATATTTGTACATTCAGTCGTGGAACTTCATGAAATCGCTTCAGTATATAATTTATTTTCTTAATCTTCAGAAAAGTACTTTGATAATCAGGATTGTCCCACCAAGAAGCAAAAAGTATTTGTAATCACCCAATAGAATAATCAAAATTTTCTTCTCCAGAAATTTTTGCTTTCTTACCAGAAGTTTCACTGGAACAATCTTTTATCTTCTCAAGAAGTGTAACAAGAGCTTTGCACAAATACTCCAAAAACCTCACACAAACCACTGGTAACCAGTCAGGGGACCTGGTGATGAGCTGGTTTTTCCTTTGGCTTGGTTATGCTATAGTTCTGGTCTGTATTGTGGAAATATTTAGTTCTGCTCCCAAAATCGAGCCAAAGCTCTGTAGAATGCGCTGAACTTTTCCCTTGGCAACCAAGCTTCATTTACAGAGCAAACTTTTTGCTGTGATGGGACTGAGCTCCTTCTCTTTCTTGTGGTTTCAACGTGAATGAGGTCCAAGCGATGACAAAAATGAACACTGTTGAAAAGAAGTCCTGGGAGAAATGGTGTCTGAGAAACAGGCTGGGAAGCTGGAAGTCTTCGGATGGGAAGAAAAGGGCTGAGAATGGATCAGATACTGTCAACAACGTTCACCTCTGAGACCAAGATGGTTTCACACCTCCCTTCTGTCCCCAGAGACATGTCCTCCTGGAACACTGCATCTCGCTCACTGACACCCTCAAAGGTAGAGAGGTTTGGGTGGAAAGTCATGGTTTGGGTCTGAGCCTAGGAGATGTCACGTCCAGCAAGTGCAGGACACTCTCGTGGATTAGGGATTGGGACTTTTTTGGCTTCTCCAGAGCATGCCAGAAGTGCTGCAGGGATGAGAGACTCTGGCAGCTTTGTCCAAGTGCAGCAGAGCCCCTGCAACACAGGACAAAAACTGTCCAAGGAGGCGATCCAGCTCCATCAACTCGCTTTGTACTTTTTTGGGATGATATCTGAAGAAAACATGGTAACAGTGCTGTTTTCCACCATTTAAAGCTATCCAAATCTCCAAAGCGGTGAGGACTGCAGGAATTTTATCACTGCCATTTTTCACAGGCAGCAGCACTGAAAGCAGAGCTGCGGCGAGCGTGTGCTTGCGAGATGGCTGCGTTAAGTTTTCGCCTGGGAGCCAGCTGCTTAACCAAACTCACTGAAAATATCACCCCTCTCTGACCAAAGAATGAGAGTCTCGGTGAGCGAAGGCATCCAGCTGTGAAAAATGAACACTGAAAACAATGAAGTTGTCAGTTCTCTTACCAGGATGCAAATAAATACCCGGGCTGTCAGGCGGGTGGTTCTGCTGGACCATTAGTTTAGCACAAAGACATTCCGCAGGGCAGGGGCTGACAGCTGATCCATCACCTCAGCAGTCCAGCCCTTCCATAAAAACCTCTTCAGAATGTGCTATGATACATATTTTTAAGCCACATTATTGTGATAGGCTCTCATAAGATACATTATCTCTAAACTGCAAGTGTTGCAGAGCAATTTCATTTTATGTGATGCTAATTTGCAGAATTGTTTTAAAATATCCTCTGCAGTTGTATTGGCTGATGCTGTGGTGGACTTGGCAGTGCTGATTTAACAATTGGACTTAACGATCTTAGAGGTCTTTTCAAACCTAAACTATTCAATTATTCTATCTAGTGTCAGGTTAATAAATGGTTTTATATATATGTGTATATATATTTCTGGGAATGGTGGAGTCACCATCCATTGAAGTGTTCAAAAAAATGAGTAGATGTGGCATTCTGCAATTTGGTTTAATGAGCCTGGTGGTATTAGGCCAAAGGCTGGACTTGATCTTGGAAGTCTTTTCCATCCTTAATGATTTTATGATTATGTATGGTCTTAGGAACCCTTGTGATGTGAAAAGTGTGTCATCAGAAGACAATTCCAACCTGATCTCCCTGGTGCTGGGTTGTGTCTCAGTTTTGCTCTATGCACTGCCTCCTTTGATGATTCCTGATGGTGTTTTATGGAATTGTCTCATTGCAGCCTGCCAGGGGAACAGCTACGGGCCGGGCTGCAGCAACACTTGTCACTGTCACAACGGAGCGCTCTGTCATCACGTCACAGGGACGTGCCTTTGTAGCCTGGGCTGGAAAGGAGCCACCTGCCAAGAAGGTACTGTTGGAAATTCAACCCCCTGATGACGGATTATAGGAGGGGAAAAAAATAAAACATCTGCTCGGGGAAGTTCCTTGGTATTTTAACTATCAGCTCATTGCCCTGTGTTGTCACTGGTTCTGTATCCGCAATGACGTGATCGGTCCATTAAACAAATCCACGGCACCATTGCAGGGGCTGGGTGTAGGAGCTCAGAGTGCACGGGGCAGAGGGGGCTGAAACAGCCATAAACTGGAAAGAGAGCTGATTCTGAGGGCTGATGAAGGGAGAAAAGGTCCATAAAACTCCGAATTATGACACTGAAGTGAAGCTCTGTTTCTTTTCTGTGGCCTGATTTACCATCCCATGCACCCGACTGATCCTCGTCATTACCGTGCGCTGTTCCAGACGTGGGCTAAATCCAGGACATGTGAAAGGCATTGAGCCTGGGCAATTAGACCCACACGTGTGACACAAACACCAGCCCAGCTCCACGGAGCCTTAAGAAAAGAGGCTGGCAAAGAAAGGCTGCACTGCAGCTTGTGTGACCTAATCCTCTGCATCTCACCCGCTGGAAAATCTGCCCATCTCCATTGCAGAAGGCTCCTTGTTCTGTGCCTTCCCTGTACCGCCAGCAGTGCCATGGAGCTGGGAATGCTGCTGTGGATGCTCCCGGGTGATCTGGGCTGTGGTGTCAGCACCTTCACTCAGTGGCCTTCAGCATGCTGAGAGAACTGTTAGGGAAAGAGGATGAAAGCTGGCAGGGGTAGAATAATATATAAATTAAGTGTATCCCCCTTTAAAACCTGATCTGAAGAGCTCTTTCCATGAAGAATTAAAAAACTGTGAAAGCACCAAACTGTTCTTGATGACATGACCTAAATTTTTCTGGTTTGTCTGAGAGCTTCAAATACGAAACCAAAGCAAAAGTTAAAAAGAGCTGTTGTCAAATATGAAGCCACTGTCAAATATACCCTTTTTCTTTAAAGATGTGTTTGGGGATTTCTTTTCTCTTTGGAAGTAAGGAGGTAGAAAAATTTTGTGAGGCTTGGGGAGCAATCCTCCTGTGACTGTGCTTTTGCAGAGTGAGAACTCACTCCTGTTGCCATCCTAAAGAGGTGTCACTCTGGCATGTGACAGAGGTTTGGAGTTTTTTGTGCCAAAAAATTAAGAGTCTATCCATCTGGTTGTGATGGGAACTAATACAAACTTGCTAAATTAAAATCAGGTAAACTGTGAAATGTCGTCAGCCATCTGTGGGCAGCAGGATTGATTAGAGAAGAAGCTGTGATTTTAAGAGAAATGTACAAAGAAATTCTGAAAAGAGGGCAATCAATAAGTTCCCTCCTTGGTGTTGAGAATGCTAGTGGGAACTGAGGGATGTTTTTTGTTGGTACAAACAGGAAACCCCAAGGTCATTTGATGGGGTCACAGCTAATTCACTTCATCCACTGTTTTATTTCCAGACCAGTTTTATGCTGAGTAATTCCTTATCAATTATGTCCCCGTTTCTACTTGGTTGTACCTCCCACAGCATCTTCCAGGGCGAGAAGGCGTGTGAGCTGGGAAAGGGTGGTGTTTAACCTGCATCTTTCTACTGCACTTCCTAATGGAAGGTTTTGTGCTGCCTCCCCTTCCCAGCCTGCCCTCCCGGATGGTACGGTGCAAACTGCCTCCAGCGCTGTGTCTGCCACGGCCAGGCCACGTGTGACAGTGTGACAGGAGAGTGCCAGTGTCCCCAGGGCTGGACAGGGACAGCCTGTGAGCTGGGTGAGTCTCATCTCCATCCCTCCAGCACCTCAGCTGCTCTGCTAGGAAATTCAGTTGTGATGGGGTCTGATTTGAGACAACATGGGAAAAAAAGAGGAGGAGGCAGAGGGATGGAGAGCACTAGGAGTGGAGAGGCTGAAAAAATCGGGGTTGTTTAGTCAGAGATGAGGAGACTGAAGGGAAACATGATACTGGCACTTGAACGTACGATGGTGCTGGAAATTTGTTCAATAGACGGGAAAAATAAGCTATTCTCTGTCCTCTGGGGACAGGGAAAATAGGTAATGACCTTCATTTGAGGAGAAAAAAGTAGTAAATCCTCCAAGAGGATCATTTATTTCTAAGGAATTTTTTTAAGGAAAGCTTCAAAATTTCTCTCACTGAAGGTTTTTAAGACCAGTTCAGGTGGCTCACCGTCTTGCAGAGGCATAAGTATGTTCCTCCTGGAGCTCCTCCAGCCTGGCCCTCTGTCAGTCTCCCCCATCTCATTTCAGAGTGTGGGGATGAGCAACATGGAGGGGGCTGTGAGCAGAACTGCAGCTGCCACCACGGAGTGTGTGACCAGCCCTTGGGGAAATGCATCTGTCGTGCCGGCTGGACTGGGGACCGCTGTGATGTTGGTAAGGGCAGCTCCTGCAGATGCTTGATTTTAACAACCAGCCATTTCTGCCTCCACAGTATGAACTCCTTTTCTATTTTGTGTCTTAGTTTTCCAGTATTCTGTAGGCCAATCAGGGTTCATGCGTGCTCAGCCCCACAGGCTCTGGAGCTGTGATACCCATGCCCTCTCTGCCCAACCATGACCTTGTCCAAATCATTTTATCTCCTCCTACCTCTGTTCTCTGCCTGCTAAGAAAATGAAAGTATTTCTCTGCCTTAGGGGTACAAAAAGAACATACAAAAGGGAGGGAGTTTTGAGGACAATTTGCCAGATCAGCCACCTGCTGATGAGTCTCTGTGGGTCATTGAGGGGAGCTCAGCAAAATGGACGTGATGGTTCAGATTTACAGATCTTGCATTTGACAGAGATCCAGATCCAGATTTGACAAAGCTGTTTGGCATGTTTAGAGCCACCTGAATCCCTGAAATAGGGATGAAATCTTTTGTGCGTTAGATACTAGGTGCCTTGGAATGTGCTTCCAACTTGGCCACTGAGCTGCTGTGATTTTTGCAAGATACAAGCAGTTTTCTGACATCTCCTCAGATGCTGAGAACTCTCAAAGCCTCAGCTAACAGCATGGTCTGTAAAGCCTTCACAGTTCCCACCTTTCCTTTCTTCAGGCCTCCCCTTCTCTTTGATTCTTTGCACTGAGGGGTGGAAGTAGTTCGTGGACAGAGCATGTTTTCTCTGTTCAAACAGTTTTCTTTGTACATAGTTGTGTCAAATCAAATGGCATCACCATCTCTATATCTGGATTAATACTCCAGACTGTGACTAAGTTTTAGTAAGCTTTCCTGTGCGGACTCATTAACAGCCAGCACTAAATGCTTTTGATATTTTTAATATCTTCTCTTTCACTGATATTTTCTGGCCATGCACTCTGCTAAATATACGTCGCCACGGGCAAGGATGATATTGGCTGATTACCAGTGGTGGATGCTGTCCATGCAGCAGGTAGAACTGTTGCTCTCTCTCCTCCCCGCTCAGCCTGCCCGCCGGGATTTTTTGGGAAGCGGTGCGAGGAGCGGTGTGACTGCGTGCACGGCCTGTCCTGCCACCACCAAACTGGAGCGTGTCACTGCCAGAAGGGATGGCGAGGGAGGCACTGTGACAAACGTGAGTGAAGGAAGGCAGTTCAGGTTGATGCGCATGTTCCTCCCAAATCCAGGGCTGGTGGCGGGGTATTTTCGCTCCCACCGTGTTCCAGGGGGTGGGTCTGGAGGCGCTCGCGGGGGTGGGTGCAGTGGATCCGCTGGAGCGGGGTGGCTTTGTCCTGTCCTGCCTGTGCCCTGCCCCGTGCCCTGACGAGGGCTGGTGTCACCCTTGCAGCGTGTTTGCCTGGCCGGTTTGGCACGGGCTGTGCCCAGCGGTGCCGCTGTCCCCCCGGCAGCCCCTGCCACCACCTGACGGGCGCCTGCGGTTGTCCCCCAGGATTCACCGGCCACGGCTGCGAGAAAAGTAAGTTGGTTACTACGAAAATGCAAACGCTTCCCGTGTAAATTAATTAAGAAATTAATGTCTTCAGTACAAACCCGATGATATAATGCCTGAAGACGAAGGAGACAACAACCTGACAGCAGGGAGGATGGCCAAGGGCTGCTTGTCCCTCACCCGGCTCTGAGCTCTGTGCCAGGCACGGTTTGGGCTGGTGGGGTTTGCCCTCTCTGGGTTTCAAGCTCTCGGAGCAGCTAGAGGCTATACTGGATCCAAATAGGCTGAGGAGGTGCAAGTGGAGCCCGGCTTCTGTCCACAGCCTTCACTGTGCTGTCAGTAAAGCAGCAGCTCTGGTTTCTCTTGGCCTCTTCCTCGTGGGTGACTGTCTATTCTTACTCTCAGAGCTCATGGAAAGGGCATTATCTGGTTTTTCTTCAGCATGGAGTTTTTCCCCCAGAGCTGTCTTTGGAGGCAGGCTCCTGCTCTGACCCCAGCTGCAGCACCCTGACTTTGTTCCTCCTTACAAAGCTTTGCCTGAGCCCTGCTTCAGCAAAAGGAAAAGCAGCAATAAATAAGAATTGAAAGAATTGACATCGGTGTCCCGTATCCTCCACTAAAGGACTCTAAATCCTGACCCATAGCCAGGGCAACTTAATGGAAGTCAGACCTAAGAATTACATGTGGAAGGTCCAAACCTGTAGGCAATGTGGCTGTCAACAGGCAGAATGAAACCTGTGGAGATGTTGATGCCGCAGCAGCTTTGCAAGTTTAAACTCTCTGCAAAAGGTAGAATGTCTTTATCCACGCGCCTGGTCCCTTGGGAATTATACTGTTATTTTAGTCAATTTTACCTGACATTTCCCTATGATTTTTTTCTAGTGACAAGAAAATTGTATCTGGCCCTTGACAGTTGGGCACAAATTGACTGAACAAAACAAAATCAAGCAGTCAAGTAACCCCCAAGTAAATGTAATAAATCGAAAGTCCCGGAGGAGAGCGTCGTTCCGTAGGCAGGGATTTTATTTAATAAATTTGAGCTCGCTCTTTGTTTGAGTGCTATATTTACCAAGACAAATTTAATTTATTGGTTTACATTTCTTCTTCCCAAAGCTTGTCCACTGGGCACGTATGGGAGGAACTGTAACGGAGTGTGCCAGTGCTCTGCCGAGAACAAGGAATGTCACCCTGTGACTGGAGAGTGCTCCTGCATCCCGGGGTACCACGGGGCCCACTGCCACCTCCGTGAGTATCTTTGGGGGCTGCTGCCTTTTGGAGAGAGGACTGAGCCATGCAGGAGCATGTGCTGGTGCTTTTGAGTTCATCTGGTCAGCACCCTCAGTGTTGACTGAGAGGCTCAGAGGTTTTTATATATATATATATATATACACCTATATAGAAAGTAAATTTTCATTTAAGAAGTAAGTTATAGTATAATAATTAAGCATATTAATTTACAATAATAAAAATACATGTATTATTGCAAGGGATTAATTTAAAAATATGTATTTTAAATTTTTTAATTAAACAAGCTATTAATTCATTTAAATTAATGTTTAAAACCCCCAGATTTATTAGGTAAATTCATTCCAGTTTCATGCCACGCTAAGAAATATAAATAGATCCTCTGCATTTACACCTCCCATCTTCAGCTGCACCTGGATATTGAGTAGCTCTTTCATTTCCAAATACCAAGTCCAAAATACTTCCCGAAATCTCTGCGTGCTCAAGTAAGGACAAATGGTTATGAGAAAACAACAAGCTGCAATTGGCAATAAATCTGAGTGATTCATAAAGTCCCTTCAGTTGTAGGGCCTTCTGAGGAACAATCAAATTAAACCAACTGTTACTCTGGGTTGAAAAATGGTGACTAGTATAGAGGACAAAATGCCAACTGGCCCAACACTCCGTCATAAAAACATATTCCCAGATCCACACCACTCATGCCAGTATTTTAGGACGTCTGTAAAGTTGTTTCTGGTGGAATGTGGCGGCTGATAAGAAACACATACCAAAGTAGCCAATAAAGGAGACAGTTAATTGCCTTTTTATTTACAACTTTAATTTTGGTTTTACTCCATGGCTTGTAATAGTCTCATTTTGAGGGGTAAAAAAGGGGAAAAAAAAAATAAAAGCTGTTGTCTTTCGGGCTCAGCCTTTCTCTCCTTGGAGAACGCTGATTTTCCTTTCTTAGGAATCCAGCGTGGCTCTGGTTTAATTGCTTCTTTGGGTGACAGTTTGTATACAAAAGCCAGCTGTAACATGTGCAGCTCTAGTAAGGGTTAAACCTGTGTTTTATTCCTCAAGTAGAAGTAGGAAAGAGACTCATGTTAGACGTTGGCTTTTGTAGTACCATCATGTCATCGCAAGCTATTCTTTAAAATATAAATTATAAATAAAATAGAAAGGATTGATTCAATCTTCCTTTGTACGTCAGTTTTTGCTGTAAGTGAGATCGAAGTCTGGCCTTCAACACTGAGGCTGGAGCCATCTGGATCCATTATACATTAGATTATAATAAATGTTATAGTAGAGCAGTAGTGGAGATCAACTATTTAACAGCATCATTTTAAAAGACTTAATCATGGTCTGCCTATTACTTTTATGCAGCAATCCCTCAAGACTCATTACCTGTTTGTGTAGCACTAAATCTAAATTATAAATTATGGCAAATGTCTTCGAACTTGCTTTAGTCCTGAAGATTTTATTTCAGAATTTTAATATTAAAAACATTAACAATGACATTGAAATTCTGATATAAAAGACACTAAAAGATTCATTATAATATGAAATCTGTGTTTTGCTGCATTCAGAGGGAATTTTGCCATGGATTTCTATGTAGCTGGGATTAAACCAACTGAGTATGAGACAAGAGAATTCATGGTGTTGTGCTCTCTGAGATTCCAAAACTGGACAGTGTCTCGCACAGCAGATTCTCACTTAAATACAGGCTTGTTAAACTTTTACTTGAGAAATAATGGAATGGTGGAGGTTCATAAAGAGAGAACCTCCTATTCCCCCCTGTACAACTCTGAGCGTTGCATAGACAGACACAAAAATAGAAGGAAAACTGTTCATTGCGAGTTATTTTTAAGTTGTGGTCAGTGAAGAGAGAGATTGTGGGCCTGATTCTGTAGTGACTGACTGAAAACCAAGGATAGTTAGCGTGACTTTGGTGGTAATACTCCATGTTCCTGCTGTCCTCACTACAGGGAGAACTGGGGCTGCTCCAGGATGAAGAAGCTTTCAATAGAATATTAAAACCAGCACAGGGAGCCGCTCCCAAACACGTGAAATGGGCTTCAGTCCAGTCAACATGTGGTTGGATGCTGCTGGAAACAGTTTCTGGCAACTGTTGCTATATTTATAGTACTGTGAAAAAAGGTTCAAGAAAGTAACTATAAAAGGTGTAGTTGGCTGGGAAGTCAAATTTCCAGGAGCCAAGAGCAACGAGGCTTTCATGTTCTCAAATTTTGGAGTGAAGAGCTGAAACAGTCTCTTGGCAGGATCCAGAGGAAGCAGACAAATTAGCAATAAGGTTCCCATCACTTGTCCATAACTTGGTGAATGGGAAGATCTACTTGGGTGAAATGAATAAAAAGCAGTAAGTGGTGACATTGACTGGGCTGGGGACACGCAGAGCCAGAAAAGACCTCACCAGCTTCACCTCCAGGCTGTAGGTAACAGGATGTGTCAGAAGGGATTATTTGACAGTGCAGTTAATAACATTGTTCAGAAAAGTCTCAGAGTGTGCAACTGGTATGAAAAGATTTAGGAGCTCTTGGTCATGGCAAACCAACTCAAACCAGAAGGAAAAAAATTGGGAAGTGAGGTGGAAATCTGGCTTCCATTCTTTTGTTAGCAGAAAGACATAAGTCAGAAGCACAGGAAGCTGTTAAATTTGAAAATGCCTCTATGAGATAAAGACATAAAGACACATAGTGGTGAAAGGATAACCCTCTTTAGAAAGGCAGAGACTACTGAAATGGTACAACACTGTGTAAATTGCCCCCACTCTCTTCATTGAAACTCTTCTGCAAAGTAGTAACAGATGAGGTGGCCTTGTTAATAAATATGTGCATGTTGCAGTGGCTGAGCTTGACCTGTTTGTGCTGCTCCTTCCTGAACTGAAATACAGATGATGCTGCAAGAGTAAATAAATTGGTAAGGGCTGGTGGGGGGAAAGGGATAAATTAACATCCCTTTCAGTGATGGAGCATCTATCACTAATCTTGAGCTGAGGAACAGCTCTGGAAGCTTTGCCAAGGAGAAGCAAAATGTTTGGGAGTGTGGGAAACAGAATTAAAGAAAAAGAGGAAAGCCAAATGATGACCAAAAAGAAAGGGAAGAGGAGAAGAGAAACTCACGTAGAGACCAATTAAATAATTGAATCTCACCGTGTCCTTAACTTCATGTCTTGGTGGGAATGAATTAGATTTTGCAGGGCTCATTCCTTGATTCCAGGGTTTGCACGTGAATTTGTGTGCTGACAGATGTAAGCACTGATGACAAAGTATTCATTGAGAAGAGGTCATGGTTGGGAAGGGCTGGGGAGAGTATCTGCATGTCATAAAAGTGTGTGTCTGTTTAGTCTTGATGATCTGCTATCCTGGTTTGAGCAGAAGCCAATGCGCAGTTTTATTTTAAGAGGCACCCCTTCAAAGCTTCCCCATAAGCTCCCCCTCACTATTGAATAGTTTAGAAAATCCAGAGATTTCTCCAGCCACTCAGGCCATGTTTTCATGCCTTCAGAAAAGATAAAATACATGAAGCTATTTATGCACAGATTACAAGGGATCTGTTGCTTGGAGACGTGTGCGAATATATATTCAACCAGATTTCCAAAGTAGCCACAGACTTTCCTTTTGCCAGGGAAGAGAAGGAAGGAGCGAGCAAAGAAATGACATTTAGAGGTAGCAGCACTAGTGGAACTGTTTTATGATGATCATGCTGCTCATAAAGTACCCAGTACTCTCTCTTCCAGTACACTGGAAAATTAGGAGAATAACCTGCATCTCTGGAGTTCACTAATGGCACACTGGAGGTTATGTGGTGACAGACAGTGGCACGTGCTCAGCAGCTCTGCCCAGCTCTTTCCCTCAGTTCCAACCTTCATTGCTCTAAAGAGCATCTTGAAGACATAAGCTAAGCATGGCAGATGCATTCGCATTTCCCTGATATCTTGATCATTGCTCCTTCCACGTTAGCTGTCCAGAAAGAAACCAGAAATAGTCACTACCACCTGGAAAACCTCTTCATGGACAGCTTGTTGCCATGTAGCGCTGGCTCAACAATCCATCCAGGTCTAATGATCCCCCTGTTCTTAGGAAATGCAGCTGTTTTGTTTTTTTCCCGAGAATTTTCTGACTTCGCAGTCAAACCATCTTGCTCCTGTGTCTGTCTCCTGAGAAAGTCTCTTCTGAAATTGCATGTTACTGTCATGTGCAGGTTTTCATGGTCTTCCATCCACAGGGTTTTAAGGGACAACCCCCCACGTAGCTAGAGACACCTTCCACTAGAAGAGGTTGCTGCTTGAACACTTCCAGGGACGGAGAATCCACAACTTCTCTGGGCAACCACTTACAGTGCCAGCTCCATTTTGCAGGGAATCAGTGGATAATAGAGGAAACAAACTTTCTCCAGCTTCCACATTTTTAAAAGACGTGACCTACCCCAGTATCCATAAAATAGGTGCTAAAAGAGGGAGAGATGGGTCACGGCTTCTCGCCATCTCAGACAAACTAGGCTGTTGCTGCCCAGAGGAAGAGGGAGCAGGGTCCCGTCTTTCCTTCTCTGCAGGAGGGAAAGAGGGAACAGATTTATTTGGAACAGAAATCCCAAGAGGAAAACCTCTCTAGAACTGGGCTTGCTTGTCTTTCTACAGTCACATATGGGGAATGGAAGGAGCACAGAGCCGAGAGCAGTCGGACCAGGCTCGGCAGCAGCACTTGGTCCAGCTCTCCAGGGGTTTGACATTCTAAGTCAGTGCTGCCCCAAGGACCATGCTGCCCAAGGCAGCCATCTGCTAACCAATGCCTGCTCCCAGCCCTCTAGAAGTGACTCGAGTTACAAAATAAAAATCTGATTTTGGTTGAAAGCAGAAAAGTGTTTATGGCATGAAAAGCAACAGGCCCGGTAGCAACGTAGCCTAATTGCTGGGGGTTTTTTTGTTTTGTTTTAAAACAGGGTGTCCAAAAGGTACTTATGGTTCAAACTGCCAAAACCCCTGTAAATGCATGAATGGAGGCCACTGCGACCCCGCGTCAGGAACGTGTGATTGTGCGCCCGGTTTCATTGGAGCTGACTGCAGTAAAAGTAAGCCAACATTCATGTTCTGCCTCTGTCAAAACACAGCACAGAGAATAATTTGCATAGGAGTTTGTCAGTAGAAAAACAGACAGATCCCAGCTACCTCTTCCTTGAATTGTAAATCAGGATTCCAGCTTTGTAAAAAAATCTCTTGCAAAATATTTTCCCTCTCTTCTGCATGCGTAGGAGCAAGGACACTCATCCCAGGATTACAACCTTCTTGCCCAAATTTATTTCTAGAGCCAGCTCAGCATGAGTTGCTCAAGTTCCTTCTTTGTGTCCAAAATTTTGAGGTTGAGAAATTATCTCAATATTTTGCTTCACACTATGGTGCCATTAGTTTCAATAAATGGGAAAAAGATCAAGTTTTGTCATGGCACAACTGGTAAAGACTCCATGGCAACTTTACTGTTACTTCTGTGTTTCAGAGCTAAATGATGTGGCTGAATTTCTGTGCTGTTTTCAAAGCTCTGATCTCTGTAAAGTTCTCTTCAGCTCATTCACAGAAAGGCAATGTCTGAATGTTTAGGAGCCTATAGCTTTGTCCTCTGGTATAGGACAGCATCAATATTTAAGAAGGAAAGATGCTTTTTAGTTGGAAGGATGAGCAGCTGATATTTCAGTTGTACACTCACATTTTCATAGGAAATTTCTAAATACTCCATGTGAAACCATGGATTATGTTTATAACCTCAGGTAAAGTCTCGGAGGATGAAGCAGTCATGCCTTTGGATGGGTTTTGGTTTCTTAGGTGTTGCTTTGAAGGATTTTAGTTGGAATGAAAATGAAGCCAACTCTATCTACAAGATCCTGCCTATGTTAAAGATGAAAACTGGCATCAGGGTGTTTAACAAAAGCCTGTGTTTCCTTCAGCTTGTCCTGAAAACCGATACGGGAAAGACTGCGCCCAGTTCTGTGCCTGTGGTAAAGGTCAGTGTGACCCACAGACTGGCAAGTGCTCCTGTCCCCCTGGCCAAATGGGACCTGGCTGTCAGCAAGGTAACAAAGCGGGACCCGAGGTCACCTCGTCAGTGGTGACATACTTAAAACACCCAGCAAACAAAACCCAGCACCAAACATTGTTTGTAGCTGCGTTTCCCAGTGCCTTTGCTCGATAACGTCGCAGTTGGGTGTACTCAGCTCTGTCCCTCTGCTCCATCACTCTGCCTTATCCTGCCCACATCTCCCCGCTTTGCTCTGCCACCCTCAGTACCAGGGCACTGGGATCTCCACGGGGCTGAGGAGATATGGCAAGACAAAGTGTCTGGATGAAACGGATAAAAGTCATGGAGTGGTGTCCTGCCACCCTCGGGAGACACCAGTAACTTGGGATACTCTGTGGGGAGCATGTGTTTGTATTTATTCCCTGCCATTGTCATCTTTTTTTTTTTATTATTTTGGATGCTAATTTATTTTTCTTTACAAACTTTGTTAATTCTCTGTAGTGTGTCCCCAGGGACAGTACGGCCCCAGCTGCCACCTGACCTGTACCTGTCAGAATGGTGGCATCTGTGACCACGTGGATGGCAACTGCACCTGCGGGCTGGGCTGGACAGGAAGATCCTGTGAGAAAGGTGACTTTCTGCTTTGATGCCAGTGGACTTGCACATTCAGGCAGAGGTTTGAAGTGTCCCCAGACAGCCTGAAAAGGGGACAGACAGTTTTTGCATAAGTAGACTGCATCACAGCTACATTCCCCTCTGTAGCTTCTCTCACACAGAACTACCCCTAGTTAGAGCTTCAGGTCTTTTCTCAGAGACGGTTTCCTTGTGAGTTCTGCTGGTACCTCTTATAAATTCTTTTGCAGGGACTCTTATTTTTTCTGCTGTCCAACTTTTGTATTCTTTTGTTCACGGGAATGTTGTTTTGTGTCTTCTTTCCTGTGCTGCTCCTCAGTCAGTATAAGCCTATGTCTCCCTCCTCTCTTATGTGCTTCTCTTCCATTTGACACTGGACTGCAGTTGAAAATCCCACGTATTGACTTCACAGATGTTCTGACAACTTCTGTCCAGAGCAGTTGAGATTGTTCTGCTGTCTCTCACCCTTAATTCTCCTTTACACAAGGCAAAGCACACTAACAGAATAAGCTCAGTTTTCACTCCAGAAAGCCTCCTGCCAGCCCAGAGTAGACTCTTCCCACATCTCTCCTTCTGTCTGTCTCCCAAAAATAATTCTGCATTTCTACCTTCCCATGTTTCTCTGTAGATGAGATACCTGTATATTTGCAGACTTAAATGTTCAGGAAACCACAAGTTCTGAGTTCACATTCAAGACAAATGTCATGCTGAGAACATAACTGCCATGGTTCAAGCTCCCCAACATGCTCTTAGGAGCTTATTTACAGCGTTTCTGCCCCTGGCACCTGTAGAACGTCCACCTCAAGCTCCATAAGTATCTTTACCAAGAATTGGTCTTTACAGGGCAGTGTCCCTGTATAAAAGTATTATATAGAAATGACACTTTTCAGCAGCATTCTGAGATATAATTGTTTCACTTTGCACTTGATAAGATCCAGAAGCCCAATTCATGCATGTGTGTGTGCAGAGAAGAAGCATGGAGAAAAGGAAATACATGGAGATACTCACATTGTGAGTACTGTGAGTATTCAGTGGACAGTGAATGATCACCCTGGACAGGCACTAAAAAATTTGCAGTTAACCTATAACTGGCTGACCTGGCATGTCGCAGACCAATTGTGTTCATCCCTGTCTGTTCCTGTAAATCCCTGTAGTCACCCACAGGCTGCATTGGGGTTGCCAAGCCTCAGCAGGGTGTTGCAGGTGTCATCACATGGAGTTGAGGCTCGTGGGTGTATCTTACAGATAAAACATCTCTGGAGCGGAGCATGGAGGGCAGACATGCACACGTTGTACAAGGGACTGTGTGTTGTATCACTAGAAAGAGTTTTACTGTTTATCTTTTGACAGAGAGAGTGAAATTATTGGAAAATCGAATCTTGATCTCCGCAGTAGTGTGGATTTGAGTGTGTTTTGACTGGAAATCAAAGACAGCTAATCAGGCATCCTTTTAATAGTGATTAGATACGATGTTCTTGAAAGATCTTGTCTGGCGTTTGCAGAGTTCTGAATGTGATTACTTGGACGGCCACGCTCCTTTAAGTTCATCTGCCCAGATTCAAATTATCACAGCAGTGGGAAGTTAAATTATTCAGAGATGATGCTGGGGTTAATTATATTGGCACAGTCCCTTTTGCATGGCTCGGCTTTCAGTAATTTGAGACATGTTTGGTACTGTGAAAGCAGGTATCTCATTATACATGGAAAGGCTGTTGCTACGTGTGAAAAAGATTCTCCTGGTTTTATTAGAAACTGGCATAGTGTGAACTCCAACGATAACACAGAGGAGGACAAGCTTCATGTTTTCTTTCACACTTTCTAAGTGCCTAAAAGAAAATACTGCTGTAGATAAAGAAAAAAAAAAAAGAAGATAACATTTATACCCTTCACTACATGGCTTTACAGCCCATGGTGTGGGTTCAACATCAACTATGTGAAGAGACAAATTAAAAAAGGCAGACTATTAAAAGTACAAGGAAATTAGTGTTCAAACATTTATATAATATAAACTATTTTTCATCAAAGTATGTAAATGCATCACAGTTGGGCAAAAATTCCTGTGTCTTCATAACATATTCTTGGGTCTGCAAGTTATCCTCTGGGCGTCACCTCTCAGCAATACAAAGCTGTCCCGTATGAGTATTTTTGGGGTGAGGTCAGTGATTGTTTTGTTTGTTTGTTTGTATGTTTTTAATGTCCATGTCCTGCCAGCAGAATGTCTCCCAGGGAAGTACGGGTCTGGCTGCACCTTGGACTGCTCGTGCCAGCACAATGGCACCTGTGACAGGTTCACGGGGTGCTGCCAGTGCCCCCAGGGCTACTACGGGCACTCCTGTGAGCACAGTAAGTGGGGCACTTGGGGGTAATTTTGGTGGGATGTGGGGCTTTGGAGTAGCCAAGAAACACCCTTTTGGTTAAGTTAAAACTTTTGGGGTGTCCCAGATCACCCGCCTGCCTCCAGATCTTGCGTATCTCTGATGCTGGGCGGCACAAGCTCGAAATCACAAGGCATTATTAGAGTTAAGGGTAACTATCACTTTTGTTGGCTCCCGGGGAACGTAGCTGAGAATACAAAGGATTTTAACAGGGTGTATGATTTTCTTCATGAATCTTCCTCACTTGAATTTTTCAGGGTGCCCCCTTGGATTTTATGGTCTGGGCTGCCTTCACACCTGTACCTGTGAAAATGGAGCGAGCTGTGATGCAGTGACAGGACAGTGCATTTGTCCTTTGGGGTATCACGGTGTCCACTGTGAAAAAGGTACTGGTACCCCTCCGATGTGAGAGAAAAAAGCAAACAAAAAACCAAAGCCAAAACAGACCTCAAAAAGCCTCATGTAATTACTCAAATATTTGTTTGTTAAGAGCAACTTCTTCCATATTTTCCTTGTGAATATCCTGAAACATTGAAATTGGGACAGATTTCCTGTTATACAGCTGGGTGTTCTTATTCCCTTAGAAATTAACTAATCTGGTTCCGATTAATACAGTGAAAGTCCTGGTCTCCATGATGTCTTGGAGCAATGAGTTCCACATGTCCTTTATTAAAAATAAGTCCCTTTTACTGATTCTAAATTTGCTTCTAAAGCTCCAAATAAGATTATTAAATAGGTGCATGTCAGACCTGTTGAGTGTTATGGAATAGTCTCCTAGAGAGTTCTAATTAAAAATGAAAATAAGTGCCAGTTATATTTCTGGAACAGATTTACAGATACCTTTGATAGGTTAGATTAGACAAACCCGACATAAGGAGAGCTCATACAAATATTGTGCCTATTCCACTGCATTCAATTCCTCATTAAATCTGGCATTTACACTGGCTTCAGCAGAGAGTTTATGAGCTTTCCTCTGAGACATCCTGGGAAAACTCCTCTGGCTTTAATGTACATCTTGCCATTCAAATGTGCATCTAAAAAAAGTTCTCTTGGTATCAGCCTGTGACAGGGGTTGGTTTGGTGAGAGGTGCCAGCATCGGTGTGACTGCGGAGATGCTCCTTGTGATCCAGAGACCGGGAAGTGCCTTTGCCCACCCGGGAAGACTGGAGACAAATGTGACATGGGTAAGGGTAATGTTTTTAAAGCCTGGACTGTGAATAGTTAAACCACTATGACCTATTGGTTTTAAGAATAACTGTAAAAGTACGTTTGCTGGTGTTCAAGATCACATTGTTTGTAGCAAATTGCTCTTATGGGTTATCAACACCTTTATCAGCAGGGCTGTACCTCGTGATTTAATCAATATTTAAATTGATACACCGATAGGAAAACTGTGTATGGGTCAGCTGTAAAATGTCATTTACCTGGAGCTTTGGAGAACATGGGCTAGGGAAAAATAGACCAAGAAGTTTTGCAAATGTAGTGGGGGAAGACTTAGAGAGGATACAGATGGGCACCAAGGGCTCCAATTTTGGTGTGTTTTGTCACACAAACGTTTGTGACCCTTTTCAGACCAATGCAAAACTATGACCAGCTCAGGTTTTGCCTGCCCTGGAAGTAGGGCAGAATCCCTATGGATGAGGGTAGTGCTGCTGCAGCAGCTGTGCCTAGTTCAAGGCCGGGTTGGATGGGGTTTGGAGCAACCTGGTTTAGTGGAAGGTGTCCCTGCCCATGGCAGGGGGCTGGGGCTGGAACCAGATGAGCTTTAAGGTCCCTTCCAACCTAAACCTTTCTGTGATTCTATGATTATGACGGAGAAGAGTTAGGATAATACTGGAGTAAAAGGAATTGCAGTGGTTTAATTGAGTGTAAGAGATTTGTGATCCGGATGCTGTGGCAAACAAGATAAAAGGAGTGAACATCCATGTGCTACTATGGAGCTTCACACCAATGACATAATCCTCCAAAGCCCCTGAAACAGTGGGGGAATATTATTTCTCCTTTTGTCCTAGGATAGGGCAGGAAACAGCTTTGAACAGGCAATTAATAATATAAACTAATTGCTGGAAGCTTAAGCACTACTGCAACCTGCAAAAATAAAGTGGAAAATTATTTGATTCCATCTGGGCACTGTCCTGTGGTCGGAGAATGAAGCCACCCAGTCTGCAGTGCAGCTCCAGTGGGGAATATGAGCCACACAGCACTGGGCACCCACAGGCCTTTCCAAGGAAATTTTAGGCAGAAGTGGAACACAAGGGGGAAGCTCAGCACCAAAAATGGGAACTGAGGTTTTGCTTCTTGAAAACTCTGCTAGTCACTTTTGTTTCTCTCAAATCAGCGAGGGTAGCCCCCATCCATGAAAAGCTGTTATGGGGTAGGTTTTATTTGCATTTTTATTTTCAATTAGGCTCAGTTCATCTGTGATATAACTGCGAGCAGCTGTGACTGTGCAGCAGCCATAAAGATAAAAGGCCTGATTTTAATTTGAACTCTGGTAAAGCACCCATTAAACAGGCAAAATGTTAATTAAAAAAAAAAAAAGAGAGAGAGAGAGAATATAACCGACTTTTATGGGCGTTCTTTTTCTGTAGTAAATTAACATTGCAGACTTTCAAACAGATGTCTTAAATACACATTGTTATTAACATGAAAATGTGGTATTACATAAATTAAAATCAGGTCCAGAGGTGTTTGAGGAGACCTTTTCTCATAACATTTCCTAATTGAAAAGGCCAAGCTCGGAGCACACGGGGCGAGTTCTCCCACGTGCTGGGGCTGCAGCTGATGGGGGGCTCAGCAGAGCTTTACTTACCCCAGGGTGCTCGTGGGAGAAAGCAAAAGCCCTGGGTACTCACAGGGTTTCCCAACAAGGCGAGGGAGAGAGGGCTATTGTTTGCGGAGTACTTCACACCCTGCCCTGTGACCTGCTGCTCACGTTCCCTTCGCGCCTGTAGCTCTGATGCATAAAAAAACTGCGATGAGGATTTACCAGCCTAGGTATGAGAAATATTTGTACTTGGAAGTGTGGGGTTTTTTGTGCGTTTAACTTGCCTGGAGGCAGCAGAATTGTGCAATCGGAGCAAGACATAAGAGTGTATATAAAATGGATTAATTTTCAATTCCACGTTCTGTGAGTGAAGGCTCTTGGCCGGCACCCACCGACAGCCAAGCCGTGCAGGAAGGAGAGGGGCAGGAGATAGTGTGGATCCAGGATGCTGACAGTAACTTTCCTGAGCAGATCCCAAGATGTTTTCTGTTGGGCTGTCAACCCCTGTTTTTACACCAGTAATGATTTCCATTCTGGGAACTTCTTCGGGACAGCTGGGCTGCAGTTTGGGCAGACCATGTGGCAGACGAAACTTGAAGGCTGCAGTGCTTTCCAAAATGTCGTGTTTTAATGTTAACAGATGTAGGTGTCTAAGTAGCTTCCTGATCCCAGAGAACAGGGAGACTGCTAGGAAGTGTTCCACCTCTTCCAAACACTTCTGTCGTTTCAGAATGCAGGTCAGACCGGTATGGCCCCAACTGCTCCCTGCGGTGCCAATGTGCCGGCAAATCCCAGTGCAATCCATACAACGGGAACTGTGCCTGCCCAGCCACGTGGATGGGGCCCACCTGCAGAGAAGGTAACACAGGCTGGGAGTTCGCAGCCTTTCTTAGTAGAAGAAATCATTTGTTGCCCGTGGTGGTGGTCAGGGTTTGGGCAAGAGTATCAATTATTTAGATATCTCTTCTTAATGAGGTGTAGTGTTGAGTGGAAGTTTCCTCTCAATTCCTCCTTTAGTTTAGGAAACATATTGGGAACCTCCCATTTGAGAGGTATTTTGCCTGCTCTCTGCCTCTGTGAGGAGGACGATGTAACTTTCCCCTACCTTCTTTTCAAGGCTACCATTTATTGAATTATTTAAGTGTAAATGGTATAATCTATATAGTATTTCAGTATTATGTTATATAGACCTGAAACCATGTTTCTACTTAATTCTCTAGGTGGCCCTGCAAAGCTTCCTTTTTATGAAGAACGAACTCAAGAAAGAGGGAGTATTTTTCCAAGAGTTCTACAACAGTAACATTTGGACTAATAAATGAACTGTTTTATATGCACAGACGGTATTTGAATTTGGATATGAAAACAGTTATTCAATTCAGCTTGAATTGTACTGAAGTATTCACACTTCTTATGGAAGACTACAGAGGCCATTTAGTAGCTGGATCCTTTTAAACAGCTGAATCTGTTTCATGTACTTATTTCTAGCCTCTTGCCCCTCCATTAATCTACTCTGGACATTCTTTCTGATATTAATATAATTCATCACTTGAAAGCTCGGACATGTTTTTAATCAGACCAGCTCCAAAGACTATCAGGATAAGCAATGTGTAACACATCAATGTTCAGTGAGCCGCACCACGTATCAGGGACTTTCTAAACCCTCCTGACAACCAGCACCATGTTTAAGGAGTGTTTCACAGATTATGAAGCTGGTACAGATCCACTGCAAAATCACACTGCACAGAAACTAGTGGGATTCACCAAACTGATTCCTCTTTGAGTAACACTGTGTGTTCTAGAGAAACATGCAGTCTAATTTTAAACTTGCAGCTGAAGAAGGATCCACCAGAGTCCCAAAGAAGTTCTTAATTAATTTAAGAACATCTACTGCATTTCCAGTGTGGATTGACTGATTGGAAGGTCTCTATTTGTATCTTGCTTATGTCTGAATCCATCTTCCAAACAGCGGGGTGTCACCTGTCAGACTCTTCCAGCTTTCTGCATTCTCACATCGTGTCAGATGAGTTCCAATGGTTTGTCAAGTCAAACTGGGCAGCAGATCTCTTCAGACAGCACCTGCTAGCGCAGAAGAGGTTTTATCTCGGATGGAGAAAGCAGATAGTAAACAAGGATAGATGGCTAAAGATAATCTCTGTGGGTTTTATGGTTTTACTGCACAATTATTTTTTTCATTAACTCAGCTTAAAACAGTCCTGATACCATTCGAAAGCTGCTGTTGGTCACTTCATAGAACAAAGACATTTTGGTGCTATTTTGTCTCCTTAGACAGGTTGTTCTTTGATACAGGACTATGTTGTTATAAAGAATTTATGTTCTATATTTTAATATCCTGAGTTAACCAGACTAAAAGATTTCAGAGTGCCTCTCTATACCTCTTTAGGTTAGAAGTTACAAAGCTATGCAGTAACCACTCAAGTCTAACTCTATCAAAAGTGCACTTAGGAAAGGGCATCAGGACCGTGGGCTTGGTAGACACGAAAATATGGGCAGTCCCAGGTCTTGTGTTCACACTCCATTCGCCCACCATAACGAGCTGCAAGAGCAGATTTTTATCTTAGAAGAGACAAAATTACAATAATTGATGGTAATTGTGATTTTTTTTTAAGACCTTTGTTGTTGTGGCTACAAAAGTGATGAGCTGGTGAAGTAGGATCCAGTTGGTTGGATGAGTAGGTAAAGTAACAATTTTACCCCACAGTTCGCCTCGGGGCTTAAACACATCTGCAATCATTAACTGTCCAGGACAAAGCAAGTGGCACTTGCTCACCTGGGAGTTTAATTCAAACTGTGATCTCTTGGAAGCAATACTGGTTTGGAAGGTGTTTTTTCAAGCTTCGTGGAAGTCTTATTGGTGTTATTCATCACTTCATAGGTATTGAAAGTAAAGATATTTGTGGATGTGTCAAAATTAGTTAACCAACTATGCTTTCAGCCAGAAAATCACTGTGGTTGATGCTGATCCCTTGTCATTCCTATTGTAGAGCTCTGTAAACGTTGATAGAAAGTTCATTCAGTGTAAATGTGGCAAAATTCTTGTTCCAAAACTAGTCAGAAGTGTATGACTTTCAGTAGGGCTGTGACATTTTAAATGTTCTTTTGGAGATGTGAAGGCCTGGGTCTGATCCTACAATTATGTGCATTTGGGGCAATTTCACTGTACTGGAACTGATAAGGTAAATGAGATAATGAGATATAATCTTAGCAACTGCTGGAGAAGAACAATTCAAGTTGAGCAGTTGACATATTTTGATCTTAACTATGTATTTACTGCAGAGCCAAACTACAATAGCAGTGCAATTGTCTCATTGTACTCAAGATTTTGTGTAGAATCATGGAGAGAGTAAAGTTGTAGGAGGCCTCTGGAGGTCCAGGGTTCCCTTCAAAGCCTGGTCAACTTCAGAGTTAAATGGGGTTGCTCAGAGATTCAGCCAGCTGAGTTCTGAGTATCTCCAAGGGTGGAGATCCCACCACCACTGTCCTAGTGAAGATTTCATGCTTTTTTTTTTTTAATTTTTCCTGGTTTCCGAGCAGAATTTCCTAAGTTCCAGCTTGGGTCCACTGCTTCTCATCCTTCCAGTGTGGATCTCTGGAGAAGTGTTCGGCTTCATCTCCTCTACAGCCCCCATGGGGTGGTTGACTAAACAGCGGTACCTTCTCTTCTGAAGGCTGGGCAGGCTGCACCAACCCCTCTTACCTCAGTGACCCTCCGCTGGCCCCATTCCAGGACCTCCGACATTCCAGTTCAGGGACAGATGCCCAGAGACTGGTGTGGTTACTCAGCAGCTAATGCATAAAACCCTGACACTGCTGTCAAACAGCAAAATGTATCAAATGTACTGTTTTTCTCTTATTTTTGTATACTGACACGTGATTCGAGCAGCTAATCCAAGGGGAAACTTTTCTCAAGCCATATTATTTACACCTGTGTGCACTTGTTTACATTTTCCACAGTACCTTGATAATAGAATTGTAAATATGTAGTATAAGGAAATAAAAGATTTTTGTATGAAGTGTTTTTAAAGACTGTCACAATTTTAGGTACATGATGAAACACATATTTTAGGAGACACATACTGAGCCTGTGCCAATGGATTAGAGGACCAAGTATCTGCTTGGGAAATATTTCAGCAAACCTTTTTTTAAATCAAAAACTGCCAATTCATACAAAACCATTCATATGCAATAGTCTTTTTTATTCATTCCTCCTTCAAAATACTTTTTAGCTTCTTTATGATATTGCCTTGGAGAAAGAAGTTCCCCTCAGTGCCATCAAACAGATCATTCTGATTTGGGGCTCAGTATGAATTTTTGTTCCAAAACAAAGTACAGTCATTTAAAGGTAAAAATCAGAATTAAAGATCTGAAAAAATCTGAAACATGAATTTTGATTTGGGTAGTTTGGAATATCTCGTCTTGGTTCTCTATTTCCGAAGGTTTTCGCTTTTTTCACAAGGGAGAGAAAATGTTTACAGAATTTTGTTTTCTAGAAGAGCTGCAACTTTACGTTATCAACTATTAATCAAGGAAGTTTACTTATGATGTCATTATGTTTTGATTCTGCTCCTTTCTACAGATTAATCCATTTACCTAATTCTTTACCTACAAAGTAGACTTTATTTGACAGCATGGGCTTTTTTAATGAAAAAAACTACTAAATCAGCTCATCCATAGAATAATTTTGTGGCAAGTGATTGTAGCTACTCCTAAATTAATATACCTCTGCTTATTTGCTTCATCAGGTTCCAGTGAAAGAGTGCCAGGGTGATACTGTCCTGACCATAGCACTGGGGCTTGTGAATAATGAAAGTTAAAACTTCAGTGAAAATGGAGTCTATAGTTAAATTGATGTCCATCTTCCACTTTGTGAAGGCCTTTCTTGGCTCCCCGTTTCCCGGGAGGCTGAAGTTAATTACACGTTCTTGAAGAGAGTTCTCTGCGAATTCCTCTGCAACACACTTGCATGTGCAGATAACTCCTTTCAGAAAGACATTGGAATTATTTCAGTCATGCAGTTTCTGTGCCAAATCCTCCTCTCTTACCTTTGTGTATTCCTGATAACTTCAGTTGGAGTGGAAATAAGTGGAGTGTAACTCAGTGGGTCCAGCAGCATCTTGCTCAATGCGAATTCATGAAACCAGAACAACATGTTTCAAGTTAGACTTCACTAACACTATTCTCATAGGAAAACAATCAGAATTTTAAAAATTCCCCGCTTCCCCTGCCAAAAATTATTATTCTACTTTTATCCTTTTTATGTTGAAGAACCATAGCTATTAAAGTTTGCCCAGATTCCTTGCCAACCATATTATTTTGATTGGCTGCAGATTTCTGGTTTTGTAAGTAATAACCAGCATAGTGTCAGGAGTTGCCAACGGGACAAACATGGAAATAATACCTTTATGTCCTTCCCAGAAAAGGCAAAGACACATTTTGGAGCCCTCGTGGCTTCATATGTAGATCAAATAGTGACTGTTAGAATTTAAGTTCTTATCAGAGCAAAGTAAGCTTAAGAATAACCTTTGAGAGAACTGATGGACCAAGAAACCTCCATTTTCCCATCCTTGTGTTAATTTTGTTATATTGTGGCTAGAAACCTTCTCACTCCACAGTTCTTGAAGGACTTTTCCTGCAGGTTGACCTGTGGCTGACTGAGCAGCTCCATCCATGAGCTGCAACTGTGCCCAGTAATTCTTTTGCAGGGTAAAAGCTTTAAATTCTGACACTGTGTAAAGCAATTTCCAGCAGTAAACACCAAATCTCAGACTTGTAGAGCATAAATTGTTAGTTCTGTTCTTTTTATTGCTTTTAATAAGTGCTATAAAAGCAATATATTATGTCTTTGTGAATTTGTAACCCCTCTTCAAGGAATATGTGGGATGTTTCAGATCTGTGCTGTACTTTCTGTTGTAGACGTATCATAGTGAAGGGATGCTGATTTTTTTATATAAACATGTCATCAAAACTTGTTCTTGTTTTTCCCTTTTTGATAGTCTTGAAGTAAAAGGTTTATGTTGTGGATGAAACTTTATTCTGTTGAACCAATACTCTTGGGCACATGGTGTGACTCTTGGTGGTCCTGTGCAGGGCCAGGAGCTGGACCCAATGATCCTTCTGTGTCCCTTCCAGCTCAGCATACTCTGTGATTCTGTAATTCATGTTCAGAGGAAACAGACTGAAATCACACCTGCTTTTAGTAGTTTGTAGAGAATAAAAAATGGCCTGTGCACAAACAGGTTCATGTATGATCCCTGACCAGAGCAACCTGGCCAGTGACTGAGACTGATAAGTAGAGGTTTCTGGCACTCAGACTCTTGAGTATCAGAAGTATTCAAAACACAGCATAAATCTTGCTGGAAGAGGATGGTTATGAAGTGTAACATTTCTGGAAGACTTGGGCATGAAGCACTTTGAAGGCATTTGAAACCACACACCTGCGGGCTTCCATCAGCCTGCCTGGACACTTCCCAGGGCCTAATACTGCTGAACAAATAGCCTGGTTCACCTTCAGGGTATTGTCTTCTCTCACATTGGCAGGAGCTAAAGGAGCACATGTGCCTGTTTAATGCCAAATAATGCAGTGAGTGTGTGCTGGTTAATTGGAAGTAGCATGCTAAATTGAATTCAAAATGTGTAACAAAGCGGGGGATGGTGTATCAAGCTGTCAGAGGAAAAGTGGACAGCTATGGCTTGGTAGCTTCTGGGAGAGCAGCTCTGCAGACTTGGAATCCTTTCTAAATTTTCAGGCGAATGTTTTAAATCGAGCCTTGTAATACTGCTGGGTTCTGTCTTACATGATTTACTTCACTTTTCCTGCAGTTTTCAACAAGGAATAGAATAATTAAGTTCATTTGGTTTGTCATCTTTTTAACATATGTTCTAAAAATAATCCTTATAAGCCTTGCAACTTATTCAGTGATTTCCTTATTAGAAGCAATATTTAAACTATTCAAAGAAGTTGTTGATGTTATTGCACTAACCTTTCAGATTGTTATTAAGAGCTGATCAAAAAGTAGAAATGGAATATTTAAACATATTATTCTCAACATATGCAGCACTGATCTGTGTCTTAAACCTGCAAAAAGCCATGTCTCTGCAGCACTTAAATGTTCACAAATCATAGATCACTGAATGATTTGGGTTGGAAGGGAACTTAAAGTTCATCTCGTTCCACTCCCTGTCATGGGCAGGGACACCTTCCACTAGACCAGGTTGTTCAGAGCTCCATCCAACCTGGCCTTGGACAGTTCTGTGGATGGGGCAGCCACAGCTTCTCTGGGCAACCTGTGCCAGGGCCTCACCACCCTCACAGGGAAGAAATTTTTCCCAAGCTCTAAGATATAATGGCACCAGAGTAAGAGTGACCTTGTGACTGTCTCCAGGGAGCAATGCTCCATGGGATGGTCCCTCAGCATCTTCAGGAGCTGTTATATCAATCTGCAGCCAGCACTTCTTATCTCTTATTTTAGTCAGCACTAGAGGTTCACAGGGTGCTAATAGAATATTCTGTATGCACACAATAAAAACAACTATCCAAAGCCCATGAATGATTTAAAAATGACTTAAAAGTGCTGTATGATAAGGCACTGCTTTGTTGATTCCTTCAAGCATGGTAGTTAAAAAAAAATACTACTCAGTTGTGTTGTTTTATATATGAATAAAGATGTCAGCAACTAGTCATCTAACTGTCCGTGCCATTTGGCAGTATCTAGCTTCCTTTTCAGTAATAGCCCAATAAATCTTTATCTTTTAGTAAGCTGATGACAGCAAAACATCTTGAGAAGCTGCATGTGGTGTAGATATTATAGTTAATGTATAAATGCTTTGTGCCATCATCTACTGGGTGTTTTTTCCCATCCAGATGTAGTATCCTGGTTTGAGGCATGTGCTTCCTTCTCCCTCTAGTGATTCCAAGAGCCTAATGATAATTAAGCTAATTAATTAATTTAAGGTCTATGATTTCTTGAGGTAAGAGATTGCAGAGTTAAGCTTGCTGCTCCTCAGAGGTTGAATCATGGCTAATTAATTAATATATTAAGTTAAACCTACTAGCATCAGTCATAGACCATGGTCCATCTGAGCAAAGGCTTCACAAAGGTATCGAGGTGATGATCCTGTCCTGAAACCACCACTGTTGGTCCCCAACAACTATGAATCCATGTTTTCTTTCTACCTACAAGTCCTTCTTGGTTCATCCAGAAACATGAAAGAAACCTCTTGTGAAATCCAAGGGTTGTCTCATCTCTGTCCCCTACTTTGGAGGTGGCCATGGAGATTTTCCCAGTGTGGGAGCAGCACTGTTAACTGAGTGTATGTGGGTTGGTTAAATGAAGCCACGTTTGGGGTGGAAATGCTCCATGTTCCCATCAGTTCTGTCCTGTTTTTCCAGTTCTCATTAGCAAGAAACCAGCCTGTCATTTCTTTGTTATTTTATAAGTCTTGGAGTACTGTAAATTACTTACAATGAGACTTAATGAAAATTCTCTAATTTTCTCAGCTGGAGGCTTTTTTTAACCAGAAATGCAGTTTTAAATTACTTATTTATCCTGTAAGACCCAAATTAGGATTCCTTGCTGTACGTCACCAGCAAAGAGTAGGATCGGTGCAAGCAGAGGCCGTGGGGTAATTCCTGCATTTCCATTTGCTTTTTTCCCTTTTCTCTGACATTTCTGCTGTGGTAGGTGTTGTGGATCTTGGCCTTGCCCTACCAGGCATGGGGGAGGCTGCTCTTAATTATTCCTTTAACCGTAAGGGTATATATGAAGTAAAAACAGCAAGCACAATAGCATTGCATTAAATATGGTCTGTATTCCCCGGGTAATGAGGGATGGGAATGCTGCAGGAACAACCTCACAGCGACCACTCTGGCCAGGGCATTGCCCTGCTCCAGCCTCTTCTGAAGCCCTTCACCCTCTCAAAAGTAAGAGGTTTGAACAGACAGCTTGAAGGACTATTAGAACTGCTCACGGTCATATTTAGCCTGTTAAAATATTTTACAAGAACTGGTGAATTTGATCAGAAAATAGTTATTTTTGGCTGCCAATGTGGCAAAACCACTTAAAATACAAACTCAAGAACGTGTTGAAAGGAGTCGGTTTGCCAGCACAGCTATTGTTGTAGCTAAGTCTCCCCTCTGATCCAACGGGAATCCTCTCCTCAAGTTTTATTACTTAAAAAGTGAAGATGAATGTCATGCACCTGGAAAATCTTTACGTCTTTGAAAAGAGCATTGGTGGGGGTTGGTGTTGCTTTGGTTTCTTGTTGCAAACCTTTTTGCTCTGGAGTGTTAGCTGGAGATTTCCTGCCCTTGGGCAGCTTTGCAGATTAATTTGGTGGTTCAGTGTCACTGGTTTGATAATGTGGGGATAACGAGATGTGTGACTTGGTGCTTTAAGTCCAGTTTTTTTACTCTATACTAAGTATAACATCATGATGAATTTGCAGTGTATTTTCTCTTATTTCTGATTTCTAGCTTAAAAAACCGAAACCAACCAAACAAAAAAACCCCCAAACCTTGACTTTTTGGGGGGTTTTAGCATTTTTTGTTTAAATATGTAAAAAAAAAAAACAGTGCTGCTCCCAGGTGTGCAGCCCAACTACCACATGGGGTCCTCTAGAGAGCCAGGGCTGCCTCACCTGACAAAAACCCAAAAAGCTCTGTAAGGGCTTGGGACAGAATGATTTCACTACTCATGGCAGCAAGTAAAAATCCATTTTAATGCATATCTCAGCAAGGGCTTGTGCAAGCAGAAAGCAGCCCCTGAACACTTGAGGAGCTGGAAAAGGGATGGATCCACAGCCCTTGTTATCTTGAGTACATAATCCGTGCTCCAGCGCCTGCTGCAGCCTCACGTGATAAGTGTGTTCCAAGTCATGGGAGATGAGAAAAGCATCATGGTCCATAAGTGAACGTGTTATTTTGAGTAGGCACCGAGGAGGATGTTGAAAACTGGGTTTCTTCCTGCCTCAGCTGCCAGCAAAACAAAGCCCCACACAAGAGAGTTTGAAAGTCCCTCTGGGAAAAATGCCATTACCGGCTGGACTGGAGTGCCTGGTCCAAATTGCCCTGAAGGAATCTCTGCCAGAAATACCTGTTAACAATAAGGACTTGTTAATGTTTCACAATTATTTTCCCAAGTATGTAATTGCTACACCAGTCCTCAACACAAGAAACTCTGGCAAATATTAAATACACGATAACTGTGGAAACCTCTGGTCTGTCTGAATCTGCCAAGACTAAGATACAGCTGCATCTGCAGGTCTGGTGAGGGCTCAGGGAAATGAGCTTGCACGCAGCAGGGAGGGATTAACAGGGTGTGGTGGGCACACACTTGGGATCTGTTCGGAACCAGCACTAGGGAAGAGATGGTGGTCTATAATGAAAAATTAACTATGCCAGTGCCTTCTTACCGTAGTATTGAAAATCTTACTTGTTGCTATTTGTTTGCCCAGCTTTGTGATTCTGTGATTTTGAATCTATCCTTTTTCAGACCCAAGGCTTACCCACTTCATTAGAGATGAAAAAAAAAAATCTCAAACTTGTGCTTTTCGTGCTATTCCCCTGACATGGGGCACACCTGACATCAGGTAGTGTCCCCCCCTGGTCTGTGTGCAATCAGGAAGAATAAAAACCTGGGGATCTCTCAGTCCTGGCTACAACTCTTCCAAAGAAAATCAACATGATTTTCATCTTTTGTGGAAGGAAGTTAAGCAACAAACTCCTTATGGCTGGCACATCCTAGCTTTTCTGTGAGAGGCTGCACAAGGGAACGAAGGAGAGCTGTGTTGGTCAGGTCAGTCAGGAGGGATTGCTGGTAAGTGCCCCATCCTTCCGAAGCTGTTGCTTCATCACTGGCTTCAGATCAGAGACAAACTCATGATTTATCAGAGCTGTGCTCTTCCTGCCTCAAGGTGTATTTACAGAGCTCTTCACTGACCTTCCCTTGTGAATGTCAAGGCTGACCAGGCTGTGTACCTTTATCACTGAAAAAAAGCCATGAGGAGTGGCTTTTCTGCCTGATATCAAGGCAACATTGAAGTTTATTTTGATAGTTTATCTTCCCCACGTGAGGAAACTGCAGCACTAGCCTGTCACCTTCTATATTTCTGCCTCACTCTGCAGGATCTTAAAGACAAGGCTGTGCCTTGATGGATGTCAAAAAGGGACATTGGCGTTTGAAGTGGTACTGAGAGCCTGTCTTCATTCTTGAGCCTTGATACACCTTTTCACCTAGTAAATTTAGGTGCCTGCCTAAATCTCATCTGGTTGATAAAGTGTACGTGTGAGCTACTTGACAACATACCTTCCCAATTAGTGACAAGTTGCTAAATGACACGGGTCCTGTGCAATGGGTCACGTTGATGGTGCAGCGCTGCTGGATTCTCATGTCTTGTGACATCCATTGGTTATTCATGGACTGTGATGACACAGACTGATTCGTTCTGCTTGGGTTTTCCAGAGGAATAGGTGGTTTCGAACCTGCTGAGAAACAGGGAGCTGGAGCTGGGGTCTCCTACACCCTGGTAAGAGCTCTGGTCACGGAGTGATATGATAAGGAAAACACTCCCTGTGGCTATCTTCCCACAGGCTTATAAATATAGCTTGAAGGTTTGTTTATTTTTAACTGGAGCGAACATATTGGTAATTTGCACGATTTTTCGGCCTCCAAAAATGTCTGAGCGACTCAGTAGGTGGCACCCTTTCTATTCCTTTATTTTCCACCAAATGTCAAAAATAAGTTGGAGCTGGAGCTTATGTGTGTGTGAAAAAAGTTTGGTAAAAATGTAAATGCATATTTGTCTCCTTAATTGAACATAGTATATTGTGAAATCATTACTGTCAGGGCACACTTGGGTTTATACAAACGCTTAAGTAAAGAAAATATATAAACCTAGATTGACTTGAACAATTTGAATGTGATAGTGGACATCTGTGTTCAATAATGTTACTTTGGTAAGCGGTGTTTAATATTTCATGTCAAAGCAAGCAGAGTAATAGAACGGGGTATTTTCAGAATTCTTAGATTGCTGAAGTTTATGGTATGGCATAATATATAATCTGTCCTTTGTCAAGCTCACCAGAAAGAGCCCTACTGCAGCTGAAGACGTAAAGTGCTCTAATATATATGTTTCTGGACCACTCTCTGCTTGAGGAATTAATCTTGGAAGGTGCTGAGTGCCCTGAAGTGCCAGTGAAGTCAGTGGGATTTGAAGTTTCTCACAGCTCAGAGGACCAGGATCCTTACAGGGGCTAATTACCCTCCTCCAGTCCTGGCCAGGAAAGCCCTTCAGTGCTCCTTGACTTCTAGTGTGTGAGGAGTCCTCTTAAACTGGCATTAGGAATGCTGCTGGGATAGTGTCCAGGGGTCCAGCTCATTCCTCCATCTTCTGATAAAATAAGAGCTGCTCCCTAACCTCAGGAATTTAAAATTTGAAGGTGAAGAGCTGAAAAACAGTGAGAAAGTTCCTTCCCCAGGGGCAGATCTGCCACGGAGGGCTGAGCCCAGAGTGCCCCAAAAGTAGACCAGAGTGGTATCTGCTGGGTTTTGGGTGGTGTAGGAGGAAGCAAGGGGTACCCCCTCACTCCAAGTGCAGTCCATGCACAAGTACATCAACCAGCTGGAGGACTTTGCTTGCCTTCAGAAAGTTCAAAGGAAGAGAAACATTTCTAAGTATCTTCCAAGTCTCTTATTAATGAGCAATTACACTGATGTTCTTGGATGGATTTGCACAGAGTAATTCATCTACAAAGAAATCTTTCTTTTGTATTCCCATCCCCGCCCCCCCCTCCCCAAAACCCCAGTCTTTTGTATTTCATTTTTAGGTGAAATTCTGTAGTGGAAGTGGCCAAAAGAAACAATCTTTCCCAAGCCTCATGCTGAATGTCTGTCTGGATAGTTTCATTTTAACTGCAGCTTGGGAAAAAAAAATGTAAACATGGTGTGAGTATCATTTTTAAGCTGAAACTGTTCTTCCCCCATGTTCAAATAGCATTATAAATGTTTGCTCAAAAGAGGCATATTTATTCATCTAGCCTCTGAGAGAACACTGTGTGCATAGGTAGCAATAAAAATGTATTAAGGACTGAGAGAGATTCCCCTGGTAAATGGCTTTTCTCTTGACCTCCTCTTAAGCATCTTAGCGAGGCTCTGCTGCTGCCTCTCTGAGGAAGTATGTTTGCATTGTGGAGGAAGAATTTTTAAAATTGCAGAGTGTTACAAACAGTGAGCAAATAACTGTGGGGGTTTGAGGGGTTTTTTTGTAATGCTGGAAAAAAATTCCTGTGAAAAAGATATGGCATGCAGAGCAGTCACACACACTGAAAGTTGTTTCAAACATGCTACATAATTTCTTACAAGGAAGATGATCCATGTAGCTGTTACTCCCTACTTTTTTCCTCCCTAATTTCTCTGAAATGTGAGTGTTCACCACTCCTGTGTTTGATAGTGAAATCTAGCTGTAAGGGTTGTTTAGGCTGGAGAAAAGGAATCTCAGGGGGAACTTCTCACTCTCTACAACTGTCTGACTGTAGGTTGTAGGTGGGTGACCTTTTCTCCCAGGTAACAAGTGACAGGACAAGAGGAAAGAGCCTCAAGTCATGCCAGGGGAGGTTTAGGTTGCATATTAGGAAAAGTTTCTTCACTGGGATGGTGGTCAGGCATTGGAACAGGCTTCCCAGGGAAATGATGGAGTCACCATCCCTGGAAGTGTTCAAAAAACATGTAAATGTGGTGCTTAGGGACATGGCTAGTGGCAGACTTGGCAGTGTTGGGTTTACAGTTGGACTCAATGGTCTTAGAGGGCTTTTCCAACCTTAATAATTCCATGATTCTGTGTATATTTAGATGTGGATCAGATACCCAACATCTGACCATGTGGCTTCTCTGGCTCATGACATTATTGTCCCCTAATTACCAGCCCCAGTATTTGTATGTGCAAAAATGACTCCCAGTAACTCGTTTACATGAGACCATGGGATTGCTTTTCCATGAATTTGGTTCACTCAAATGTTTGTGGAAAGGAAATGGAAAACAGGGGGGACTGTAGCAGGAGGAAATTCATCAGGCTGTATGAATAAGGGCAAGACTTCCCTGTTTTGCTCACCCAACTCTCTCTCCTATCCAATTAAATGTGCACTTGGCAGTCGTCAAACTGAATGACTCGACTCACTCACCATAGAAACTGGAGATGGAAAACACCTGCTCAGATCATCTTCTGTCCAGTGTAGAGCCATTTCCCTGCAGGACACAGGTCATCCCTAAATTCTGCAGCTGACACGCAATATACAGCATCAACTGGCAACATCCTGTCCAGAGCTGCACTTCATAAATCAGGGTTAGGCCCAGTAAACCGGCAAGGAAGAGCAGTTACCAACAGCATATCTCCCCTCTCAATGGCTCTCTTACGCTCCGAGGAATCAGTGGCATGTTAGAAACGATATTGTTACTCAAACACTAAATAGTATCCTGATAGTGCTGTATCTTGCCAAGCAGGAACATAAGCAAACACTCAGGTCTTCACTGAGGACTTGAGCAATCTCCCTCCGTGGCCAACATTCCTCCCAGCTGTTTATGTGTCCACCATAGGGTCGTTGCAGTTGTTATCAATAGCTGATGTTATTGCTGCTACAGCACTGTGTCGTTTTATCATCGCTGGGTGGGAGGATGAGTTAAACGATGAATCTGTGCATATTTGTCACGATGGGAGCCTCCAGATCGCCGCGTTTCTGTGGAAACCTGGCCCTGGTTTAGCTGAACTGGCCCCATCGTGGGTGCTGAGGGCTCAGGAAAGGAAAAATAGCTGGCGCTGAGCTCCACTTGGAAATCTGCTCCCAGATGTATGGATGTTTGTTTATTTTCACGTTTAAGAGATCTAGAAAACTGCACCAAGATGCAAAATAGCATGAAAAAAAGTAGTCCTTGCAAGTTCTAATTCTCACTGATTGGCATAAAGTGACTATGTATTCCTTCCATAAAGCTTTTGGTAAGATTAAATTGCAAGAGGCCTAAAAGGAAAGATTTAAAAAAAAAAAGCCTATCTTGGCCAAGATAATTAGTTTAGAATACATATAGTGCCAAAACAATACAAGCTGCACAATTTCACCACACATACCCATTTCTTAACCCATTCTGGTGTGATCAAACTCAACAGAAGTTGGTGACTCCAGCAGCCTGCGATGGACTTCACACTGGGTTGTGGCAGCTGATCCTACTCCTGGTTATGGCCTGTTGACCTCAGCGCAGGTAATATGGGGCAAAGCTGGGTTATTCTTGCCTTGCCTGGTGTGTGTGTGAGTATTTTGAGTACAGGTTCCTTAGGGACTAATCAGAAAGGGTTCACCCTGCCCTCTATTGCAAGCAAGTTCTGATGAAAGGTTGCTGCTTCATTTTCTGAAAGAGCCCTGTATTATTGTGTGTGTCTTCCCAGGCTTTGAGAAGGAAGTTTTTCAAAATGCTCTTGAGATACCTGTAACATGTGGTGACACTTTCAGATCTTCATCATGCTGGAGAGCCTCTGCTGTAATGTCACTGCCACGCTGCGGGGACACTGGGGAAATGGCAGAAGTCTGGCTTACAGAGCAAAGATTAAATAATATTGTCCAAATTTTAACGAGGTTATCACAGCGGCCCTGGGAAAACTTCGGCCATGTGGTTCTCTGAAGACTTTGAGGTATTGTTAATTAAATGACTGCTGTGCTTTTACCTCCCACAAAAAACTTTGCCTCCTGTAAAAGCTTTTCAGCTTGACAATGCATGAGGCAGAAATCCTGCCCAGTGTCTGCTTTATGCGGCTCTTCGGGCTGTGCAAGCAACACAGCTCCAGTGCCAGTGTCCCAACCCAGCTGTGTCTGGCTGGAAGGGCCCCACTTGGTCACGGGTGAGACAGTGGCCACAACCTTCTGGGTGACGAACGCGCCGGGCGAGACGGGAAGGGCACGAAAAGGTTCAGATTGACACGAGCGAGAAGCAGCACAGCATCCATACTGCCTCTCTTGCTCTTGGCATTGCAACAGTGCATACTTTTCTGTTGTCTCTGGAACCACTCAGGCCTGTAATGAATGGAGTACCAGTGATTGGAAACGGTCCTTTTAAGCGGATGTTTCCATTAATTTGTTTTCCTCCCAAAACCTTGTAGTGCTTTTTTTCAAGTGTCGGCAGAAGGGATGAAGCATCTCTTGATCTTGCTGACTGTGTGTCCGTGTGGACCAGTCCAGGCACTATGTGGAATTTTCAGCACAATATTCACTTGTTCTCCCAGCTCTCAGTGTTTTGATTATTTCATTTCACTGGTGCTAAGAAGGGAAGGCATCCAAGGTCTACATTTGTAAAGGTGATCGCAGACAGTAATTCTGTTCACAAACATGGGACGTACAGCTGATTTTCAGAAATCTGAGATCACCTTCTTCTCCATAACTCAAGGCAAAGTTACGGGAGTTTGGTATCTCCAAAGAACTAAAAAAGTAATGGCCACCCTCTAAAATATCTGTTGAATGTTTAGAGTTGGTTAGGACAGTTCAATTTAAATAACATTTTACAAAATCATTTGTCAACACCAAAGCCCTGCGGAGGATCAGGTCAACTTAGAACGTCCCTTAAACTATCTCCACTTCTTATTCTGTGATTTACCCAAATCCCAAGAATTTTGCTGTTTTAAAGAGCCCAGTGGTCAGGAGAGCTCACGTGTGAGAACTGGGATTACAACCTTCAGCTGAATGGACCTGAGCAGAGGTTTGGTCTTGAATTTCCCACACCCAAAAGCCTAAATTCCAGGATATTAACAAGATAGAAACGGTTGTCAGGCATCTATCTTGTTCTCTTGGAGAGAAAAAGGAGAAGAAAAAAAAAAAAAGAGAAAGGGAGAGAAAAAACTCTTGGCTTTATCCCAGTGTGGAAACCTTTTCCCATCTCAATTTAGCTGAAAAAAGAGCCAAGACTAACAGCCAATCCTTAGTAACATAGGGACCCCATTCAGTGAGCTGTTTAATCCCATACTTAAGTGTACCTATGGATATGGGTTATGTTCAAACTTGCATGTTTTGCTGGATTTGGATGAACTTAGATGGAAACTTGAAGATCTGGAGAAGTAAGTCTGTATTAGGACAGCTGGTGAGGCAGTGGAACAGGTTGCCCAGAGAAGCTGTGGCTGCCCCATCCCTGGAAGTGTCCAAGGCCAGGCTGGATGGGGCTTGGAGCAACTTGGTCTACTGGAAGGTGTCCCTGCCCATGGCAGGGGGTTGGAAGGAGATGGTCTTTAAAGGACCCCCTCCAAATCAAATCATTCCAGGATTCTATGATAAAAGAGGGATATCCTGAATCTGATTCATCAATACAGTAAAGAAGTCCCATGTTTCCACGACCCCAGACACGCCATAGATACATTTTGATGAGCTCAGACTGCAGGGTTGGCTGGGACTTCGTGAGGTCACTTAGCCAAGCTGCTGCACTGAGGCCAAGACCATCCCTGACGTGTGTTTGCCTGTGCAGTTATTGCAAAGCTCTCCTCGAGGGACTCACTAACTTCTCTCTTTTCATTTAGTGCTTCACAACCTCTGCAGTTGGGGAGCATTGCCTCACACCCAACCCACACCACCTCTGCTGCAAACCCCACGGGGCACAGAGTTGCTCATCGCCCTTTCCACAACCTCCCTGAGCTGTGCCCCTCTCCCAGGCCTCTGTCCCATGCACTGCTCAGCTCCTGTGGATCACCCTCTCAGCTACACATCAAGTCACCCCGAGCTCCTTCCCTCAGGTCATTTTCCTGGGTTTTGTCAGACTGTGTTGAACGGGGGCTCTCTCAAAATCCTCCCCAAATCCCCCCAGGTCCAATACGAGGAGGTGCTGGAGGACCTGTAAATCCCGGTGGCCACATGGGGTGACCCGTTATCTGTGGGTTCTCACGCTGATACAATGGCATCCTTGTTCATAAAAGAAATATGCTGGCATTCAGGCATGACTCTGCCCCACAGGATCATAGAGTGATTTAATATTTTGAACTATGAAACATGGCTTTTAACAGTTTCTGCAGGGTGCAAGGGGACTTACAGGATAGCACTGTATTAGTCACTACCATGGGCCACCTTCTGAATATTATAAACCTTAATTTACTTTTTTTTATAATCTGAATGGACTTTTTAAGTATATCTAAGGGAATTGGAGTGAGGAGAAACATTGCTTAATTCAGCCATTGCATCCTTAAAGCCAGATTGGAAACATGGAAACCATATGTGAGCTTTTAGCTAATAAAATAAAATGCCAAAATGTGGCGGCTGAAGCTATTGCACCCAAAATATAATTGCACATATGCTCATTTACTCACTTATAATCAAAACATTAAAAATAAAAAAAAAACTTTGATACTCAGACTAGGTGTAACTGTTGGACTAAGTTATTTTACAAAATTATTTTACATGGAAAGAATGTGCACGGGTTTTTCTAATGGAAATATGAAAAGCAAACTGTATAAATACAGCCACACACAACACCAATTGATAATGTTTCACCTGAACACAAAAAAAGTCCTCAAAATCCTTTAGCAAGCCAAATTTATATTCGTTTTACTATAAAGTAATCTTACTTTTAGATGGCTCTAGACTACATATTAATGGTAAATGTGCTTTTTGTGCTGAGTGTTGGTTTTCTTAGCGGCACATTCATTTTTTTATTACTAAGAGTCCTGAAGAGATATTTAGCCCTGCTAAAGGTGCCAGAACTGAAATCATCTCTTTACTTAAACACTTCATCCCTCATGTCCTGACTGTCTCTAAAACATTAGTTTTAGCTGGTTTTAGTCTCTCCTCAATCCAAGTTTTACTGTCCCAGAACTGACTGGAAGCCTCATGTAGATGTTTAAAATGAGCTGCTTAAAAATCAGTCAGAGAAGACCATGTTCCTCATGCAGAGGTTAAGGACCATACAGAGCTTTTCCTCCTTCTATTTTTCCCCGCGATATCAGTTGCATGAATCCAAGGAATCTCAGCTCAGCTTGGGCAGCTGAAAAGAGTTTTGCAGGGTGTGGTCCCTCGGGAGATGTTTGCTGCAGCCGCGCAGGAATGGGCAGAGAACACTGATGGCATCAATCTTGAACGCTGAGGTCTAGTGCAAGGCTGAACCACTGATGGGGCCACAATAAATTTGCTTTTCCTGTGGATTACCTGTCAAGAGTGGGAAGCAAGAGGAGCAGAATTGCTCTCTCTGACCGATAGACTACACTAAACCTTGTCTGAGTGTAAGCCTCAACCCAACGTGTAACGAGATGTGCTGCCTGGCTGGAAACAACAGGAGTAGCTGTTTTACTTTGGAAGCAGTGACCTTCCTGGTCCTGCCCTCTCCAGGGGCAGCTCCCACGTCTGATCCAAAAAAGCCAACTCAAAGTTCCTAGAAATTAGCCAAAGTGACTGAAAAGCGTGTGACGCGCAGGAGAAATCTGATTTTTCAATCGCCAGCACTTTATTTTTTTAGAAACATGAGAGAAGGGGGTAAAAATTATAATGTGCCTTCTAAAAGGATGAGAGAGGAAAATTAATTAGTAGGCAAGCAATTGGATGGGAACGTGCGTTAAGTGCCTGGCTCTGCCACTGGCTTCTTTCGCAAGCATGGCCAACATCCATAATTCTTCCTCTCTCCAACCTCCGCATCTCTTCTGCCCCCGTCCTCCATCTGTACAACAGCTCCCATCTGTAAAGTGTTTCCATTGTTTGTCTCAAGAGCTTGATGGCTTTTGACTATGTGCAGCGCGTTGCACAATGGCCTCTGGATGTGATTTTATAAACAGCAAATATAAATAGAAGACTTTTAGGGAGACTAATAAAAAAAAACTTTAGGAATAATCTGTTTAAAGTGAATTTGAAAGTGAAAAGCTGACGTGCAGATGCAGTGCTGGGATATCTTTAAGACAGGCTAGCCAAGGAATTGGCCCTTGTTTATTTTCTTATGTGATAAGTTAGATAGCGAAAATGTTTTTATAATTTTTTTTAAATTATAAAATCAGATGGAGCAGCCAAAGCAATGAGTGAAGTCAGATCAAAGATGATAAATTGAGTCTGATGAGATGAAGACTTTACCTATTTCCAATACCCAACTGAAAGTCTAATTTTATAGAAAATTCTTTCTTAAAAAAAAAGAGAGAGAGGAAGAAAAAAACACAAGAGAAATGAAAAGAAAAACATGCCATAGCCAATAAGTTGTGAAAAACTCTGGAGACTGGCACTTTCAAATGCTTGGCAGGTTATTAAGCCAATTTTTATTTAGTCCACTATAACTGTTGGAGGGTCTGTGATTCCCAACTGTTTCACATCAGAGAATGAAAACAACTATAGCCCAGCCAAGACCACATTGGTGACTGCCAGCCCCTTTATGTGCCAAACATGAAAGCAACAAGTCCAGATGCTTTGATCCCAGCATTTTTGGATTTAGCCCAGAATGTTTTTAACTCATGTTAGGACAACATACATTATAACTGGAAATCAATCAATAGCACTGTGACCTTCAAACGCAGTAAATGTTTGGAGATAGTTTCTGAGCGTGTAATCTAAATTGGGGATTGGAAGTTGGAAGCAATCCTAACCTAACAGGAAAAAAAAAGTAGAGTTTTAAAATCTGGAGTTGCAAGGAAGCAACAAATGAAGGTTTAATTGTCTAGGGAAAGAGTATCAGGCATTAGAGATGCATCTGATGTGGAGGGAGGGCTGGAATTGCCCAAGGAGCAAGGCAGTCAAGCCATCCACCCCAGAATAATGGAGAAACAATAAATGGGATGATATGGGAGAAATACATGTGGACCAGCCCTTGCCCACTCGGGCTGAGAGCCATGAGACTGTTTCAGAAGTGAAACCTCAGAGGTGAACATCCAAAAATGCCTCCTCTCAGTCACTGGTGGGAGCCCGTTGGCATCTGTCTTCAGCAAAACCATGGTTGGTATTCCCTCCACGCTGCAGGTCTGCAGGGCAGGGTGGCACCAAGGACGAGGAGATGTCCACGGAGAACAGGCATGGAAAACGCACCCATGGAAAATTCATCCCAGGAAGGTTTATGCCCGGTATTTGCATCCTGGGAACTTCACGTGAGAAATGAGTGAGAACATGAGCGACATCCCATGCTAAGGGACTCCTTTGGCAAAGTTTGTAGCAACTGAAAAAAAAAAAAAAAAGAAAAAGAACAAATTTATTGCAAATATAGCTGTGCTATAGGCCAGGCTTTAGACTGTCTTTTATAAAAACACCATGATCCCTTTAACCTTTACACTGCTGCTACATCAGTGGAGCAACACCTGATGTGCACCAATTTAAATCAGATCAAGGTCTGACATCTGCAGGGGAGAAATGGCTTCAAAAGGTAATTAAAATAATTTAATCTCTTTTTCTTTTTTTCTTCTGCAATATGATTTAATTGTATTGCCACTAAATACAAGTCTAGACAAGGTCTTGTTAAAAGCTTTAAAATCCCTGAGTAGTTTTACCTATTAGTGATGGTGAGTAGCTGTTGGCATGTGGACCAAGCTCATACAAAGCTCTCTTACAGTAATGTTCCTAAAGTTACAAACCCTATCACAAGGAATAAAAATAAACCTCAAAAATAAATTTGAAAAAAGCATTCTCCAGCCAAAAAAGCGACTTATTTTTAGCAAATATGAAATCCGTAATAATGCAAATCACAAATTAGCAAATGGCTGTGTCAATGCAATACCAACCCAGTGTCCAGCCTGGTCATCACCTGCAGCTGTGGGGACACAGGGACAGTGGTGATGGCAAAAAGGTGGCCACCCTCGAGGCAGTGTAATGCAGGCAAGGGAGACAGCCAGGTCATTGGGAAACCACTGGGAGAGGAGACACCACCCGGCTGGTGGGAAAACCTCTGCTGTAATGAGCACAGTGTGCAGGAGCAGGGTGAGGAGGGGAATGGAGAAACCCCTGACAAGGGCTGCTGGAGCAGGCAGAGGCATCATCACCCCTGGAATGGGTTTGGGTGTGGGTACGTGAGCACCAAACCCCTGTCAGACAGGGCTGCCTGCACGGCAACTCCGCTCCTCATGGTTATGCCTTTGCTTCTCAACCTGGACCTCTCACACCTGTATTTCTTCTGTCTGTATTTCTCACCCTGATGCCTGTACTCCCCATAGCAGTTACACCCTGCACCCTTTGCGTTGTTTCTCCTTTTCCAGTTCATCCTATTCTTAGTGGCCCATTTTTAAGAAAAGGGCAGATGCATCAAGTGTCACAGGGGATCTAAGACTGTTTTCATGAGCCCCTAGCCCTACACCGCTAGAAAAAGTGCTTTATATCAATAGTCAGAGAAAAAAACACAGTGGTAGATAATTGCTGTCATTTGTCAGCCTGAGCTGATGACTTTCCCGTTTCATTTCCTCCTGTGTAATGTTATAGGGGACATATATGAGATATTCAGCGAGGACTGAAGCAGGGAAGTCTGCAGGAGTGTTTAGTGGGAGGTCAGGAATTTTTAAGAGGTATTATTACAAGGCGGTGTGGTTTGGGTCATGTTTCTTGTAGACATCTTGTCAGGAAACTTTTTGAATAATAAATTATAATCTCTTTATATATCGTACAAGCTTATTAAACTTAAACATAAAACTGAATTTTGAAAATATCATCAGACAAGCTCAAAATCTAAACAAACAAAAAAAGGCATAAAAATGAAGAGAAATAAAACATGTGCTGGCCAGAGTTTTAGAGACAGTAGCCACAGCACAGCAGATTTTAATTAGCAGCTACCTGCAGTGGCAGTGGCCTGGGATGAAATGTTTTGATGTGTGTAAATGTTTCTATAAAACAGTTGAAGCTTTCTTAGATCCTGTATCATTTTTTTCCCGAGCGTTGCGGTTTTCCAGCATGGACATTTCACAGACTGCGATCTCAGGAAGATCTAAAGTCTTTGCTTTCTGTCTCTGTTTCTCCAATAGTAAATGGAGGATACTTATATTTATTTACTGTGAAAGGCTCTCTTGCAAAAATCCAGTATTTAATGACTGGGTAGAACCAGCAGTTGTGGCAGCAATAGTTGAAGGGACAATTTTACCATAAATCCTGCTAACACTTGGACTGGAAGAATAACTCCATATATAGTGATACAGAATTCCTACTTGAAATATTTCTGCTGTGCCATCTTTTGTTAAAAATATTCTTGAGTCTAACCAGCACACACTTTTTCAGAAATGTAAAGCAAATGATTTATGTTCCTCCTCCCAAACCTCTCCTGCAAATGGCTGTGCACTGCTGAGTCTGACTTACCCAAGGCACTTCACAAACCGGATCCTTGAAGATTCTTGGTGACCCAAGCTCCATCTGGGACTTCCTCAAGACAGTATCTCAGCTCTGGCTTGCACATGGGGCTCTTTACTTTATCATCACCCCTTCCCTTCCAGATGGGTCGGGACTGCACAAAATCATTGCAAAAAGCAGCGGTGGAGTCATTGACACCATTTTATGTCCCAGAAAGATGTGGGATGACAAGGTGGGTCCTGAGGAGCTTTTGGAGAAGGAAGGAGATGTCCAGCACCGTGCTCATCCCTTGTTCATCCATAGGGACTGACTTCACCGCACAGAAAGAAATGGAAAGGCAGGACTGATCCAGCCTCCAAGTCAGGACTTCATGGTAAGGGCTGATAATGTCTGACAAAGTTGGGAGAAAGTCCATCTTCCCAAGCAGAGACTGATTTATATGATTTATACAGGTTAGGTGTGCTTACTGTCCTCTACATACCTCCTGCCCCAAGTCAGGCAGGTGGTTGCTGCCTCTGCTTAAAGGAATGTCTGCAAATTGCTGGGATATCCCCTTAATTCATGAGCACTGTTGATCTAAATGGGAGAGACAATAAATGTAAATGTATATACGTATGTGTCCCACTTTCTGTGCCCGTGATGCTCATTCCTGGGCCCACATTCCTGCCTTGAATTTCCTGCAGCCCAAAATGAAGGATCTTGTGTCACAGCCTACACCTCCATCCGCAGCCCCAGGAAGGTCACCCCATCGTACCACACTGTCCTTTAGGGATCTGCCCTCCGAGTGGATGCAGAGGATGTGCCATATCCTGTCCTGACTTACACCCTACACATTGAAGCCTGGCCCTGTGCTGGCAGCTGGCACCAGGTGAGGAGATAATATTTACAGAGATATAAATCAGGGAACCCCTTTCCAGTGTAAATAGTACCAACAGGATTTGACCCTCGGCACTAATTTCCTTTCTTAATCCGTAGCCTAATGGAGCGTTCTTGTAAAATGCAGCTTTTCCTCCAAGGTGCTTTTACCAAACGCTTGATGGAATGACTGGCTGTGAATCACCAGCCTCAGAGTAAGGATAACTGTGATTCAGGTAATTAGGTTGTAGGTACTGTTACATATTAGAGATAACTACAGATTTTTATTATCTGTCGTGTCAGGTGTAACTGATGGCTATTAGTGTCTTGTCAGATCTGAAGATACCCACAGCTTTTTAATGGGAAATCTGATCCTACCTGGGGGCATCTTGTCTCCGCAGTCAAGATCACTTTTCTTCTCTATCCCAGGGAATACTTTTATTCGTCAGTACCACGGCAGCTCTTGACCAAAAAACAACCTTTAGTGGTCATGAAGGTGGTAGGATGGACAGGCAACATGGACAGAATCACAGAATCACTGAGGTTGGAACAGACCTCTAAGATCATCACATCCAACCTTTGACCATGCACCACCCTGTCAACTAGAACAAGACAGGACTGTCTGTGGGGTATCAAGGAACTGGATGTTTATTCTCTGCATTGCTAACAACCTTTGTTTGAATTTCTGTCCATTTCTGGCTATTTTTGGAAATTCTTTAAGTTAAGAAGAATTCCTATATTGCTATATTTGTACTGAGATGACCATATTGCCCTTTGTCTCATTTTTGGATCTTTCGTTCTTCCTATAACACAAATAATAACTGCAGAATACTACCAGACACTGGGGATCCTTTAAAAATTTTATTTAAAAGTGGGATCCAGATCCAGGCTTAGAACAAGGATTTCTGGAACAAGAACAGGAAAGGGAATTGTACGATCCTTTAATTAACCATAGACCAGGCAAGATGCATTGGCAAATCCCACTGAGCAGCTGCTGATCCCAGCAATGCACTACATGGGTAACTTGTATTATCCTGGAGGGAGCGTCCTTACTGCTGAGCCACACAGCTCATCGGCTTCAAATAACATGCTAGATTTATCCTCTGCAAATTCTCATCCACATGTACAGACTCAGTCCAATGTTGTTAAGCTTGTGAAATTTGATGGGCTCACAGCACGAGGCAGTTTAGCTGCTGCTATGTGAGATTCCCATCTATGTTCAGGTTTATTGAAAACGTTATGTCCCATCTGTTTCTAGATGCTCCTTTCATGTTCCTCATCTCTTTAGACTCTCTTTTCCAAAGAGCTCACTTGATCCATGTGGACTTAATAAGCGATTTTGGTGAGCACGCATGCGCGTAAGGACCAAGATGTCTTCTTTCATAAAAGTCTGTCACTGATTTATTCCTCCTTCTGCTGCCTTGCTTCCTGTTCATTTCTCCTCACACTTTCTGAGCGAGGGACGCTGTTTACATTAAGGATGTTTCTTGTGTTTACAGATGGAGCAGCATTTGTAAATGATTCCAAAGAGATGTTGTTTCCAAGGAGCCTCTCCAGGCTTTCAGGAGGGGTTCTCACCATGTTAGTGCTCTGTGCACACTGTTTTAGACTGGTTTTATAAGCCCTAAAAACATCCCAACTGGTCAATTCCTGATGCTGTTAACCTCCCCACCATTTTCTGATGGCTGTGCAGCCGGGATGCATGTGGACATCAGACCAACAGCATTTGTCTTCTCCTTGTGTGTAATTGAGTGTGACACGCAATCATGGGGTTTTATTTCAGAAAGGCATCATTCTCTCTCCTCCTCTCTCTGCCCTGTGCGTTGAGTTCCTACTCCATAACTAGGAACACTGGAGTTTTATAATAGCACTGCTTTTCGGTTCAGGAAAAAAAAGCAAAACCACACTAGTGTTGTGTTTCATTGGTATGTGTTCTTAGCCTTTTGACTTCTACTTGAAAAACACACTTGTTGTTTTCAATGTTTTCAGGTTAATTAAAAAGGTAGTTCAGAAATAGATCAGCCAGAGGCATGGCTCCTCATGGAAGTCCTTCTGCAACTCATGGTGGATTTTGTGCTTCTCTTGATGTCAGAACCATAGAGGAACACTGGAAATAAACACATTTATCAGCTAGATGTTCATGCACTTGGCACAGAAGAGTGGACATCAATTTGAATTGACTGCCATCCTTTTTATCCTGGGTTGCAGGGGGATGTATTTTCCCTAGAGTCATGACATAGTTTTTGCATAGCCTAAAATAAAAAGCACATGTTTGCACGAAGGCGAAGTGCATCGATATCTAAGCTGTCGAAGAGGAGGAGTGACCAAGCCAAATATCTTCAGCTAAATGAGGCAGGAATTCAAAGCTGAGCACTGCAAATGAATAAAATGCCAAATTCACTGTCATTGTTTGTAGTTTTTTATAGAAGAGGAACGCTGTGGGCTGATCTCAGCAGGCAAATCCAACCTGGAGGGTTGCTGAGCCAGCAAGAACCTGCAAACACACGTGGCAGCTGACGACAGAGCTGATGGCTTTTGAAAACCTTGCCTGAGCAGAAGCATTTCTGTGTCTTCTGAGAGGGGTTTAGGGGGTGGCCACAAGTCAAGAGTTCAGCTCCTAGTTGTTGAACGTCTTTATTTAAATTGCACTAAATGCAGTTTCTTGGATGAGATGGAAAACTGAGGTCTTAACCTCCTGCTTTATGGATTTATTTTTTTTTAAATGCAATTTTAAACTTCACAATGTCCTGATGTTCTTACTAAATTGCTCCTGGTTATACTCAGTCAAATCCTGGGGGAGATTTTTTAACTATTTCTTCTCCAAATTCCCCTGGGAGGAATTGAACTTAGTAGAAATATTTGCCTGAACAAGAATATTGGGAGAAGGTTTGAAACACACACTGCACTTGCTGGAACTTCTTAAGCTTGTGAGAAATGTGGAAAGTAACTAAAATCACTAAATAGATATTTAAAACCTCAATTTTGTCAAAAAACGACCTCCATTTGAAGATATGTACTGAGAAACTGTTGCAACCTGAAGCACAGAGAAGTTACAGAGTTTGTTTAGAGAAGAATTTTGAATTAAACACAGAAGCCTTCATAGGTACGGGTTTAATACAGGCAATTCCAATTTTAAACATAATCTCTGAGCCAAAATATAGACAGAGCTGCTGGTGGTGAAATGTTATCCAGGGAAAGGTCTGAAAGGAGCTGATACTTCTGTGATAATGCTGCTTTGGGTGCTTGATTGTTCTTTCCATTTCTGTTTTTACTATGCTCCATTACCAGTAAAATATGCAATGTCAGTCCAGCTCTACCGGTTTTGAAGTGCTGCTCGAGCATTGTAGGAATCTTTTGGCAGGAAAAACGTATCTTTCACAGGAAATTCTATAACTATCAAGATAAGTCTTAAAAATATTTTCTTTCTCAAAGAAATGCAAATCAAGCACTGCTCTGCAAACTGACACTCTAGATGAAGCAATGAGCTCAAGCTGCCCGAAAGCAAAGCGAAGAGGCTATAGGTCCCTAAATCTGCTGTTTTCTGAGTGCCTCTCCAAAAGGTACTTGAATTAATTTGTAGTCTTGGAAATATCATTTTCTGGGTCAACCCTGTAGGATGATGCTGCCAAAAAGCCCCTCATCCTTCTGGGGAAAGTGGCAGTTCTGATGTGGATGTGCCTGACCGACACGAGCTGTTATCCCCACTTTAGTGTGACAGCAGCTCCCTAGAAGTTGCCAAACTCTGGGATTCAGCTCCTGCTGCAACGGATTTGAGCGTAAGGTCCTTAGAGAGCCAGTTTTTAAGCCACTTGACCATCCACGCCTTGAGTTTTAATATTATCCCTACAAGCACCTCTGATGTAAAGCACCTCTGATGTAAAGAGAACCTCTTGGGCATTATGGGAAATATTATCTTTCAAAGGAAGGACAGAATTTACATCTTTAAAAAATCAATTCAAGATCAGAAGCAATAGCTTCCAGTGCCATTTTTGTTTCAAGTTTTCAGTACCCTGAACCATCTGAGCTCACCTAATGATGCTGCACCATGTCAGCTGATCTATCTCCTCTTTGTTCCTTGGTAGCCTCCACCAAAACATATTTGCTTTGGGTAATGTACCATGTTATGCCAATGCTGTTTTGCTTTGGACAATTTTCTGATGTTTGATTGCCTTGGGTAAGACATTTTTGGTGAATCATTACACCAAAATGCAAAGAAGGTAACTTGAGAAAGATGCTTATGTTTCTGTAGCACTTTGCAGCAGATGTCTCCTATTTACTGCTTTATTTTATTGCTTAATGACTGGATCTCAAGTAATTGAACGATTTGACAGATATTTATTTGTAAAACGTGATTCATTTAGTCAGACATTGTGAAACAGTTTCATGCCAGTTCTAGAGATTTTGGTAGAACTTTCTAAAGATGCAAACATTCAAGTAAATTGCTCATGTCAATAGCACATCCACTTTTTACTGTTCTTTACTGCACACAAATATTTGAGTTGACAAAAAAGCGCTGGTGAACAGACTACAGGGACTTCTGAACTTTAATCAACCACAAGCACTGGCAGGGTTCAGAAGTAATTTCCTAACTATGAATCACCTGCAGACAATGAATCACATACTGGAGAAGATTGCCAAATAAAACAAGCCATCATGTATAGCTCGCATTGACTGGACTAAGGAAAGGCCTTTGATTCACCTAGCTGAAAGAGAAGCTGTGATGAAAGCACTGAAATAAAGGCATAAAAGAATGTAGGAATCCCAAACCACATCTGCTAGCAGTGAATGGCGACATTTGAGTTCGACAAGGAAGATAAAAGAAAGCGAGACTAAGCAAAATACCAGGCAAGGAGACACTATCTTACTGGAAAAGTCTTGCCTGGAGAAGAACTTCACAAAGCATTTCTGGGAAGAAGACCTTAGCTTAACTTCAACCAGATGTGAGAGCTCAGATTTCGGCTGTGATGGAGCAGTTGTCTTTGCTGAACTGGCCAATGATCTCCGGGTGATTTTTAGGGGAACTGAAATGCGGGGAGAGCAGGGAAGACAAATAGCAGGGGAAGGCTGAGGGAGAAGGCGCTCTCCCGGCTGTCGGTCTGGTGCTTACTGAAGTGAACAGAAAGCTTCTCCAGGGATTCCACAGGCCAAACTCCTGCTGCTGGAGGAGAGGTTTTAGGTTTCCAACTCAAACGGAAAGGGGCCAAGAGTTTGGGTGCTAACAAAAAAAAAAAAACAGGAGGGGATCTTGTATAATGTTTTTCAGAGACAGCGCTGAATAAAGGGATAGTGAAATAGGAGAAGAAACCGAAAACTTCCTGGAGACTGTAAAGAATCACACATAAGAGTAAGTCCTACCACAAGGAAAAGAAATAGAAGAAGGGATAAAATTGGCTTTTTTGACTATTTTATTTCTTATGAGAGGTCTTTGGCCCTGCTCACCCGAGCAGTGAGACAATAGCTGGTAAAGCAATGACAGCAGAAGCAACGAGAGCCCTGCAATTATCTCCACTTTGATGATTCCCCTCTGGTTGTGCCAGCATTCAATAAACCCTCAAATTGCATGCTGTAGCAGGAGAGTGAATTTACTGCAGCCAAAATCATATGAGTGCAATGAATCAAGACAGCCTTTCCGCACTGCTCAGGTCTGGCTCGTGCGTTCCGCTCCACATACTAACGTGTACTAAAAAAAAAGGTGAAGCTGAATTCCAAAATCCTGATGGTAGCTACCAGCTAACAGAGAGAAACTGCCAGCACAAGGAGGTCAAAACTGGTACCTCTGCCCTGGCTTAGCTCCTGTTTTTTTCTCGGCTTCTCAAAACCGGCAATAATCAGGCAAAACTCTGATTTTCTCCCCACTGCCAGCCCAGCAAGGAGCTCTGGTAAGCCAGCGCCGAGGTACGGGGCTGTAAAGAGTCCTCTTATTGGGGACTTTACAGTGGTTACTTCCAGTTGGCGACGGGCCCTTTGCTTTGACTTGTTTTGGAGAAGTCTGGTCTGAGCCGGGGGAGGGACCGCGAGCACTTCCCTGTGCAGCCACGAGAGAGCAGCCGGCAATTAGGGCTGGAGGGCTCCGGCTGCGCCGGGGAGGACGAAAATCACTCTCAACGCTCAGAGAAACCCTTCGCAGGGTTCCCTCCTCGCCCGACGCTCTTTAAACAGAATTAAGAGTCAGGAATGCAAGCCAGGGTTAACTAAACGCTGGCTACTTGTTTTGAGTTGCTCCGGGGTTTTACCGTGGGTGGGTGCATCGGGTGGGGGCTGCGGGATATCGCCCCGGTGCAGGGGATTTGGGGGAGTTTGTCCCCTGGCTTGTGATACTCTTGTTCAAAGCCAAAGGCAGCCTAATGACTGCTGGCAATGTCGACAGCCCTTTCGCGGCGGCTAGCGCTGTACCTAAAAGTCTGAAAGATAAGTTGTCCATTTTCCTGCGTGCTGAGTAATACTCAGGCACCGGCTGATCAAAGGGCCTGCCCGTGAAATGCAGCTGAAATAAGTTTTCCACACTTTATTTCTCACTTTCGATACATTGATAGAGACACGAAACGTTGTGCAGACAAGCAGGCACAGGGAGGGGCTCTGTGGGGGTCTGTCGCCTGCTGCTGGCTCCGCCAGGGCACGTTTCATCGCATCATGGAGTCGTTTTGGGTTGGAAAAGACCTCTGAGATCATCAAATCCACCCATTCCTGATGCTCCCGTGAAGAATTGCAGCACTCCCAGAAGATATTAAAATCTCAGTTGTAAAACTCAAAGGTTTTAACTCTGTTTCCATAGAGTTTATGCCAGTTTTTACTGTAAGGTTTAGGATGAGCTGTCAAAAAAGAGACATAAATATAATAAATAATAGAAAATAATTTACATCGAGGCTTTATGTTTCTGGACAGTGCTTTCAAACACGGATAGCATTTAAAATATGCAGAAATATCCTGAAACCTCAGATCACATATGAATCATGTAGTTCACAAGGCACATGTTTACTGGTGTGGTTCCTGGGATACATATTTTCACAGGCATGTAACAGCAGCTCCCGGGCACCGGTCCGAGGCAGCGTGCCCAGCTAAGAGCTGTGATGTCCAAGGCTCAATCCCATCCCACTGGCAGAGCTGCTGGTGACTTGCACACCTCCAGACATGTGGCCTGGCTGTGCTACAGCACGGCTGGGGTCAGTGTTCTCCCCAGAGCAGGGGCAAGAGCGATGCCCTGCATGGCGCAGCAAGTATCCTTAGCAAAGGGGCTTTGGCTCTTTGCTTTCTGCTGTGGGGTGTCCCTGAGCCAGGGCTCCATCCGTTGAGGGAGGTACTTTTCTCCCAGGACTGGGTTTGGGAAAGCTTTCTTTTGGGAGAAGGAGGAGGAGGGAGAGTGTGCCTAAGGCCGAAGAGTTTGTTAAGGGATTTTAGTGCTTCGCCCCACGTCCTCAAAGGCGCTGGGCTCCCAGTGGGCCTCTGCAGCACCTGCTCCGCTCCCTGGTACTGTCAAGTTGGAGCCTTTCAACGGAGATAAAACCCCCCATATTTAAAAAACAACAAAGTAATTAAGCACCGACTGAGCTCTGTGTGTTGTTTTGTATTTGGCAGCCCCTCTCAGAGACGCTCTGGCTCCAGCCATTCAAGCGGTTTCCTATGACTTCAAAACCAACCAACAACAACAGCAACCAGCAGCTCTGCCACGCACTGACCTGCACTGACCCCGGGGCAGGGGACACATGCCCCACCTGGGCACAGGTGTGTGGACCCCTCACCTTTCAGCCAGGGGTACTTTGAAGTCACCTCCTTACTCCCACAGCCATTGTTGCCTCTGTCCCTTTGGTGAGCAATAAGCAATAAGCACTGCCCACAAATTGCATTAATAGATGTGCAATTATAGGCAATACTTAGATTTAAGTAGTTGGTATTATATGCAATGCTGATATATATGAGTACTGTAAGTACATAAAATCAGAGAGAAGTGAAAAGCAGCAAAATATGTTTAAAACCACATTAAACCCAGGGGTGTTTCCAGCCTTGCCCTTGGGGGAGTCAGCCCCTCATTCAGCTGAGGCTTCATTCAGGTTACCCTGTGGAGAAATTCCACTAATTAAGTCTACACTTAAATATCAGAGAAATTATAAGAAAACAAAATTTTGCTCAATACTCAAGAAACACTGAATACTTAATAAAAAGGTGTGTGTAAATATATTCAACTGAGAGAGATCAGATGGCTGATTTGATAATCAGGTGCCAAAAAACTTCCCAGAAGGTACTTTGAAGGACATACACAGGGTCTGGTGGGGAAGTGAAAAAAATTCTCCAAGTGAAGTACATAATGGGTCTATTTCTCTAAATAAATTTTAAATCTGGGGGCACTGACGGGCAATAGCAGGCACAGGGAAAGCAGCGACAAGCAGCCAGTGCTCAAACTAGATTTTCACAATGTTTTCTCCCTCCCTTCATTTGATCATCTTAAAATGTTTTCAGAAGTTAAGATTTTTCCTTCTGAGATGTCTTGTACCCAGTAAATGTTGTTTATATGGACTGCAAACAAATCTTAACCGAATCTACACAAGTAATGTCCAAGTTCAGCGAACAAAAATAATCATTCCAAAAAGTGTTTAAGGTGAAATCAAGCTAGGATTGCAAAAGGCTGGTGGAAAACATATTGGGTGGTGTGGGCTGACAGTCAGGCTGCTAAAGACACCTTCTGGATCTGTTTTAGGAATTGCTTATTAACCACTTCAATAATAAACAGAGAGATTAAGAGCACGCAATAAAAGAAAATCCAGTGGATAATTCACTTGATATCCCTGAGCACAACACAATTATTTCATTCAAAAATTCTCTGTTGTTGATTCTGTAACGTGATTCAATGTTTACTTCAGTTAACAGTTTTTAGGGATCTTTCATTGGCCTTTCAGTGCTATAAATGCTGTGAAGATCTGTGAGACATGTAAGTGTTCATTTTGTTTTCAAAACGTAAACAATATAGAAGTAATCTAAATTATTATTTAATCTTCACCAATGATGGCCATATACCCCAAAAGTGTTGTACAATAACACGGTGATGAAATACTGGAATGGGCCTGATGCTGCAAAGTAAGTGCAGGATTTTATTCCCCTACCTGTCTTCATCTGTGTGCTTTGGGGTCAGCAGGAGGAATGGCCCCAAAGGTGCTGCTCTTGGAGGGTGCTGAGCAAGGAACTACTTTCAGGGCTTTTCTGTAGTAGACACGGAGTCCTTAGTGGCTTCTGGCTCATCCTCTAATGTGGGAGTTTAGCAGTAAATATGCCGTTTCCACTTTTCTCCTGAGTGAAATGTCATGGTGTACTAACTGTTTGATTTAATTGCATTTTAACCCTTTCTGAAAGTCACGTAAAACTGAGGACTGGCTGCTGGGGAGAGACTGACCAGGAAAGCACCCACGTGTTATGTGGAGAACTGACACAACCCTGCCCAGACCAAAGGCTTAACGGGTAGCATTTGGTCCTTAGAAAGCTTCTAATTTCTGCTCAGTGCTAAAATTTACTTCTCACGACCAGGTTTCGAAGCGAGTGACTAAAATGCAAGCAGGGTTAGTTGTTTCGTCAGGCTCAAGAAAATAAGTTAGAGTGAGTCCTTGCAGTTTGCTGATCCGGGATTGTTTTAAGATACAATTGTTAGGCATGTTTAAAAAAGAAAAAAAGATCTTTCAAGAGCTCATTTCCCAGAACATTACCAGCCAACAGCCCTAATGGGCTCACGCCACACAACAATTGTTGACTAATACTGTGTGCTTTGCAAAGAAAAAAAAATATAAAAAAGAAGAAACAAACTGTTATATGTTTTTTGTTGAGATATATTTAGAGGGCTTTCTTATTGTTAAGAGCTTTAGGAACAATAATCAGTGGATGTCATTCTGGTATTGTTAGCTAAGTCCTTTCTATTGAATTTTCAAGATGTTGTAAAGTGAGATTATGTGAGTAGCACCTCTGGACACTTTTTCCCATCATTGTGTTGGTATCAATCGCTGACTTCCACTGTTTCTCCTGGTATTAAATGAAAATGTTGTTTCCCACTACGCTGATTGGAGGCTGTATAATGCATGACATAACTGATAACCCTACTGAGATTACGCATTGTAGGATTCGAACTGCACGAGAAATTTGGACAACAAAGTAGGTGGCCACTTGGGCTGGGGAGACAGAGTTTAAAAGAAAATGTACTGGGATCATTGTTTCAGTTGAAACGAAGAAACATAATAAATGGATAATTTATGAGGCCGGTTCCTCAGGTTTTGGGAAAACGCTTCTTTTTTTTTTCTCCTTGTTGTTCTGTGGTGACAGTAGCTAGAATATATTTTCCAAGGGCAAAGTGTTGCCCCAAGGCACCCCAGCCTCACTCACCCCTGGCAGAGCTGTCTTAGAGCAGAAGCCCACACCCTTCTGAGGCTCCTGCCATTTTCCAAAGAGGAAATATTAAAAATTCAGTGGCAGAGTGGAGGAGGAGGAAGTTATACTTTGGAACTAGCAGCGAGCTGAGAAAGCCAGATTTTTCTACTCCATAGTTAAAAAACAAAGTCAAAATAATGAGAGGCTTTGAGCTTCTGTGTTACACCCCACCAGTATCTGGGCAACATAAAGAGCAACACAGGGAGTTGCCTTATGGAAGTTTTTGGCTGGTGCCATTTCCCTTACACCATGTCAGGTTGTTTTGGTTTTGCACTTGTGCTTCAGAGGGTTTTTTTGGAGGGGTGACTGATGTTTCTGTGCCATCCTGCTGATTACCCATGTCTGCTTCTTTTCCCCCAGCACCGTGTCAAATTTAGGGTGATTCAAGATCTCTTTTGGGTTTTTTGGGGTGGGATTAACCCAGCCCCTATTCCTGCTCTCCTTCATTCTCCGCACAGTGACTTTCCTTCCAGCTTTGCTCCTTCCTGAGCTAACAGAGGGTGGCATGTGCAGAGCTTGGCTTACGGCCGACACAAGGGGGAAGGAGAGGTCACTGTGGCTTCCCACTCCATGTCCTTCCTTACAGACAGCAAAGAAAACCATGGGGAAAAGCCAGTTACAAGCCATGCTCCTGCCCTTCAGCATCTCTCAGCCTGGTCAGTACACTGAGCCAGAGAAGGGACAAATTCAGACCTGACTCTGGCATTCCTCAGCTGATGGGGTGTTAGGTCCAAAAAGTAGTTCTTGATCTCCCGTTCAAATATTTTATGGACAAGTGTAAAGCTGGAGCAAGTTGCTCCATGCAGTGGTTAAGGTTTTAATAGCTCTTAAGTAATAAAAACAGCAGAACTGCTTCCAGAGAGTACCAGGGAATCAAGTCTAAATGTAATAAAGGTCTTTCCTTCGTTACAGTGGATTACAAAGTGTTTTGTGGCTTGTGGTTACACAGAGCAGAGGGTCTGTGGATCCTTCTGAACTAAATCTTTATTACATGGTGTGATTGCAGCTGACTGGACATCTGTAAGAGTCTCCTCCTGAGGAAGGGTAGGCTTGTGTCAGCAAGCCAGGACTTCACATTGGTCTGAGAGTGGCAAAGATTATCCTCCTCTAAGACATGAGCCAGAGACTGGGTGCTAGAAAAGATCCCTGGCCAGGCACAGTCACGAGATGAATTCAAGAGAAGACACACCAGACTGGTGCCCAACAGACCCTGCAGCCACAGGGCAAAGGGCACAGACTCTAGCGGGGCCTGTTGCAGTTGAACAGGGGGTGATGGTTTCAAACTAAAAGAGAGTAACTTTAGAGGAGACATAAACAAGGATTCTTTTAAGATGAGAGTGGTGGGGCCCTGGCACAGGTTGCCCAAAGAAGCTGTGGCTGCCCCATCCCTGGAAGTGTCCAAGGCCAGGTTGGATGGGGCTTGGAGCAACCTGGGATAGTGGAAGGTGTCCCTGCCCATGGCAGGGGGACGGAACTGGATGGCCTTTAAAGGCCCCCTCCAACCCAAACTGTTCTACCATTCTATGAAAGGGTCGGGTACAGGAAAACACTTGATTCCTTAATTAGAAAAACCTAAATCCTTAAAATGTTTGTAGGGATCTGTCTTGAATGAAGACCATTAGACTCTGTCCTCCATTGTTTCACTTTCATTTGGATTACAGGCAACTTGGAACCGAGTCTGTTGTGGGGATTTTCACACAAATCCCTCTGAGATTCAAGAGAGGTTAAAAGCTTAAATTAAATGCCATATCTCAGCTCATGCCTTAATTTTTTTTTCTCTACTCCAGTGTGTTAACACTTCAGATGTCAGAAAAAAACGTCTTTATTTTGGGAGTGGAGAAAGACCTGCAGATGAGATGAGGGAACATCCTCGGAGGATGCTGATGTCTGGCTTACACTTCATGTGTGGAGGATATAGCTCACCACCTTTGTTTCCTGTGGTGGTATCTATAATGCAGGAGGTAAGTCCCATGCTGAGCTAACGCTGAGCACCACGAGCTGTCCTATCCACTGCTACTAAAAACTCTCACTCCGGTTGTTACCTTTTTCCAGGCGATTTTCTAGCAGGAGTTACTCTGCTGGCCACCCTTGGGAAGACAGACCGGCTGGTGTGGCCTGGACAAAGGGGCTGCTTTGCTAAAGGACCATGTTACACCACTGCATAACTCAACCCAATTAGTGCGAGGCTGCCTGGACCTTAATTGGGCCTGACACGCGCCTGCTGAAAGAGATTCCCCAGGAATTAAAGCGCTACTTCTCCAGTTTGAGTTGGCTGGTGATGTGAAACATGACATGATTTTTTGAGAATTTTCTGTGCTTACCATGAAACAAATCTGCCACAGGTATCAAGCAGGCTTTGTGTTGGGGCTGTAATCATATTACAAATTGAACGCTTCCACATGTGCGTGCTGGCACATCTACCCTCAGCTATCTCACATGTATCTGCCCCAAGGTACAGATGCTGAGATCTTGACATAGCATAATATAGACCTAAATACATTTTCCAGATTGCCTTAGCACATGCTAATGAAAATGAGCAGTAAAAGGCCTGCAAGAAGCAGCTGTTTAAAATTTTCTTCAATCCCCAAAAATCAACTTCTTAATTACTGATAATTTAAGCATCAAAATCACCACTAACCCTCTTCTCCCACTAGACCCTCCCAAGCTGGGAGGCCTGCTCTAAGACTCTTGGGCAAAACTTTCTCTTAGAAGTGTGACATTTCATCAGATATCTTTAGCCTTTCTGGAATTAATTAGTATTAAAATAAAGCAGGGAAAAGGCGGGTGCCTGCTGGAGGTGCCTTCTCTCAGACCCCCTGCTCAGACAGCCAGAGCAGATACTGCTAAAAGAATACTTTTGTATTTTCACAGCACCTATTTGTTCCCCAAACTTCCCCAAATGGATTTATAGATATAAATAGCTTCAATTGCCATTAAAATGCAGACCCTCTTGGATTAAAAAAGGAGGCTCTGCTTCCAGCATGCAAAAGGATCTGTCTTCAGTCTGGTTTATGTTCACACCCAGGTGGGCAACCAGTCCCAAAATCTAGGCAGTAGTTTTGGGATAAAGGCTTCAGTCTTGCAGGATGTACTGGCAGTGGGGCCTCTTTCCAGGGATTACTTAACTGTCAGTCTGATTAAAATCTAAATTCTGGGACTATTTTTCTGGAAATTGTTTTCCTCTAGCAGCAAATGAGTCTGAGTTGGGATAAAAATAAGTAACAGAAGAGCATTTATTTTTCACTTTTTTTTTGATGTTCACCATCTCCTCAGGCTTTGTTAAGTGACATTGAACTGTAAGGCTGAGCTTTTCCTAAGGCTGGCACCATTTTCTCTATAGAAACAAAAGTTGAATTAATCAGGCTCTTGGAAGCCCCAGACTAGGTGCACTCACAAACCTACAGAGTCATTCAGTGGGATGGGAGACAGGATGGTTTTGGCCAGGCTGCAGGATACATTTTTCCCCTAACTGGAGTCCCTGGCAAGGTACACAGGCTTTGACATGGAGAAAGGGGTTTCTGTTTGCTGCTGGATACCTTTGTTTTGTTTAAATCATTACTGGAAGCATCTTTAACGTTTCCACACTACTCTATGATTGACCAACAAAACCGCAACTGAGACTAAATATAGCTGAAGGCAGAGAATGCGGCGGAACCATCCAGGAGTTCACAGCGATTCTCCGTCTGTCTGAGTAACAGGGACCTGACAGAGAGTTTTGAAGTTCAAGACACGCATGGAGCAACGGGCCAAACTGAATCACTGAGCAAAAGCAGCCTCACAAATGCTTTTATAATAACTTCCCCTCCCATTACTCCAAAAATGTACCTATTAAAAACAGCAGCTGACACGGGAACAGCGACTGGGACCCACAGTGGTATCAAGGAGCTGGGCCAGGGTGAAATATTGATTAATCATCTTGTCATGCTGGGGCTTTGTTAGGTTCTGCAGATAGGAATTGAGGGGGTAATGTGCAGCTCCTCCATGTAGTAAGGCTGCTGGATCACATGGGAATGATTTGCTGAGTTTTACGGAGAACTACAATAGTGGGGTGAACAGTAGGATGATGCTGAAATAAGCAGAAGGGTTTTTTAAAAATTGGCTTTTTTTTTTTATTCCCTCTCTTAAAAACATGAAATCACTGTAGCAGAAAGACAGAAACCTTAGGCCTCCCTCAGCAATGTTTGCAACTGGACAAGTGCACTGTGTGGTCCATCAGGGAGGGTATGACACAAAAATTACCCAGTTTTCTTTGTTTATTGGGGGATGAGATGACTAATTAAATCTCAGATTGCTCTTCAGCTATTCCTCTGGTTAAGTAACTCCAGCACTGAGAAAAGGCAGTGAACATCAAGGTCATGGTAAGGGACCTGCAGAGAGCTGAAGGACTTTGTGATATTGTAGAAATATGTTTCACTCCCTCAGCTCATTCCATCCCATCCCATTGGCAGGGCTGCTGGGTGGGATACATTGACAAGAAAATGCCAAATTCCAGGCATCCAATGCGAAAAACAACTCGGGGATTGGATGAGGTGGCAACATTTGCTCATGGTGGACAGACCTGGTTATGGGCAGGTTAAACTAACCCTGCAGCTCAGCTCGAGGAGTACTTTCCCTGACAGGTATATGATACGTGTGCTACTGTAACCCAGATCATTAAACCCAGGGGAGACTGTCCCACCCTTTCTCCAACTCCCAAACCCCCTTTCATCTAGGGCAGGTGAGGGTAGAGCTGAAAAGAACTGTCATTCTATCAAATTAAAGGGGAAAATGATCTGGAAAGTTGTTTGCAGATAAAATGCGACTTGATTAATCTATTTGTTCCCTTTATTTGGCAGAAACCTAAAACCAAGTTTCACGGTGACTTTAACTGCACTAAAAATAATAGCCTATTTATGCAATTATCTGCATGTACCTGGCCATTGCCTCAGGCCAGTGAAGTGAGTACAAGAATACAAGCACAAGATTTTTTTTTAAGTTTGTTTTTTCTTCCAGTTCTGGTTTAGGCTTCCTGCGTGGAAACCATCAGCTTGTAGGGCTCAGCTTGCCATCAACCTGTGCAGGAGGATCTAGAGCTGAGAGAGCAGCCCACACCTGCCCTTGCTGGGTTTGGGCTCAGCCTTGCCAATTCCCTTGTTGCTACAGGATGGTTCCACATCTGGGCAGAAGACAAGAGTGACGCATACAGGTCATTCTGAAATGTAACTTGGGAATCTGGTGAGCTATGAGAGGTCTTTGTGTACTGACAGAGACTGGGAGAGGAGTCCTTCTATCTCTGCTGATGACCAGAGAACTAACTAAGATGGGCAGTCCCTGGGCCAGTGTTGCCTCTCCTGACATCCCACCTCCCACTGCTCCACAGGCTGCCCAGAAGCAGGGGTTTGGACCTGATTTCAAAGGGAATACAAAATAATTTTTTTTTTTCCTTTTAGACTCCAAAGGCTCCTTTCATGCAGCTGGAGGTTTGCTTAGCTCCTCAGCTATGGATTTTGATCATTCTCATGAGTATTTCACTGCACACCATCCAAGACACTGTATCCCAACACTTCTCACAAGCAGCAGGTGGGTGCAACACCAGCCCAAGCTCAAGGCTCCACAACTGCCTCTGAAGGTGACATTGCACCAATCCCTCCTGAAAAACCACTTAAAATATTATTCTTTTCCAAGGTTGTGTATTGAAACTTAAAGGACAGATACAAACCCCTTCAACAGTCTCTTGAGAGGCTCTGGCTCGGGTCCTACATTGCACGGCCAAGTCCAAGACACCTCAGAGCGCCTCATCCTCTGGTTACCCTTATCCTCATCATCCCACAGACCCATCTTTGCTCCCCGGAATTCAGCAAAAAAAATGTGCCGCTGCTGCCCCAACCCAGACAAAACCAAGACAATAAGGAAATAGATCCCTTCAGTTTTGTAGTCCTTTATTATTTTTTTTTAAGTTGATCCTCCCATAGTAATGTACTGAAATGCGTAACAGTTACATTGTACAAAGCATTTAAAGAAAGTACCTCAACTTGCCGATTATTTCAAAATGAGATTATAAACAAAAGGAAAAATAAATCTGGTCCCTCACTAAAGGCCAAAAAAAACCCCAAAAAATAACTGAATACCTTCCGTTATTTATTTTTTTTTAAAACATAAATTTGGAACACTTCATCTTACAAATAGGATTAACATGAACATAACATCACACAAGCTCGCAGACAACCAGCATAAAATATTGGGTACAGTTTTTTTAATCAGAAGAATCATGCTTTCATGAAGAAATTATAACTGTTTATACAATCGAATCGATTTACTGTATTACAAAAAAAAACCAAAAAACAAACTAAGTCGCATCTATTAGTTATTTAGTTCATTAAAAGGCAAAAAATAAAATAAAAGAGGAATGTAAGAAAATTTCCAACACTGTTTTGCACTCCCATATACACAGATCAGTTCACCTCACTTTTTTGGAAGTACATGGGTGCCTTACATCGTAACGCAGTGGGGGACTGGAGCAGTGCTGTTTGTTACAGGAACAGTGCTATTGTAATCAACAAACAATCGTTTGCCAACAAATAAATACATGGTATACACAACACAAAGAAGAAATTAAGAGGGTAGGGGGGAAAGGAAACAATACAACAAAATAGTGACATGATTGTCGAAAATTAAAAATCTCCTTACAATGATTCGAACTAGTGGTGCTGTCGATGAACGCGGTGCTTTCACGGAATTATCTGGATGATTTAGCTTCTTGGAGTAGTGAACATTCATAGTTTACAATATACACAAGCCTCTTATGTATTGTTTCTCAGAGTTCTTTCTTTTTCTGTCTTTTTTTTTGTCTCCTTGTTTTTCCTTTTTTTTTTTTTTAACAATGCAGTTGAGAAGGCAAAAGAATTACGGAGAGAACAAAATATTCCCTGTTACTTCTTTCTACATTTACGATGGATAGTGTGCACTGGATAGAACTATTATCTTTCTTTGAAGGGCTAAAATGCATAAAGCTTTAATGAAGAGATTTGTACATAAAAGCAACTGTTCCCAATCCTGTGTCAAACTATCTTATACAAAAAGAAAATCAATTCAGTTCCTACTTTAAAGGAGTGCCCATGTGTGTATCAATGCAGTCTTAACCCTTCTGCCCCTGCCCCTCAAAGCCGGGTGAACTGGAAGACACTTTTTCCCGGCCCCGTTTACATAATCCACTGAAACTTTTTTTTATTTTTAAGTCGCATTGATCCTCCAGAAGTCAGCAGCTGCCTTTGCTGTGCAAAACAAAATATTGAGAATAAATAGTTTCTTTTCTTTTTAAAATTATTCAGTTTAAGGTCACCGGACTTTAAATGAGTGACCCTGCAGATTTATAAGGCATTCTGCTCAGCAGTCTTTTTAAATAGTCATATATGAAAGAGCCATGCTACTGGTTTGGACTTGGTCCCATTCTCGGTAAGACTTCACACTGTCATACGTGACTGATGGACTGAATGGCGCTGGATTCCGCGGCGGCTCTCGCCATACTGTGCCACATGTTGGGAGAACTGTGGGATGCAGAATGAAGGGAGTCCTTGTCGGAGAGAGAGAGCATCATGGCATACGCCTGGACGGGGACAGAAGAAGGACAAAGAGGTCACAATCCCGCAGCGCGGATCTGAGCTTGGACCTGTGCCCACCCCCACCCCCTGTCAGGGCATCGTTCAGGCTACAGCCACTGTTCTCAACTTATTTTAAAACAAAATGAAAATGCATTAGGTAAAACCACTGTCAACCCTTTCACTGACACTTTCGACTCACTAATAGTAGTAATAATTTCTTCTTTCATCTGGTTTCACAAAGCTCTGAGAAACCTTTGATAGTAGACAAGGTCCCAAAGTCTCCTTTGCCTTCAGATTCTTGGCACAGGAGGCTCTTTTCAAGAGCCTGAGAAATCACATCATCCCTTGGCTAGTCCTGTACTTCAGCAAGGTCTCCTTTGCTGACCTTTCCTACATGCATATTCTGCAATTTTTAAAACAGGAATCTTTTAGAGGGGCTAAAAGGACCCTCTAAAACGTTTTAAAAAATGTTTAAAAAAATGTTTAAAAATATTTTTAAAAATTTCAAGAAATAGCACTAGGCTATAATTTTAGTTATTGCTGTTTGTAAAACACACTGAGGACCTTAAGGTGGTAACATCCAACAAGGTATAAAAAAAATACCAGAAAGACAAGCCAGCCAGAAGATCAAGTCACATCCCTGGGAGGCAACAGCTAAACTCCACAGCATCAGCATGACCACAATGGCTGTCTAGTTCTTACCATGGCATTTCAGTGGGAGGCAGACAGGAACAAAAACAGCAAAAAAAAGTAAGAAAAAAGTATGGAAATCCTCCATTCTCAGGGACCCTGTCATGTCTCTGGGGTGCAGTGGGAGCAAAGGGGAAGTCGGGGCAGCCTGAGGTGTGTGGACAGGGAGCACAGTCCCATCTGACTAAGCTGGAACAACTCTGCCTGCCACACACTAACAGCTTAATCCTGTGGGTATCTGGTGACAATAACACTTTAACTGGGTTAGGCTTTTACCTGGGATTTGGATTTCCTGTACAACGGTTGCTTGAGGTCCTCTGGCAGCTGGGAAGCATTGAAAGCTGCCAATTCAGCTTCACTATATTGATTTTCTTCCATTTTCCTCATTTTGAGGCTATCTGTGAAGTGCCTTATGTGGTCCAAAGCCGAAAGTCCAGTCTTACTATACTCCTCTTCTTTATACCTACAAAAACACCATGGAGGTTTTAATGTCAATTAAATGATCCTCTCTGTGCAACCTTGTCTTCTCAGATTTACACATCTGGGCAATTTCCCCCTTTTTCATACTCATAAACCCCCTTGGCTCATGGAATGGTGATCCTGAAATAGAATTAATTCCTTTTTCTGTTCTAAAGAAAGGGGGAGAAGAGGGAGTGGGGGAGGGAGAGTTTGTTCCTCTCCTGGTGTCTCCACAGCCTTTCACAAGAACATTACAAGGGATCCAGGATGGTTCACGGAGCAGATAACGTGTTTCCCATGAAACTGTCTCACCCCGTTTCCTGTCTCACCCAGAACCTGACAATAGCTCCCCAAGCACATTTAATTTTCCTAACAAGGGCTACAGATTGCATGGAGAGGCTGGAAGCGGGGCTGGTATTGACCCAAACACGGTCGCACGTTGCTATTGTAACTGGGAAGTTGGCTACTCCGGGCCGGTTCCCACGGCTCAGTTTGGGGTTGGCATCCTTGTATGGTTTATTGTTTTTATTCCACGTATCGGGCACACCAATACTCGGAAGGAACCAACCTGCCAGGGGAAGCTTTGCAGTTCATGTCCAAAGTACTTGTTTCCTCGTAGTCCTCCTCCGGAGTCCCCTCGTGCATGTCACTCGTAACGGGCTCTTTGACTGCCTTCCCTGCCATTTCACTCTCTTCATCTTCTTCATCCATCATTACTTCATCTTCTGCCTCTTCATCATCCAACAAATCCGAGTTCTGGCTGGCTACCATGGCTTTTTCATCCTTAAAGTGGCTGCCATTCATTCTGAAAGTACCAAAACAAACCCAAGCTATCAACACAAATCAGATACGAAAGCTCCTCAGCAGCAGACTCTTGGAGGCAGATCTGAAAAGGATCTGTCCCAGCAGAAAAAAGTGATTTCTGTATTTTATATCTTGCTTAGCTTCAGACATTCAGGCAGCACTGGAGAAAATTCCACTCAAAAATCAGTGGGATGTTACAGCACCATCAGCATGGGATTTTCCTGTTACCCTGCTAAAACTACTGTTCAAGCAGAGGTATGTTCAGATATCCATTCCAAATTTTCTCACGCATTATTTCATCTCATGTTTCCAATCATACATGTAGTCTGGGCAAAACAACTCACTGCCTTTTAACAGGAGCTGTAGGGGCCAAGAAACGCTGAAAATCAGAGCCAGCATTTTTAAAAAATGACATCCAATACCACATTCAGAGTTTTAAAGTCAAAATTACATGCATAATTAATTTTGCACACTACCACCCATTTGGAAGCCATACTGCTTCACTGAACGTATGGATTTCACACATGGGAACCTAAGGGACTTCAGCTGAAGACCTGAAGAGTGGCCTGCAATATTCCTCCATGCTGAACTATAAACTGATTTGAACGGCAAGAAGCAATGAAAAGAAAGGTCATATAGCATTTTAAGTGCATTTATTCTTACTAAATGAGTAATTGCAGCAATATACACATGGAAAACCACTTGGCCTACACACTGTAATTACGCTGTCCTTTGCATTCAGACAATGACTCCTCTTAACTACTTCCTATGGGATTTTTATCAAGGACATCATACCCACGCTGAAGCAGGGGCTTGTTTGGTAATGGTCTCAACTCTGTAGGATTCGGAGCATCCAGAGCTGCATTGCATCCACCACATCAACAAACACCCACCCAGAGGTACTCGTGGTGTGAACGGGCTGCACTCGGTGGCGCCCCCGAATTCATGCTACCAGTGTATCTGTTCTGCCACATTACGTAGCGCAGAGGCCTTGATTCATCTATTGTTCTCATTGTGCAAAAGGTCCTTAACTCTTCCAGGAATACAGTTATAAAAATGGAAACGGTTTTGTCGGCACGCAGTTTGCTTTAGACTCCGTGTGCTTCAAACTGTGTGGAACAATATGGGACACACCAAAAGCTGGAGCAAGATAAGATGAGCACTACCAGCCTAGCTGGGGTTTAATGCGTGACTTGCTGCTGCAACATAAGGACTTTCTGAGCAGTGTATGCAAGCAAAGCTGGTTTCTTACACAACAGCATCGTTTTCCTAAACATAACAGAGTTTCATCTATTTTCCAAGCAAATTCCAGCTGATTGTCATGAGTTTAGTACTGCATTTAAAAAAATACTCTAGGGAATCGTCTGTCTTTATAGCAGTATCAAAAAATCTGAGGTTGTGCAGAGCAGGGAGAGCTGAAGCAGCCACCCACCCCTCTAAGATCATCAGAGCAATATCTCTTTATCATCTTTTATTTAAATAGGCAGAAATAAGAAATCGTTGAGCACAGTTGGGGCTGCCAACTTGCTTGTTATGCTCAATTGAGGCTGCTAGAAATGAAAGGGAGATGGACTACAACCAAAGTAACAAAAGCCATGTGATTAAGAAAACAGATTCTCTAATTATGCTTTCAAATGCAGCAATTTGCCAGGGATAAAATATCCGTCAAGAGCAGTCTGAAGTGCCAAATTTAGAAAGGAAACACTGCACAACCCAGCAACCTTTCCACTTTGCTGACTTCCTGTCAGAGGACATGTTGAGACCAGATGTGCGAGGAAAAAATCCCAAACCTTCATTGCCAATCAAGATGGAATGAAATTTGAATATGCATGTAATCACTTAATCCAATACTTTTGTGGAAATTGTGTTATGCCCACCATTTTTATCCCTTCACAAAGGCATGTGGAAATTGAGAAGACAGTGAAGTTTGTCACCAACAGTAAGAATTTTTTGATGTTGATAATGAAATGCCAATTCAAAAGGGCAAATAATGCATAATGCAACACCAATCCCAAAGAAATGTGTGGGGCTCATGTGTGTATCCATCCCACAGCCTTTTCTGCTTAGCCGTACTTTTATTAGCTGAAAATATTTAGAAGTGGTCTCTCTTCTGTTAGTTCAGAAGAATTCAAACACCCATATACTTAATAAATCTTCGTAGAAAAAAGTTCTCTCACATGCTGGAGCACTGTGGACTACCAATGCCTGCCCACAGCCTCACGGGCTTTTGGCTAGTCAGCATCTTTCTTGGGATTGAGTTACTTACAGGAAAGGACTTTCAGTAACAACCTTTCATTTGACCCAAGAATTTAGCTTAGTCTACTTTATTAATTACACATTTATATTGCACTTAAATCCTAGGGTTCCATACACTTAGCCACAGGATGTAGAATTCACCTGTTCTGCCGGGAATGTAAAGTGAAGGAATTTTTCAACAGGCTTAAATGAACGATGGGAATCTGAAACTGAGAGCTCCTGATACAAGGAGAAATGTGTTCACAGACAGAACCTTCAGTCCAGCATCTGCCACCTGGAATACCTTCATGCATGATGGGGAGAGAACTGACACATTCCTTTCCGTAAGACACCAATATGACCACTGAAGCAACCAGATTCTAAAATAGCTCTGGCTCCAAACATCACCAAAAGTGAGAAATCAGACTTAGCCTGCAAAACTGGAAAAGGAGCAGTGGCAGATCAGACACAACTCACCTCTCCTCTGAGTTTCGGGGGGACTGGTTGTTGTGGTTGCTGTTTCCAATAAAATTCCTAATTTCTGTGAAGTAAGAGTCTTCCTTGTCGTCAAGGATTGCCCCTGTGCTTTCCAGTTCCGAGTGAGGTGAAGATGTTGCAGTACCTTAAAACAAAACATATGACTTCTATTGATGCTCTTTTATATTTTCTATATTTAACTATTTAAATCAAAATGAAATTGAAACTATGGTTAAAATGGGTGAGAGCCAGAAAAAGTTGGTCATAGTGATGTATCAGCTTTTGGCCATAAAACCATCAATTAGAAGGGAAGTATATTACCCACAGGCAGAGGTGGTTTCCAGCCAAAATGACTGGTTGCATTCTGGGTGCCATTTCCATGGTTTATAATCGCGTTTGCCAAGTATCTACTTCAACATCTCCCTCCTGTCCCTTGTGATTCAAGGGCTGTCAGTCAGTAACTGTCTTTGTTAGACCAATGGCTGAACTGAGCAAATGGAACATCATTTAAGCTACTAATTATGCAGATTTGCTTATAATATGGAGCAGCCACTGACATAATCACCCAGGTTCATTAGCATTGAGAGAGCAGTGACAGACGTCTTTCTCTGAGCATTGGGGAAGGGACAGCTCTGGATTCACTGCGTGCACCTGGTTATTTCCAGTGAGGGGAAATTCAGACTGGAAGGACTGCAGAGAGGTTTTCATTAAACTCTGCAGATACCCAAACCAGAGCAATGACATCCCCTCCCTTGCCGCTGCCTTTGCTGCTGCTGTGCGGTGACCGATTTGCTCTGGGCCTTGAGAGGCACCATTACCTCCATAATAGCCAGCACTTTTCAGCTCCTGACAGTGGGAATATTTTAGAAGGTGCCAAGAAAATCTTTTAGAGTGCCCCCTGAGACTCTTAATCTAGGACTCCCATTGAGAGCCAAGTGATTGCGGCGATGGGATTAAACCAATTTTCCCAGTCTGTTCTCAAAACGCTATGGTTGGCTTAATTAAAACCAAAGGAAAAGACATCATCCAGTGGTCTAAAGTTATACAAGGGGAGAGTTTATGCTGGGATTTTCAAAGCACTTTAAATGTCAGCAGAGCTTAGGCACTTACATATTTTCCAACCCCCCACACCCGTCGGAGTGGGCGGCGCCTATGGACACCCGGCAGCACTGACAGTGAACGTGCAGCCCCTGGACATGGCACACGGGGCAAGCTGGGGAGGGAAAAGACATACATACCAGACATGTTCCCGTTCTCGTGCTTCTTTAGATGTCTGTCAAGATTGGTTTGTTGACCAAAACACCTGTCACACAAGTGACACTTGAATGGCTTCTCTTTATTGTGGATGTTACGCACATGTCTCTGCAGGTTAGAGGATATGCTGAAGGATCTGTCACAGTATTTGCATCTGAAATAAAAAAAAAAAAACAAAAACAAAACAAGTCGGTTAGTAGCTGGAAATGTAAAATTTGTCCTAAGAGACATGAAGCACCTCCTGCGCTCAGTCTCAGTAGCCAACAGCAGTTTCTTGGTCCCTACTGAGGCACAATCCTCCCTGAAATAAAGACAAATTTGGGCTGAATAACTGGAGAGCTGTGCTCTTGGAATGGGCACTTCATTTCTGTGGTTGGTTTTTCAGCTTTAATTCACATTAGACTTCACATTTTAAATACTGCCTTTAGGAATAAGCATAACATTTCAGAGTTAATGGTATCAAATTAGCTATGGTAATTGAGTCCCATGTTTTTAAAACTGTTGCACGCAAAGTTGGGAAGTTTGAAAACAGTAGAGCAATAACTCTATTGTTTCATGTGCTGCCAATACAATACAATTAAACACTTTTGGAAAAAACATGAAACAGATCTCTTCTAATGCTCAAATAAGGTAAAAAGGGCTATTTCTTTTCCGATTCTAAATTATACTTGTGATTAAATCTTTTCTTGAGGAATTAGCTTGCTCGATTGCTAATCCCAGAGGAAATTTGGTTATCTTGCAAAAACCAGCAATAAACAATCCCAACCTTTAATACCGTGCCAATGTGAGTAGTTTAGTCTATCACTCTGGTACCAGAGGCATCAATTTTCATACTCTGCAGCGATTTGGAGTCCCTAAAGCCTTTACTGTATTGCTCTTTAAGCCATTACTAAGTCATACTATAACTATTCCAAATTCTCTGGCTGGCAAGTAGCCAACAGTCTTCACCACTTTACTTTTTCAATCTTTTACTTCTCCCGTGCCTCTCTTACGCTTGTCAATGATGTCAAATTTTTTTTAGTGCTGAAATCGTCCATTATGCTACTAATTGCTTGTGGCTTTTATGCAGTGGACGGGTTTAACATGCATCAAGACCTTCCTTCAATAAAATCAGATGTGAATCTCATTTCCCAAAGAGACTGGAGGCAAAAAAACATATTGTTTCCTCACAAACAATGAGCTTACTCTGCTCTTTACAGCTCATAAAATGCAGAAATCTGTGCATTTGTTTTACTGGAACGTGAACTGGCTTCTTTCCAGTTTAAATTAGTCTTTCATTTTCAATAAGGTGAAGCTTCTGTACACATTTCTGCATGTGACTGTCCTGGATTCAATATCACACACATATTCTTATCAACAGGAGAGTACACCCACACGGGTTTTTGGTCAAGCAGACCTCAGACAGGATCCAGATTAGGCAGGAAACAAATAAATACAGTAACGCCTTTGCAACCGGGACCTTTCAGAAATCAGATGATTGACAAATCACCCAACTTCAGGCTGCAAATAACACCGCAGAACTCTAAGGAAAAACATTCTTGCAAGAGAAAATATGCCCATGAGCCCTACTGGACATCATTTCAATCACACTGCTTCAGCAGTGCGAGCCATCCCTCCAGCAAAGGCAGAACTTGTGGACAGTGCTGGGGAGCTGCCTCAGCCAAAAGAATTCCACCAACTAGAACCAAAAATTTCCCCCTTCATGCAGCTCCAACACTGAGTATCAGCATCGAATGCACAAAGAGACCAAAATGCAGTGGAGGAAGGGCTGGAGATGGCCCAGAAAGGATGCTGAACACCCATTCCCTGGCTTTATTGATAGAATCCTGGCATACTCTGGGTTGGAAGGGACCTTAAATATCACTTGACAACAGCACAGACAGGGGTGAGGGGTCATGGTACCTATAGGGCTGCTCTCCAGTGTGCGTCCTCAGGTGACGTGTTAGGTTTGCAGATCTCGGGAAAATCTTGCCACAGTATCTGTGATAAGAAAAGGTTTGGTAAGAGAACACAACCCTCAATGGCTTTGTCCCAGTTTGAGCTGCACTGGATGCACAGCCCCAGTGGAATCATTAATAAATGGTACTATTGGCACTGCTTTGGTATAACAACACCTCAATAAAAGCATTCAGCAAATGTAAGGGATTGACACAGACACGGGAATGGGACTGGAACTGCTGGTACCAACCAGCTTTGTTTATGCATAAGGGAGGGATATACGAAAACACACCGATTTTAAAAATCACCCCAAGTTTCTAAGCTCACTAGGTGATTATCAGCCTCATTCAGATTTGGAATCAAGAGAATCTGTTATTAAAGCCTTGGATTTCTGCCTCCGTGTAAGCAAATTTCAAACCTCTCAACCAATTCTACGTGTCAGCAAACGTGACACCGTTCTGTGCATTGAATAGGATCAGAGCAGACAAGACTCAAAGACCTAATCCATCAAGGTATGTTTCTATAACAACTTGTCTTGAAAGAAGGTGACATGTTTTCAAAAAGATCAGATAAACCGATATGCCAGTGTCAAACGCCTGCACATTCTGGAGATGATATAGAGACCTAAATAATGCAATTTAAAAACCATTCTCCAAACTCGATAATGTATCACAGAAGAAATAATGGCCAAAAAAAAATAATTATCTGGAGTTCTCCCCCTTCATTCAAGTAAAATATTAATATTCAGTTTATAATTGGCCCACTTTGTTAAGGACATTGAGCCCATTTTTTCACGGGGACAGAGCACACACACAGCACCTTCTTAGGTGAATGAGGGTGGTGTTGCTCCACGCAATGACTTTGAAGATTGCATCCCCTCACTTTTACCATCCCATTTATTTTTCCACAACGTGATGTATAAGCCTTCAAAATACCCACACAGCCTAATTCCACTCTCCTTCACAAAGCTCCCATTCATTTTGGGTGCATGTTCAATGACTATCTTCATTGTGGGTTGTTTTTTTTTTTTTTTTAGGTCTGTACACATGAGTCCTAATAAGTCATGTATTTTATCACCGATCCCTTTGGATATTAAAACCAGAAGCCTGAGAGAAAACATGTCTGTAGTTTATGATCAAAAAAATCAATAATGAAAGCACACTTTCATATATGAAAGCGATGAGAAAATTTGGGAAAAAAAAAGGATTGTTTATATAATAGTTTCCACCTCATTTATCAAACCAGTATGATACAGGGAAAACTCTTTGTTTCATAACACCCATAATTTAATAAGTAAGAACTGCAAAGGAAAAAGGCTTCACGTGTTCTCTTGGGCCCAGAGAACCCTGAAAGTCTCACCATGGTCCCTGTAGGAGATGCCCTGGGCAGGGAGGATTTGGGGAGCCAAGTTACCTGCAGGTGTAGCGCTCCTTGCCCTTGCGCAGCAGGGTCTCGGGGAGCGCGCTCGGCGGCGCACGGAAGTTGAACATGGATGGCACTGACTGGATCAGCTCGCTGGCCTCGGGCTTCAGGGCACTAAAGCTCTCCAGCTTTTCGGCCATGTTCTCTATAGCCGACATCTGCAAGAGAAGGGAGCACGGAACCCGTCAGGGCAAATCCCACCTCGGCTTTCTGCTCTCACCGGGAACCCGAAATACAGACAACAGACACTGACACGTGAAAAGAAACAGGGAAAAAATAGCCAACAGAGAGCTGAAGTCTCAAAAAATTACGTTAAGTGAGGTTGTGGCCACGATGTTGTCCCACTTGGAATAGTGCCACCTATAGCGGGTGCTGTCCTAATTGTTATAATGGAAAGCTGCTTCCACACAAGATCTAAATGAGCCAGTGTGCATTTCTTCTTAAGTCCCAGCTTCTATAAAATTCCAATTTTTGCAGTCATGTCCTACAGGTGTATGCCTATGAGTCTCTACATCCCATCTACTGAAACCATTGGCCATTTTGACCAAATCAACAGAAACAGTAACTGAATTCCTACATTCGTTTTTTTTAAGGATTTGCAGAGGACAAATATTGCAGAGGAAACCTTATGAACACTGTAGCTCAACCAAGGGCTGCAACAAGCCAGATCCAGAGAGGCTCCATCAATGTCTTAGCCACATCCAACCGTTCAGGCCAGGTTTTTTGCCCATCACAAAGACCATGAGATAAACCCATAAGAAATGAAGTTTTGGTGAGTTTGGTGCTCTGTATTTACATTACCTGTTACATATCTATCCTATTTTTCTACTACCTCTTAATATTCCTGCTCTGCCTTTAGTTGCTTCTAAATCCTCTGTGCTTTGGAATGTCTCCACCCTTGATAAGCTGTCTGTAATTTGCGAGGAGTGGGGATTAAATAATTTCTGGAGAATGATTTCCTTTAAGGTGTCTGGAACAGCCCACGAAAAACTCTTCCAAAACCTCAAACATTGCCACTTGAAGAGTTCTAGAATGCTGCTGAGCCTAATGACAGGTGAGAGTAACCATCCACCTCTTCATAACACCACAAACAAACAAAAAGCAAGCAAACCAAGATCTCACCTACAGAGCACAAAAATCACAGCATGAGCCCTGTGCAATATCTTCCTTGTAAAGAAGGAAATTTTATGAAAGACAAGATGCTGAACACTTCTCAGCTGGAACACCTCCACAAACTATCCTCCAAAATCCACAAAAGACTGCTTTGATTGTTGGAAAATCAAAATTTTAATTGGAAAAATTGCACATTTGTTGGGGTTTATTTAATTTTGTCTTAATTGTCGGAATTACATGTTTATCTCCTGGAATGACTATTTCCAGGCTGGTTAGCTCTGCCTTTGGGCTGGGTTGCTTTTTTCCCTTTAGCCTGTAGGCTGCCCTTTCATTTCATGCTCATATTCCTAATGCTGAGTACAAATTGCAACGTACAGGGTACCACTGCCAATTTGCCAAATGTCTTTCATCAAACACGGTGAAAAAAATAAAAAATCTCAGAGGGAAGTCAAGATACATTTACTTGTCAGGCAACAAATGTGAGAGCACTGCGAGGCAGTAGGGGCTGTAAGCTCTGGGGTTTGATTCATAATCACTCAGCTGCTAAAACATTCTCCACAGATGCAAGTGGACAGCACATTTGTCAGTATGAAGGATTTTGACGTGTACTGATCACAGGCGTGAGATATGTAATGATGATGCTGCTGGGAGAGGAGGTAATTCTATCTCGGCACAGAGATGTCATTATCAACCCATACAACTCTACATTACCATATATTTCTTTTTATATGACTCCATCTTTTCCTTTAGTCAGAATTGATTCTTAAAGCTTTTACAATAAGTCGTTCCACTGCCTTTAATTCCTTCTAATTGTTCCCCCCCACAAAAATTCACTCGTCTATTTTACAGTTGCTGAAAAGAAATGGTTTGAATGAAAAATGCCCTTTGGCCTTCAGGCTGATTAGCAGTGACAAGACAGTGCATGGGTTATGAAAGCACATATTTATGCTGAAGAACAGTAAGGGTATTGAGAAGTATAATAAATGTTTTATTTATGTATATTTAATATTCAAGTCCATTTCATTATCTAGTGGGTTTAAATCATTTCTGGATCACCATTTCTCATGCACTTGGTCCCCCCCAGCAATACATTAGAGCAACTATTTTCCCCTTTACATTTAAAATGGTTTAGTCATGCTGATTTTTTTTTTTTTTTTTAGCTCTTGTTTTCAGGATTTTGCAGAGGAGAAATTGAGACTGATTCTCCTTTAATGTACAGTGATGCAGATCAGTGCTACCTCCAACACTGCCTCCAGGATTACATCAGTCCCAAAATACGCATGAAATCTGCACCTAATCTTAAATCCCTCATCCAGAGGAAACACGAGCACTTCCAATTATTTTAAAGTATTACTCGCTTTCTAAAAATACGTTTCTCACCATAGGAATGACTATTGTGCTTTGGTCTGGTTTTTTTTTTTCTAAAGCCTGATCTGTGCAGTTACCTGAAATGATTTATGGTTTTGAAGAACTGGACAAGCACCAACAGGAAGAGCTCGGCCCCACAGCTTTGCTGATACGAGGCACTGTCAGATAATTAGAGCTGGTACTACCTGCTTGAGGTAGGGCTCAAAGGAACTAAAACTGGGGCATTTTCTTAAGAAGTCCTGGAGTGCTCAGAGCCTTCAGGATGTAAATACACATCTTGAGATGAGCACCTGGGCTGTGGGAGGTGTCCTCCAGCCCAGGAAATCTTGCCAGCGCAGACCCACAACACGCTCTCCATCACCCCACGTGCAGGCAGACAGCCCCTGCTCATCAGTCTACTTGCAAAAAACCCAACTAAGCAGTATGAAAGCTGGGGGTTGGTCGCATCAAGGACCAACTCAGGCACCAAAACCAAGCAGGAATTCTAAACCTGCGACACACACTTTTGGAAGGTGGTATCCTGGTTCCAAGCAGTGGCCCCAGGGGATGTGCAGGAGGGACAGACCTTCTTCCCAGTGTCTCCTGTCATGCTCCGGCACCGAGAGGTGCAAGAGCATTACCTGGAGGCTGCATCTCACTTACGGTGTTAAATGGCCATCAGCTGCTGCTGCTCCCATTCACTTGACTAAACCCTTTTCAAACCCATTTATATTTTTGTCAGAGAGAGTTCACCAATTTAATTAGGTGCATATGAAAAGATACTGGGTTTTGTTCCTTCCAAGCCTTTTGCCTGATAATGCAGCTGTGTGCACCTCTTTTTTTTTTTCTGGTATTGTTAACACTAATGAATAACCACTCCTCATTCAGGTTCTGCTCACCATTCATGGGCTACAGAGCTGGGGCACAGCTCCCTCGAGCATCTTTTTCCAAGCTGAAAAAATCAAAATCTACTTAGTCTCTTTTTTGTATGGAAGCCGTTCCCTACCTCTGATCACCATTGTTGCACTTTTCTGTGTCTTTTCTAATTCTATGCCCTTTTTGAGGGGGACTTAGGCTGTATTTAAGACCTGAAGGCATTATAACATAATGATGCTTTCAATTTCTTTCTGCTAAGCACTCAGAAGATATTTTCATAAAACTATCAACTTCAAGATCTTTTTCCTGAATGACATGAGTTAAGAGTCACGCTTTCCCCTTGGTATTACTGAGTATTTACTGACATTGAGTTTTATTGCTGTTTTAATCCTGGTGACTCAGCTTTCTCTGACTGTTCTGCAAAATCTTCATAGACGGCTTTGTATTTGGCTATTCTCAGTAAACAGTCACAAACTCTGCTCTTTTCCTGATCACCCTTCTTCCTATGGCATTTACAGGCATAGGCCATAGTTCAGAGCCCAAAGACACCCCAAGGTGGACTCACTGATAATCCCCAATGATTGTAAAAATCACTACTTTATTCTTGCCCTTTTTCCCCGCCTCCTTTTTTAAAGACTAAATATTACTGCAGGAGATGACTTTCCTGCTTCTGCAATGGAACTCCCTCTTCCACCTGAAACACAGCTGAAGTAGCTCTTCCTCCTTCAAAACACTGTTACTGCTGATGGCAAAGCAAGATGTGCCCCCGGAGGGGTTGTGCTGGCCATGGAGATGCTAGTGGTCATCAATCCCCCAAACTCCTGCAGCGAGTTGTTAGTGACTGCATCTGTCCTGGGAGCCTAGGTGGGTGCTCATGGTCATCTCATCTCTCCAGGGATGGCCCCTGGGGACCACCAGGGAGGCAGACGTCTGGCTCAGGCCATCAGTCAGCACTTCTTGGGGGTCTGCGCCCCAGCCAAGTGCCCAAGGGCTGCGGTGATACCCGAACAGGGCACGGGGAGGAAGGCACTGCTTGACCCCGAGGATGGGATTAGTGTAATTGCCATGTCCATGGAGAAAGCTCTCCGAGGAGGTAGAAGAGCAAGAAGATCCTATTACCTATTTTACATACAGCTCTTGCCTTATGGACAAGTCATGTCTGCTCCTAATGTGAGATCAGTGAATGACAGTATTTTATATAGAACAGTAACTTTTGATTTACATATATAAGACTTGTTGATTCTATCTGTGTCCAGATGTCTGGAAAAGGAAGCAGCTTTCCCCCACCTCCCTCCTGCTCCCTGAGAGGCTATTAACCTCCGACTGACGCAAACTAATGTGCAGTCGCAATTCCCCAGCTCCGACTCAAAAATGCAGACATTACCATAATCGGCTAAAACAAGTATTTATAAACATTTCAACGGGCAAGATATCATCAGCAGGGGCCTGGAGCATTTGTCTTAAAATTTATTAACCAACCAAAGAAAAAGTGGCATAAATTAAGCAGAGGTTTGCTATTGCTGCTTTTTAAGAATAACCTGATGATATGGAATAATCTCGCAGACAATGTCACGAATTACATGACCTCATGTTTCACAAACGCGACTCCTTCATTGCTACTATCACAAAAACAACTGACTTTATGGCTGCAACTCATGGGAAAAAAACCTGTTCAAGTGTTTGCTTTCTATTTTTACTACTGTTATTTGGAGAAATCTTCAAAATCCAACTACTAAAGCTCAGGATTTCTCCCTCCCCAGCTCAAGTTACAATGCTGCCTCTAAAATCTACAACTTGTGAATTTGTTGTCTTGTAACTGGGTGTATTTGGACATCCAGTCCTGGAACTTGGCTGAGCTATATTCACGTTCAAGAGATCCATCACACGTGGCTGAACTTTACGAAGCAGTAGCAACACACTCCTGCTGATCTGCAGTATGGTTCCAGAACAACTTTATTTGTATGAATGCAGTTGGTGGGGATTTAGCTGAGCTAACAGAATGGATCACGTCCTAAAAATAAGCGCAGCAAAATAAAAACTTTCTTAATGCACTCACCAAATTCCTTTTCATTTATTTGTAAAATTGTTTTAAATCATTTTCCATAAAGCTATTGAAGATATTGGGGGCCTATTATTACAGAACCTCTTTACAGCAACCTTCTCCTGAAGGGACCAGAAGGGGATAAAAGGGTCCACAGATCAATTAAATCCTGATCCATTCAAGAGAGGGTGTTGGCCATTGATTTGTACCATAGGGTTCCTGACAAACAATGAAAAACAATCTCAAATAATCTTGAAATATATGGCACATGCAACTGGGAATTGAGATAGAAAGGTTTGTGTGACAAATTCAAATCTCCCAAGACGGAGATTCATCCATGAATCAGCATCCTGCTCAGTCACTTTATGTTTTAAACACCTATTTCTGCTGGAGCTGCTCAAAGCACGAGCATGGCCAGGAGCTGTACACTCACAAAGAAGTAGGATGGTGGAAATTTGAGGACCAAGCCAAGGTCAAGGAAAGCAGACAGAAGGGACAGACTGCACTTGATTTTTCAAATTCCCAAATATCCCCAAAATGAGCCACTTCTCTGAGAGGAGAGCATTAAGGTTGCCTGGGCCAAATCACAAATTCTACTATCGCCCTTTCATGTCCTACACTGAATTCCCTCTACAGCAAAGACAATGTTTGGAAACCAGCTCTTGTGCTCTCCAAGTCTGGCATCTAACGCTACCTCCTGCCCGCTGAGTCCTTCAGCACCCATGGGGGCTCACAGGAGTCCTTCAGTGCCTCAGCTCCTTTCACCTCAGGGTCCCAATGCATCTCTTGCAGCCGCATAAACCATGGCTGCACAGGAAGACAGGGGGATTAAGAGCCATGTGTGCACAAAGCAAAGGTCCGTCACTGCTTTTGAAGCGTGCCGTGGATGGCAGGGAATGGAGAGCAGGGCTAAGTGCTCATCTGCAGGGGCAGCACCTCTGGGGGCTCCCACACCAGCCCCGTGCACGCGGGGAGGAGCACGTGAAGATCCCGGAGCTCACTTTGCAAAATTCTGGCTTTGTCTTGTGAAATGAGTCCACGTCGCTCTGCGAGCGATGAGCGAGTGAATCAGGACCCGCAGCTGCCTGGCTCCAGCTCTCCCCTCCCGAGCCCAAAGGTTGGGAAAAATCTGGGACAAGTATTTACGGGTTCAGCGCTGCAGCTGAGGAGCCAGCAACGCAAGAGCAGAACACGGTGTTATTTGAGTTGCATCTGCAAAAGCAGTTGCTGTAGCTCTATTTTTTTCATGAACAATTTAGACCGATTAAAAATAGCATTTTATAAAAATAGAAGAGCGAGCTCAAATTTATCCCATAGTACTAAAAGCACAATTCCTGTTCGTGTAAGGGGGACGATGTAAGTATACACACAGGACAAATTCGACCTAAACACAGCAAATAAATGGGCGTTTTATTTCTGCTTTAAGCACTGCAATGAGCAATTAAGCTCCAAATTTCAAAGCTATTAAAGTGACTATTAAAGTGACTATTAAAGCAACTAACTCCCACTGAAGTCGAGGCGAGAGAGAAACATGAAGTCCTCTGAGGCTCTCTATTTTAATGCAGATTAAATATTTATTAACTATTGCAATCTAACAAGATTTCAGCCTGAAAATTTCACTGCAATCTCTGAAGGAAATGGCTTGGAACAATTTCAGTTACATATAAACAAAGACTGCATTCTGAAACCCTCACTCAGGTAAAGCTCCTATTGCCTTTGCCAAATAAAACCAGCAGGATCAGGTATGTAAAAATAAAGCCAATTTGACATAAGAGATATTTATCTGCTACAGCTACAACACCCTGTAGGAAAACATGGCATGCTCCATAATTGAGTGGTAAGTTATCTTTCATATATTTTTCTTATGCAATTTATTTCACAGTGATTAAATCAAAAATATAAGCAATGAACTTACCCAAATTCTTTGATCAGGCAATTGGAACTGGGAGCAAAATTGAAACAAAAACAACATATTATTCCTGCATTGGAACCCTCATTGCAACCAATCTACCTACTAAGATTTTATTTAAAGACACTAATTAAAATGTTATCCTGCATTATTTGTTGCAGGGGGGTGTTCTCTTCCTAAAAATGTAATCCTTGTAATGAAAAACTATTGCGAAATGCCATTAAATTATCTAATTTTCATAGCTTTTGGGCCACTGCAAGTGGGAGGAATTTTGCCCAGGCAGGGACAGGATAAGGACTACAGGGTTTACGTCTTTGAGTTCTACTTCAGAAACCTATTTGAAAGATCCATCTGTTTGCTGTCGTATTACCCAGTTAAAAAAAAGAAATTCCTTCTTCATGAGATGGCAATTTTCAGAAATAAATCCACCTACAGAAACACAAGCTTGTAGGACACAAACAGTAATTCTGGAGATATTTGACACGGATAAGTCCTGCCAGCAGAAAATGAAAACTTGTGGAGCACTCCCCACCTGTACTTTTACAGGGGTGAACAGGACTATAAAGGAAAAACAGCTTTTCTGCCGTTCCCCAGTCCTCTATAAATACCAAGCCAGATTCTGCCTTTGCAAACAGGAGGCTCCTTTCTATTAAAGTTTGCAAGAGAGCACTTTTTGGCATTTACTTTTTTGACAGGACATGTGCTGGCGGTTTAGTTTCCACTTTACAATGTACTAAGAGTGCGTGTTACACTCCTGACCTTTGTATGGATCCCTCTCCACACCATGTTTAAGACGTTACCCCTCTCAGTCAGGTAAGCGATAAGACGGAAGGAAGCCAGTCTTTACTGTGGGTTTTTTATTCAACTGCACAATGGGAAATGGGGAGGAGGGGGCTCAGCAAGGCAGGTGCACAGCCAGCCCTCCCTCCTGCCACAGGGTGACGGCTCTGCCCCACCTGGGCTGGCCCTGCCATGGGGCAGTGGCGTCCGACACCTCCTCACACTGAGGGACTTGGTGACAGCACCGGCAAGAGATTCAACCAACCCTCTGTGAAAAAACAGGAAGGGTGAAATCCCGACATCCTGCCCATTAATGGGAAAATGCCCAATGTCTACGTTTCACCTGCACGCCTACGGCATCCTGGCCTGACTCCCAGTTCCCCAGGGAACTCAGCTGGACAACACTACACAGAGGAGTATGCAGCTCCTTCCCTGTCCACCACAGCCAAACTCCTAAGAGTGAGTTTCCCCCACCAGCCCCTGTCCCACCCACCCAACCTAACACTGGCATCAGACCTGTGACACCTTCAGAGCCCCCTGAATCCAACTTCACTGAACCACACTGAGTTATAACTTCTGAACAGTCAGAGAGCATGAAGCAAAACAACTACTGGGTTTTCATCAACATAATACCTAGAGTGCCCTCATTTAAATAATTTACTATTAATTTACAGCCCCTTAGCCGCTCTAACAGAGTAAGTCACTCAATGGAGAAGAACCAGTCCGGTTTTACACCAGGGACACAAAGAGGACTAAGCTCCTGTTTGTCCATTAGGACTATCTGCTATGAAATTGGAATTTTCACTTGCTGTTTTCCTACTTAGGCAACCTTAAATTCTTTAGGGTAATCTCAGCAAGAAGCGTTGAGCGGCTATTAAATCTCACACATAAATTCTCAGTAACTTTAATATATCTTAAATACTTATTTAATTCTTAAAAATACTTATATAATGCCATAAATATTTATAGCACATAAATACTATTAAATACTTCAATACTTAGATCTGACACTTCCTTTGGAAACTGAAACTAGAACAGGGTGTTTTTCTGCACTTTCCACCCATGCAGTAGCATTATGTTTGTGCATCTGCAACCATATATGCCTTCAGCTGCTCTACCCAGTTCTCCAGAAGTCCCATATTTCAGAATATATTCCATACAACTTAGGACATAACAACTTAAGACTTCATTGAAAAAGAAAGCAAGTGGTGGCAGATTATTGGGGTGTTTTGCCCAAGAATTCAGAGGAACCTGAACTAGAGACAGGAGCTCCTGGCTGTGTGCTTAAAATACAAGATGTTTATAGGGTGTCACTGCTAAAATGAAAGGGCCCATCGTCAGCAAGGGGTTCGAATTTGCAAATACCACAGAGCATTTCATTTCAGGTATAAGATTTAACCCAAATTTTTAGCAAAATCTTCTTAAGCGAGGAGGCGGAAGACAAAATGAGGTCGTGGTGCTGGTGGAGAAAAACAACGTAATTTGCATACAGATCCTCTTCCTATAGTACATACACATTGCAGTTGTTACACCATTGCAGGGACACCCTCCTACATGTTTGTTGTTCAGGAGTGTGGCCTGGGAACAAGAGAACAGCCCTCACACAGCACACCTTCAGGTATGGAGGAGCAGGGATCCTGCACAGTCACTGCACTCACTATAGCCCACAACAACTGCCTAAAAAAGATAGAGCACGTGCATTTTGAAACTTGAAAACACTGCGTGGAATCTTTTATCTCTTTTACGGGAGTCCTTAAATGTAATAAAATCACTTTGAAAACTGGGATGCTCAGTTTTGCTGGCCCTGCTTTGAATCTGCACTGAGTCCTGGTAGTCAATACTGACTCTGCTCGCCCAGAGCACGGGAGTGCTGAAGAAGACACGAGTAGCTGCAAGTGCTGGTAGCTACGCTGTGGTTTTGGAGCAACACCGTTCTAAAAGATACATGTAGTTTGAATCTGGCTTCCTCTATAATCAAAACATGTTGTTTCATCTGCAAAACATCAAGAAGCTCAGAACAATGCTTACGCTTTTCCACCACAATGGCCCAGTAAAAACTGTGTGTTTTAGGAAATCCAAAAATGACTAAGACTGCATTCATTTCTCTGCACCTGCTTTGAAGCATCAACAGGCTTGTTTACAACATTAAAATTCCCAAAATACTTACTTGTGGATGAAACAAGAATCCCGGGGAAGGTCTCAAGTATTTCTCTTTTAAAGCTTCCAGTGGGTCAGTTAACTTTCTTTTTTCTACTCTGTAAATGTTAAAATTAGATTTGCTTGTGATGAATCAGTCTCAGATAATAGTAATCATACAGCTAGTCATGTTTAAAATAGGGAATTATGCATCAAGTAATTTTTTTTCTTTGAGATAATGGTACAAGGTAAGGGAGGACAGTCAAGTCTTGATACCCAGATACAGCTCACTACTGAGGTGGGGGCTGTGAATCTTCATTAAAGGGAGATGATACCATTTATATACAGAGTAATCCTATATAAATAGGGAATAACCCATTTCAAAAGATTGGTAATAATTATAACGGGAACCAATGATTAATTACTGAGCACTTTCATAAAGAGATAAGACAACAGGGTGTGCTCTCAACTCAGAGGAGTTCAAGGCAACAGAGCCTTGAGCAATGGGTCCCTTCTCGCCTGCCCATACAGGACATCACAGCCACCATCCTGGAAACCTCTCGTGTGCATGAGGGAGAAAGGTGGGCTTGTAGGAACACGCCGAATCTGAGCTGCCAGCAGCAAAGACTGCAATCCACTCATGGGCATTCAGGCAGCAAAACACAGCACGAGGAATTCAGAAACAGCATGGAAATCTGGGGCTTTTGCTTTTCTTGCTATTGATGTGTATGGTTTAAGGGAGAGATCCTGTTGTCCACATGTGGATGTAACTCATGGCAAAGGAAGGCTCAGTAACAACTGGCCTTGTGCTACGCTGCCAGAACTTGTACAGATTTCATTAGAATCCCAGAATGGTTTGGGTTGGAAGGGACCTTAAGGATCATCTAGGTCCAACCCCCCTGCTGTGGGCAGGGGAGTTTGTAATGCAATTTAATTAGTTTGTAATGCAGGGCCATAAAGGACGGATCATTATTTCCGCTGCTTCAGGCATTTTAAATGAGTATGACGCAAAGAAAACCTATGGTCTAATACAGATATCAATCTGGCATGAAATAAAACCATCTCACTAAACAGCATCATATCCTGTTTCTTCATAATGCAGACTTGCTGTCTTATGCACCAGCATTCTGCAAAAACTTTGCCCACAGCATTCCTTTTTCAGATAAAGTAATAAATTAACATAATTTACATTGCCATAACCTTCTTTTTTTAACAATAGGCTGTAAAATCAGTCATTTATACAACAGACAAATATTTTTATGGCTAATATTTCTCTAAACTAATTTAGATGCATGACTTTGGCTGGTTACAGAAAGGGCAAGGGGGCTGCCGTACAGAGGATGCAGGTGAAATTCAGACCCCAGTGAGATCCATCCCGGGAAACACCAGGAGGTCTGGATTTTACCACTGGTTTTTAAAACCTCAGCTCACTGATAGTGTCTGCTTCTTCACGTGTCAAAGCCAACAGTGAGGCTCTCATTGACAGATCCAGGTAGATCCATGGCAGATCATTCCAGGATGGGGCCCTGAGCAACCTGGTCTAGTGGAAGGTGTCCTTGCCCATGGCAGGGGGTTGGAAGGAGATGATCTTTAAGGTCCCTTCCAATCCAAGCCTTTCTGTGATGACTCTATGATTTAAAGTAGACCACTGGGGAGGCTTTATACACACAAGGACGCTGTGCCTTCAACCCCATTAAGGAAAAGCCTGAAGAAATCAACCCACTACTCAAATAATGGTAAAAAAGGGCAGAAATCACTCTTAATTTCCATGTTTTTAATACTCCTTAGGACCAATGTTGTACTTATGAGATACTACCACTGAATTCAAGAGGAACTGGCAAGGTGGAGTACAACAGGCACCTTGGGGAGATGCTCTGTCAAATGCAGGGAAAGCCAGAGTGGGCAGCATTTTGGAAGAAAAGGAATTTCAGGCAAATCAGTGATGTCAAACACACAGCAAACATACAAACATGCAATACTGATGCCAATTCATTTGTGGGTAACAGAATATATTCAGCTTCTACGGTTCAAGCTACGCAGGTTAAACTAATGACTCACAGCAATGAGGGCAGTCATGAAGACTTGTTAACTGAAGCATTAGCAGCCCTGGGGCTGGGTGGGAGCAGCTGGAATGTGAGGTGGGATGTGCAGGTCAAAATGCAGCCTGGACCCCCCCCTATACCCCCACAGTGGGATGGTGCCTCCAGGGACACTGGGAGGCGGACAGGGTCGTGGCCCTGGCAGACCTGTCCGCCCGTCCCAAAGGATGCTGAAAGGCAGCTGACAGCCCGTTACCTGTAAATGGGATCCATAAAGAACGGGGTGGGCCTGGCGTGCTGCAAAGAGGACTCCGAAGCTTTCCTCTGCTCAAGGTCTCCTCCCTTCTTCTCTCCAAAGACGTGGTTCTTCCGAGGCTCGGCTTGTTTTGTGCTGCTGGCTCGACTTCGGCTGCCCATGCTGAGATCCAGTGGCTGGTCCTGGCTGGCTGCACAGGGGGCTGCCGGCTTTGAGGGTATGGGAGTAAGTGGCTTCTCCTCCTTACGCTTTATGGTGAGGTCAAAGGGAGACTCAGAGCTTCCCTTTGGGATCTTCTTTATTTCACTGGGTGATTGGGGCTCCACTTTCAAGGGTAACGGTCTCAAGTCTCTATCAGGAAATGGATACATTGATTGAGAGAATGCTGGAAAAAACGGGAGGGGAAACATGGAAGGGTAAGGTAAGGCTCCGACTTTTTTGTCTTGCAGCCCCACAAGTCCTGTTGAACCAAAGTACTTTTCAGCAATAGAAGCAATAGCCTTTATAGAATCATTCACCGCTCCTGACACCGCAGTCTGCTCCTCTAAGGATGGTGAGAAAATGGAATGATTGCTGTGGTCTTTCTTATTATTTATTGACGCCAGGCTCTGCAGAGAGCTTACTTTGTCTTTGAACATTTTACCATTTTCTTTAAATTTCTCTTTCTCACTTTCAATGTCACTTTCCAGATCAGAGCCCGAGGTGGTTTCCAGGTCACTGCCACTGGGGGTACTGACATCGTCAAGGTCAAGGTCACTACTCTCTGACTGGTCACTGAGTTTCTCATGCGGCCTCTCTTCAGAGGACCCTTCTGGTTGAAGCTCCACTGGCTTATTCTCCCCTACTGGTGGTTGTTTATTTAGTGCCTTCAAAATATCCTGGGTGGCTGGCAGTATCTGAGGATTTGTCATGAGGGGACTTTGGCTTTTGTTTGTCTGATCTGCGCTCGGAAGTCCTTTAACAGGAGAACTAGTAGGTAGCAAAGGTGGCCTGTGGTACAAGCCTGAAGGAAACAGACCGGGGAAGCTAAAAGAAAATCCAGGAGCTGTTGGAAAGGTAAGACCAGCAGGATGCCTATTGGCTCCAAAATAGTCAGCAAGGCCCGGATTTGCATGATTCATATTAACCATGGACGTTTTATCCATAGCTGGGGTTCCAGGAAGAGAAATGCCTTGGCCAAAAAATCCTCCTGCTGCAAAATGGTTCTTGCCCTCACAAAATCTCCTGTGTTTATTTAAGGAAGACGTAGTGCTGAACATTTGTCCACAGTCTTTGCACTTGATTTGGGTTCTGCAATCAGCATGCATGCGCTTATGACGACAAAGGTTTGAAAACTGAGTATAGGATTTATGGCAGACCTCACCTGTATGTGAACAACAACAACAACAACAACACATCTCAGGCTTTATGGCAATTGTTCCCACCCCCAAAATCGTGCAAATAACACCATTTTTTTACCCTCCAAATGCCAACAAGAAAGCCACAGGGAGAAGTTTGGGTGCACAAACGTACAAAAGCTATTGTACTCTCCAAAGCAAGGCAGACAAATGTCTGAAGACAGCATCAAAACCCGCTCCAACAAACCACAAAAGGTCTGGAATCACTAAAAGACATGCTCTCCTTGTTTGCTCTTTGCTTTGCACAGTGTTGCATGGTCAGCACCGTTATTTCATGTTGCAGCAGACTCCAGAGCCCCACCAAGAGCCACGGTGCCATGACCCTGTATGAACCCACAGTGCTCCTGTGTGAGAGCACAGGTGCCTTCAAATGATATCAATTCATGTCACTATTCCCATGTGGAAATTAGTCATTAAAATAAATATTTACAGGACCTGACAGAGATGGAGCTGCCTCACAGAGCTTTCAGTCTGTAAGACCACAAGGACAGGAAAGAGGTGAAGGAGGAGACAACCAGGTATTTCCAGGTATAATCTTGGTAACAAACAGCACCTTTTTCCACTCGCAATTAAAAATTTAATCTCATGAAGTCCAGGCTAGAGCCTGAGTAACCTCGGCCTAGTATTCTCCATGTGTCCAAAGCATTTCTATTTGTTTAATGCATAGTCCTTACAGGTGCCTGTGATGCTCTAACTCTAAATTCCACATCTCAATGACTTTACTAGTCTTAATATTGCTTACTTGTCCCTTGCACACGACAAAATACACTATATTTAAAAAAAAATTCCATTTAAGAATGAAGCTGCATTTATTTGCACATCTGTTGCTCAGTAACAGCCCAATGGACTTCCTTTCAAACTCCTCTGGGATGAGAAATAGTTTCAGCCTCACAAAAGCAGCACTAGGAGAGAGCCTGGGACTATACAGGGGAGGTCTACCTTGGGAACACAGACCTGATCTAGCCTGTGACACTCAGCACAGCTTCCAGTAACCACTGGCAGTAGCAGGAGGCTGGAAGTGCTCCTGGTGGTACAGAGTGAGACACTACGAAGGGTCCATCATGTTACTGGTCCAAACAGGATTCTGCACATTCCTGATTTTCTGGCTGCTACAAAGCTTAAGAAGCAAACTGGGGCAACAACCAAGTTATACATTAAAGCAGGGTCTTGGAAGAGGGTAACACTCAGCTCCCCAGTGCCTTTTTATGTCCCCTTTTGGCATCCTTTGGATAAGAAGGAGCAGTGGGCAAGTCTTAGTCTTGTGCTCTTCATTATGCTAAAATTTGTCTGTACCTCTGCACTGCCTTCCTTCTAACAGTTGTTTAAAAACAAGGCAGCAGCATTATCAGCAAGCAGTGCTATCCCTGTTATAAATCCTTTTTTTTTTTTTCCCCAGCCAGGAAAAAGCATGTGGCCACTTTATTTTTATTTAATTTGTGTTATATCATAAACTCTCATCTTTCACACATCAAAGCCGCGCAACAATACACATTGTGTATTCTGAGGGCTTTTTAACAATCATTTTCATGATTTGAGACAGTCTGACATAATTTACAATGGCTCTATTTTAAGCCTGCAAAGGAAACTGAATTGAATGTATCCCATCCTGCACTCTTGGTTCCCATGAACTGCAATCACGTCCTCTAACTTCCACTCGCACCGGGGCCCGCACTAACCTTCCTGCTCCTCCGAATCTCTGCCCTTGAGAAACCTGACCACTTGTTGTCATCCCTTAACTGTTTACCTCTTCAGCAGGCTGCTTCATATCTCAGCAACAATGCTCCCATTGTTCCAGGGCCTGATCCTGCCCCATCCACCCGTTTTCCCTGCTCACATCCCATTGACATCCCTGGGACAATTCGTGGGGTAGAGAGTTGGCAGAATTGGGCCCAAACACAGGAAATTTGCAATGCAGTAATTCAGGAAGAATGTTTGGTGCTGTGTATCAGTTAACTGTTCCTGCTGGAAATCTTCATTCACAAGGAGAGACGAGAAAGAAAAGACAGAAAATCAAAAATTTAATGAAAAATATAGAAGAAAAAACATGGAAGGGGAACAAAAAAGAGAGACAAAAAAGGATGAGGAGAGATTATTCTAGTTCCTTGAAAATGCTTGTCTTCCTCTTAAGTACTTTCTGCTCCTTTTTTTTAATATTAGCATTTTTTATTTGCCTATTTAGCATAGAAGTATTTTTTATTTTATATAAAATTATTTATTATTTTTTGCAGTATGAAGGTCTGATTTTTCTGCTATTTTCTCCTACTTTTAGCCTAATTGCAGGCATGAAATTTCTGCTCCCACTTCCAAACTTCAGGGTACAGAACCAGGCCCCTTACCTTTACTGTTGAGGTTTTACACAGTGAGCTCCCCCTGCTCCCATCACGTTGCTCACAGAAACCAAAATTAAACTGACCCAAATGGTGACATGAGTGTCGTATCCATAATTTTGCACAAGCTTCATCTTGGATATTATGGATCAACTCCTCTCCATGTGTAAAGCAGAAGAGACCATATATATTTTTCCAGACAAAAATATCTCCAATGCATGCATTTCCAAGGCTAGGCTAAGGTAGAATTAAAAATAAATTATGTTTTATGAACTTTTGATCTTCTACCAGGCTGCATTGAAGGTCTGCTTCTTACTGACATGGCTTTATTAAAGACAAGGCTTTGCTCAGGTAGGCTGGAGTGGCAAGGGGGTGAAAAGGGGAGTATTGGCATAGGTGTAGTCTTCCCAAAGTCTTGGAAGTTCTGTCTTGAATTATTAAATTATAATAGAGTATATATATAAAGTAGTATATATAACATATATAATATCTATTATATGTAGTGTGTGTATATATTATATATATATATATAAAAAGTATTACATTATTATTCTCCAGTAATATATTCCAAAGTCAACAGAATCAATACTCGACTCCGGAGAAAAGTGAAAATATGCACTTAGAATTGAGAGATATCCTTACAGACTATTAAGGGACATGCAAATTAATCATTTGACTAAATGTATTTTATCAGTTTTAAAGCTAAACTCAATCAATAAAGGCAATACTATGAAAATATGTAAATATTTATCATTACAATCTCAATCAAACAATTAACAGCTGTACCCAGGATTTCACATTTCTGAGCACTGAACTTATTTGAAACTATTTACTGAGGTGCTGCTTGCTCAAGGTGCCTTTTGCATTTAACAGGCATTCTGTTTAATCCGTGGGCTCAAAAGGCTGGCAAAGAAATTTTGGGCCGAGTTTGAAGCCCCTACCCCCTGGAGTAGTTTTACTCTTGGGGACTGTCACAGCATCAGTGACAGGCACACCCAACGTCCCATGGGTTTTGGAGGAGACTCTGTCTAAATGGACTGTGCCACCTCCACCTCCATGGATACTGCAAGGAGCCAGGACTCCTCGGTTTGTGTTAGAAGATCCACCTCCTTTTCATCACATGACTTAAACTATAGTAGACGGAGGATGGTTATCAACTTTAATTGCTTCCATGTAGCAAAGTAACAGAAGCTGGGTTTGATTTCACCTATTACACCTTACTACACCCCTTAAATCTCAGTGCCATACTTTTAAGCAACTAACTTGCAAGGGAAGCTTCTCTCCTTGCAGCTTTTATTGGTCTACAGACCCCAGGTTTAACACAAACTCCCAATCTGGATCCCTAATTGCAAAAAATTAATCTCACGCCGAAGCACACTCTGTACCACCATTGTCTCTGGACCCCAAATTAGCCAGCAGTTAACTTTGCATATTTTCTGCTTATTAAAAAAAATTACTGTAAGTACTATTTTGACTATGTTCAGTCTATTATGGCATGTGGTTTCTATTTGGGGAGGCTGGAGATTCTGCGAAGGCAGTGAGTAATTACCTTCGTGTTGGTGAGTTTTCACTCAAGCTTGGGCGGTGCACTGTAACAAGAGACAGTTGCCATAAACAGACCGGTGCGAGTAAATCATGGTGTGTGGCCTTCTGGTGGAAAACAGATATCTGCTCTAGGTGACCCTACCTCCCTCTCATTGCTCGGCAAAGCCGACCAAACATGTGGTCTCCAAACCCTTTTGTTCTGCAATTACATGGCTCTTATTTGTAGGTTGCTCAATGGGGTTTCATCCGTCACACTGCACAGGTGAAGAATACCAGTTGCTGTTTTGATTTATCAGAATAAATAGCAACAAAGAGCATCCAAGAGATTATTTCATGTATGAGAGGTGCCACTTAGAGACTTTTACGTAAGATGTTGCAATAGGACTATCTGAAGGCTCCCCACCTCACCAGAAGTTACTGTTTTCTAATTGTCATCACTTAACCTGCAATCAGCTTTAAAAATTATTAGTGATAATTAACATTGGATGTATTTACATATTTTTCTCATTGAAGGAATCCATATCAAAAGTATTATTAACCCAATGGCGGGTTACAGATTTTGCACAAATTAGTTGTTTAAGGCAATACTCCTTCTCCAGAGGAATCATATGAGCTTGTGGCCAATGATTTTTCCAGCTGCGGTGCCAATATTTAGGTAAATTATTGCTAATAGCAACAAAAGGTTACGAGGTCTAGTAGACAAGTAGGGGAGGTAGTCACAAGGTACCTTTCAAGCCATGGCAGATGCCTGAAAAGGCTGTGGTGGAGAGTAGCAGTACCAAGAACAATTTTTTAAAATATTTTCTGCCTGTGCTTCCCCAGTGAAAGGGAGAGACAGCAACCTGCACCCTTATCAGGCAGGGTCTGGCTCAGCAGCAAACGCAACCCATGAGACACTGAGGATCTGACTGAAGCCCAGTACAGACTCAGGCTCACATGTGAGGTAAGTTTTATTGCGGGAGCAGCTGTTGGGAAAGACCCAATAGCTCAACTCAGTATTTAAACTTGAGGCATGCAAAGGAGCCTCAAGGAGTCCAGCAAACTGCTCTGACTCAAACCCACTGCCTCTGAGGTTTGTTTCTCAACTCCAACAAAAGTCATGGCATCTGCCGTGGAGACTGTGGCGCAAAGTTAACTCCTAAAGCAGGAAGGAGAGCAGCCAGCTCAGCACGGTGCAAAGCAATGAGGCTGCACGAGGCTGGAATGGCTCCTTCTCGCTAAATCCCACTCCTCGCTTTGCATCTGTGCATGGAAAAACATCCCAGGGACAACAGGTACATTTATACAACATACAGTGTCCGTCTGAAAAGGAAAATCACATGAAAATAACTCTTTGCGTTGGATCACGAATTCCCCAGAACTCATTTAACTACTCACAACCCACACGACACATCAGTGGGCAATTCAAAGGGAGCAGAACACAACCTCCTGCTTCCAGCTCGCTCCGCTTTACAGCAAAAGAAACACTTAAACAAACACATTTAGTTGAAGACTTACATATAAAAGGTTTGACACTGCTGTGGATGTGTTTATGCTGTTTGAGGCCTGAAGAAGTGGCAAAGGTTTTGCCACACTCTGGACAAGCGTGAGCACGAGCCCCAACATGCTGGGAACGAATGTGCCTCTGAAGGTTGCTGGGGTCCGTGAAAACCTGCTAGGAAATGAGTACTGATTAACCAAGAAACTTGACTGTGGAAGAAGCCAGTTATTAACATGAGTCTTTTAAAATTCAAACTTTGGAGCTCTTTTTGGGAGTACTTAAGATTAAAAACCTCACTAATGGGCATCAGTGGGAGCTGTGCCTGCAGGCTGAGGTCTCAGTTTCCCAGGATCAGCCCATTATTGGGTGGATCTGTTAACCCCTTTGCAGCAAATGCATTGGACCTTGCCATTAGAAATTGCACATTTCAAGCTCCGCGACTTCATGGAAAATGTGTCAAAATGTGGTTGCTTCAAACCTTTAAGCATTACTGCAATAGAAATACTTTATATAAACAATGGAGTGTGTGACAGCAAGCAGTCCTGTACACAATCAGCCCTAGAAACCAGGGCTTTGTTGCATCTTGTAAGCTCAATATAAATTCCCATTATTGCAGCAAATCCACCAAAAAAACAATTAGGTTCTCATGCAGAAGGCCCAAGCTTTGGGAATCTGATAAAAACCAATGCAGAGCACCACATCCTATACAAATAATCCACACAGCAAGCCCAGTGCAGGGAAGTGACGGGAGATGCTCTAGAGATGAGCTGTGCTCACTCAGTGCAGCTGGGGCCCAACGCTATTTCTTATTTTGCTTTATATTGCAGTAGTATCCTGAAGTTTCTGGTCCCAACAGCTGGCACACAGCCTGGGGAACTATCCACCCTGTGTTTCACCGGGGTTTCTTGCCCCTCAGTGCCCCTCAGTGACTTTCTTGCACCGCACCAATCCTCTCAGGTTGCCAAGCCCTGAGCTTGAGGGTGCTCAGCATCCTGCATCAGTGCTCACTTCAGACTCCGCAGCCATTAATAAATCAAAAAGGGTAGAAAAATAACATATTTATAAAGTAGACGTGTAAACCCTTGAAAAACCATCTGGAGCATGGCAGAAACCCTACATTCTCCTGCATCCCAGTCCAAGGCACCCCCACTTCCGTGCTCCCGCACATCCAGCAGCACAAGAAGTGCCAGGCAGCCTACAAATTCACTGTACCTTGGCACAGTTCTCACACTCGTAGTGCTTCCCGCTGTCGTGAGACATTTGATGACGTATCAAGTTGGACTTCCAGTTAAAGGCTTTGGGGCACTGGTCACACTTGTACTCCCTCTCCTCGCTGTGTGACAGCATGTGCTTCTCCAGGCTGTGGAAACAGGAACAGGGCTCAGCAAGGTCTGTCACAGTGGTTTACAGGAAGAGGAGAGAGCTGAGTGCATAGTTACAGCAAAAAAAAAAAATTTTTTTAATAGCCCCAAAGGCCCAATCCTGACAGAAACAAGTTTCTGAACACCAGGCTCACCCTAGCCAGGAGGCAGAACCTCTTCCTCGCTACCAGAATAACGCATCCTCTCATGTTTTGCCAGGCCACTTGCAAATGCTCCAGGAGATGCTGCTGCCATCTCTCCCTAAGGAGATTATTTCATACACCTCTCAGTATTTCACTCTGGTAATTCTTCCCTGCAGTCTGAATTATTTCTACCTTATGACTTTCCCTCTAAACACACCTTGGATCCCACTACCTGCCATAAATCCACTCCTTTGATGGGAGTCAATTTTTCTTACAGCAGGAATAGATGAGGAAAAACACCTCTGGAGTAGGACAGGAGGAGTTTAAGAAGGCTCTAGATATGGTACACTACAAATGAAGTTATTCTTGATGATTACTGTTAACTGTGTTCAACTGTGTAGTTCTTTAGTCATTAATTTCTAAGTGGTTTATTCAGTCTATCAGTAGGATATTCAATGTCCACCTAATTTCTGTTGCACGTCTTTAAATTAATTTTTGTCTCTGAATTTTTATTATTCATTTGTAGTAAACTTATATTTTTAAACACAGAGTCATAACTCACACTACTGCTTGGGAAAGATCACTACATAATGCATAATAACAGAGAAGCCACTGGAAACTGTGATTTTTAGCCCAGGATGCCCAACTGGATCAACCTATTCTCACATGAAGTTCCCAGGGATCTCTGTTGAATCAGTGACAAAATCTGCTGGGGCTACAGTCTCGTTTGGGTTGTGCAGCCCCAATGGCAACCTCCATCCTCAGCCAGAGGTAATGGAAATACTTCCACCCTGTGGATGCTCTTACTTCTACCCCTCTCCTTCCTTTGGGGGGGAAAAAAATATTTCTGGCTTCTCCTTCTAATATTTTTATACCAACTGACTCTCCATCATGCCCTAATAAATACATTTGCCATAAGACCCAGAGAGATTCTTGTCCCTGGTTCTGGCACCAGGTCCCTGACTCTGCCGCAGCTCCATGACCCCCCAGCACTGGGCACTCCTGGACCCAACATCTCCATCTTCCTGCTCAGCTGTTTCTTCGTGTAGTTACTCACTTGCCCAAAAATGGCTCATTTGGGCCTTTTATTTTATATAATCTGGATATAGCACATTTTGGCGCTTTTTTGCTGTGAACTGTCTTTGTGGTGTATGAGCCTTTCAATAATTCAGGAGTTCGGAGAACGACTGCATTCCCTCTCATTTTTCACTCTTTCTCACTGTATTGCCCATCTATTTATGATGACTCGTTCTTTGTTTTCTGCCCTTTCTCTTCAATATTTAATATTTTAAGCTAAATTTACATTTCCTCAATGATTCCCATATGTTTGATATCATCCTATGGCTCTCAGGGAGAAAAGGACTTTAACACCAAACAAGTCACAAATGCAAAACCGTTATGGACAGGAGTCCTGCCTCATCCGAGCTGCTGGAAATCCTTCTGACTTATCTGCCTTCATCAGCCCCTTCGAATCAATCCCTCAGACTGAAAATTAGACAGGTGGAGCCACACACTGCTCAACATCAGTGGGTGAACAAAATCAGTGCCTGCACAAATTCCTGCTCAGGGGGGTTGACCTAGTATGTGGGGAGTGATGCCTGGCACATCGTGTTTTAATTTCACTGTCACTAATTTTGTGGAAGTGAAAGGATCAGGTCAGATAACGCTGATCTGAGATGCCCCGTGTGATGCTGAGCCACCTCCACTCCCATCAAGAGGAGCAAAGGAGTATCTCTGTTTTGGGAGAGAGGGTTCCGTCTTGCAGAACGAGCACCTGGAGCCTCCAGGAGCAATTATCCAAAGGGACGAGCCCTGGGCATGCAGAAATACATGCTAAGCTCCAACAGACACCACAACACCCTGAATCATGGACTAGTGAGGGTTTCTGTGAAACACACAAAATACTCTAAATTGACAGGTCAGCGTTTAAGGGGCATATGATTATTAAGCAGTGCAAACAAACACACTGCTGTCCCAAAAAGGGCAGTTCACAGTCACTTCAACTGTGCCCACACAACGGGGAGAGGAAAGAAGACACTACGGGAGTGTGGGAATCCAACTGAAGCCATTAAAAAACTTGCATCTACATTTTAAGCATCTACTCCTACCTTTGTAAGTCTGGGAAGACCTGGTCACACTCTTTGCACTCCTGGATTTCATGAACATCCTGAAGGTCATTCTCATTCTCGAGCTTCTTCTGGAAGTCCTCCTCCACCATGGAGAAGGCAGAGTGAGGGGTGCTGCAGGGGAACTTCTGGTGATCTACAAGCTCAGCCTTGGACTCGAAGAGCTGGTCACAGTCCTCGCAGCGGTACTGACGCTCCTCTGAAACACAGAGGGGTTGGGCACGGGGAGACCACATCAGTTTTCAGCCATTTTTAACCACCATCCCGTCAGGAGTTGGATGATGGCGTGGTTAAATGAAGAGTTATTCAATTAAAAAGAGAAGAACCTCAAAAGAAAGAAGAATTCCTAAGAATGCTTTATAATAATGCTTTAATTCTACAAATTATGACAGCGCAATACTACACATTAACTGCCTGGGATCAAACAGGGATCCCTAACACAGGCTCAGGACAAAAGTCAGTGTGTTTATATATCATCCTAAATGGAATTATATATATGAGGTCTAAGGTGAATCTCCAGTGGAGGCTGAAGGAGATGACTTAGACACAAACATCAGCATCTAAAATAGCCAAAAAGGTGTTAATAGTTTTTAAAAGCCTCTTCATTTCCATGAGTCCTTTTGCAGCACCCAACCCTGTTCGAGTAAGCCAGAGACACATGAAGTCGAAGTCCGTGCTTTAAATTCCATAACATCAGTCACAATGTGTTTCTTACTGAAAATGAGTGTAGAAGATACTAAAGTGTTACTTTGGAGTGAATGCTGCATTCCATTAATTAGCAATTCCTGCAAAAGAATAGATTAGCTGAACAAAATCCCAAAAAAAAAACTTGGAAAAGAGCATCCCATGACTTTTTTTCTGCTGGGTTTTCTACTGTTGGTCCACATGAGGAGCCAGACACCCTGGTCTGGTTCCAGATAAAAATGCCCAGAGGCTCTGAGTCAGAAAGGTGCTGAGGAGTCTGGCTGAAATCTCCAATGTATGCACTTGGTTGCTACTTGACAGTTGAGCTGATCCAGAGAAAGTGTCACAGGGTTCTGTTCTTGGCTGTCCACAAGCAACACTTTGGCTCAGTCTGCTTCTAAATCAGCCCTGTGGGACATATTGCATGTGACTGCAGAGATTTCCTCTGGTGTCATTTATACAATAGCTACTTGACCACAGGGACTAGGCAGGGAAAACACTGTACTGAAAGGGGGAACATCTTTAGCAATAACTAAACAAAGTTATCACTGGAGGAAAAAAAAAAACAAACACAAAACCAAATGGGAGTGAATGAATAATCCCCACCTTTTTCTTAAGAGAACAAAAGATACTGCTTTAAATGTACAGGCAGTGAAGAAAGTGCAGACCTTGATACTTCCTGCCCCAGGAAAACCCCTGTGTACTGTCCTTGAATCCCTGAGAATTTGTAAAATGTCCCTGTTGGCATGAACTGCAACCTACTGGGCACCAAGAGGATATCCTACACCCAGTTCCCTCTATGGGGGACAACCGTGACAGGCAGCACAGCAAAAGGAGCTTTTGGTGGTGGGGAACAAATCTGAGCCACAACTCAGGAGTTTCGGACCCAGAATCTGTGTGTGGGATGAGCACAAGGAGGAAGAATGGCTGAAATGTCTTCACAAGTGACAGCAACATTAACAGTCTGAGATTTTAAGAGCTGGACTCCATGATTCTTGTGGGTCCCTTCCAACTCAGAACATTTTGGGATTCTGCGGTTTTCTCTTTTCAAGGTAACAGCTGTTTGGCTAAGTGACAAAAAATAACCTATAATCAGGATCCATACATGTCTTGCAGGAGCAGCACACCCTTGAGATAAGGACATGAACTCCTTCTTTTGCAATACCCACAAAACAATCAAATTTTAATCAGGAAAAGAGAGGCAGAAGATGGACAAACAAAACCACAGTCCAGCTGTCCTCCCTGGCTACAGTAAAGCCATCCCAGATTTCAACAGGATTCCAACAGAGGAGAAATCTCCCTAATTTTTGGCTTAATTTCAGTGATAGTCTCTATTAGATGAAACAGTAAGAAGAGGCTAACCGTGGATGTCCGGAGCCATTGTTTCATGTGAATAATCTTCACTCTTCATGAACAGTAAGAGCTCCTCTCCTGGTTCAATATCTGCTACCACTCTGTAAAATATCTGGAAAAAAAAAACAAAAAGAGAAAGCAATGTGAGCACCACAACAGGGAACAAGGTATCAGCCACTGCTGCTGAGTGTTACAGACCAAAACCGTGTGGCCAGAGCCCGCCCTGTCATGGTGCTGCTGCTGGAGAGGTGCCCACTGACTATGGCAGGTCTGCTCCTTCCAGCCCCAAAGCTGTTGTACTTTGGGCTCTGTGAGGACAGAAAGGACGAGTGCTTTCAACAGCCTCTGCTGCAAAATGAGCTGCGTGATGACTGCAGATATCACCAGCAACTTGTGTGTTGAGTTATACCAAACCCATGCGCAGAGTGGCCATAAAACACATCCCTGAGTGATCCTCGGAAGGGGAAACTCCTGTTGCATTGGGAAAAGGTACTAAAGTAACTTTAATGGTTGGACTCGATGATCTTAGAGGTCTTTTCCAACCTTAATGATTCTGTTAATTCTAAAGCAGACATGCTGACATGCTGCTGGTTAGGCCATAGACATCCATCCCCCATTCCAGCCATCTACACAGTCCAGAAAGCTGTGAGGAAACAGGCTTATACAAACCCATGAGCCTGGTTATTTCTCAGCTTCAAATGGAAATCAAAGGAAAAATCAGTCCTGGACGCAGAAACACAGTGAGGAGCCAAAGCTGCTGGTCGTGACTCTGGTCAACGACCCCTCATACAGGTGATACTGGACTGTGGGAAGGAGCCCATCAGGAAGGCAGGAGGCTGTGGAGGGGGCAAAGCAGACATTCTCCCTTGGGTCCATGCACCAGAGGAAGCACACACCAGCACCACGAGGCTCTGCCGAAAGGAAATTCCCAAAATCCATCTGGCTCCTTTCTCTCTCAGCAGGAAATGTGAAGAGCACTAAAAAGCTCCACGAAGCAGCTCAAATAAATATTAGTAACTTCCTCGGGCCTTGTTAAACAGAAACACATGACAGCTATATTTCCTACGCTAAAAAGTGATGCCTTTGCATTTTCCCAGACTAATGCATTTTTAAAGGTTTTGCTCCCAAACTCTTAACTCTCAACACTCACTGCAGCGCATTGGGAGAAAGGCGTAAAAGCACCTGCGTTGTTCAAAGCCACACAGGTGCATTTGTCACAGGTAGGGACGGGTGTGTGAAGGTTTGTGGATGCTTTCCTTGCCCACCTGCACATAGACCAACACCATCGGCAGCCAGCACATACCGGTGTCCTCCAGGAGGTGGCCGTATAGCCTAATCGTTCCTTTCTGCACAAGCTATGCCCACAGACAAGGGCTAAATACCTGAAAACAACGAATTAAGCTGCATTTCCTCTGATTTGGATTTTTTTTAACTTCACCTTGTCCCAGAAGCCACTCTGGAGGAGGGTGCAGAGAGCAGTGGTGGAGGCTCCTGGGGCAGCTTGTCCCACCGTCCCTTGGCAGGAGACAGAAGTGCTGGCAAAACCCATCAGGCACAAAGTACCCATGCCACAATCCCCTGCTTGTGGCCAATTTTCATCTTAAAAACCAGGAGAGGGAATTTATGCGCAGTGTGACCCACCCAGGCTGCACCCCCCTCCTCTTCCACACCACCCTCACTGAACCATCAGCTGGGGCTGCTTGGGCTTCCCATTTGTATTTCTTGTCAAGGGGATTTCAAACTCCACCGAGTATTTTGGAGGCCAAGAGAGCCATGACAGGGTCTTGTGTGTATCTCTTCCTGCAGCTGGACGAATGCCTGGTACCACAATCCCCTCTGGAGACAATGCCATCCTCGACGCTGAAGGATGCTGTGGGGTCTTCAGCGTGCTGGGGACGTGCTGGGGCAATGGAACTCATTTCACCAAAGACCAAAACACATTCAAGTGAAGCCAACTTCTCCCTCTTGAAAATAAATCTGATGACAGCGCCACATCCAATGAATATCTTCTGCAAGTGATGCTTGTTTTTCCATTTATTAAGACAAACATATTGAAAACGGGCTTTTTTCTTCCAGAAGCATAAGGGACTCCACATATTGGAAAGGGAAGCTGCAGTTGGATCTGTGGAACATAAGCTTGGCTGCTGCCTGGCTTTGGGTGGAAATAAAATGTGGAATAATAATATGTGCAAAATGACCAGACAGACTTCTGCAAACCTCCCTGTTGGGCAGAAGCAGGATCAGGACCCCCACACAGCCGGCTGGGACTTCCACCATCCCACACGGGCTGTGCCAAAGCTTCTGCTCTGCCCAGGACAGGTTTTGTGTCACAGCCAGGCAAATGCAGCTGCTACTCTGAGGTTAGTGGTGCCTCCACACCAAGGAGCAAGCAAAACCACAGCAAAGCCTTCTCCAGTATTTTTCCTGTCCTGTCAAAGGTATTTTGATAGACCTTCGATGGACCTTTTCACCTCTCAGTGCAAAGTGAGGACACATGGACCGTACAGGGGCATAAAGAGAGCCTTGTTCACAAAATGCTGTGCTGGGGAGCATCCCTTCTCTTTGGGAAGTTCTGGTTCGATCCTGCATCTTTCTTGCAGCTGTGGAACAAATCCTAAACAGGGAATAAACTCTGTAGCCAGTTGTCTTGTCTGTGTTGGTATTCAAAAACAGCAGACATGATCAAACTACCCCTCAGAAACTCCTTGGCCAGCCCCTTCGCACCTCAGTGGGGAGATGAGACAGAGTGTTCCAAAAAACTCCATGTTTTAGGTTGAGTGACATTTCTTTATTTTGCAACTCAAGAGCCAAGTAGATTTCCAGCTCTGGCATTTACACGTTATTATAATACTAACTATAATTATTATTAAAAATAGCTTTTTTAATTTCTGTATGTATAAGAAAACCTCACTGCACTAACACTTTACACATCAATTTGTGTTGCAGTGAGAATCTAAAATAAAACATATTGAAGTTTAAACCGAAACAGTCATGCAGGTAAATTTAATCTGATTTTAAGAGTTGTCCTAACTACTTCACAAAAAAAACTTGTTTTCTCACTCTTCTCACCTAAAACCTCCTGGAATTATCCTGTCTGAGAAAAACTGAGAAGCCAATTGTTGCAATGAATCATGTTACCCGAATTTTGAGGCAGCAGCAGCATACTGAGGGCCGGTGATGGCGGGGCGGGGCGGGGGGGGGTCCTGCAACCCCCAGATGAGGAAGCTCATAATTTCTCCCCAGCCCTAAAGGTCTCCCTCAGGTTGCCCATGTTTTGCAACTACAGCACCTCTACTGTGGGCAGTATTTTTTGTATTAAGAAATACTAACAGAGAATGAGCGGATTTTTCAACTGCAAAGCTTGAAGATTTCTTGGGTGCAGTCTTGACTCTACTATAATTAACGAAAGATTTTCATTTTCTGGACAGCACTTCTCCAGCCTACCGAGCTCATTCCATTACCCAACTTTTTTGGGTTAACCTGTGCGAGTGTGCACCAGTCTGCCTCGAGATCGAGTATAGGAAGAGCTTCTGCACAGGAGAGGAGCAATGAGAGGAGAGGGGGGAAAAAAAAGTAAAAGCAAAGTCCAGATGCACATTTCACATGCCCTGGGATCAGCGGTGTGTGACTGCAGTTTATATAGGAAGAGCAAAATCGGATCCAGATCTGGAAGCACTTTCAAAGTTCAGGGGGTCCGAGGTGGGGAGAAGTTGGGGGAGGCCTGGCTCATCAGTCCTCTGTGCCTGCCCACACCGCAGGTCAGAGATCTCTGCTACCGAGCAGAAATAAAAGCTCCCAAACTGCACAGCCGTAAAGGGGAAGGGGAGGAAAGGGGGAGAAAAAAGGAACACACGCAATTTACTTTTAAATGGATGAATAAGGCCTCATTGTTATGAATCCCAGTTTACTTTTCCTGGTCAGGCACTTGAAATTTTATTTATGCTTAATAGACTGCGTTTGGCATGTGTAAAGATGACAGAAGCGTGAATTATGAACGACCTTCAACCTATTCAGGAAGTTGTAATAATTGCAATAATAGCGAAAACGCGCTCCCCGCGAGCTCAGCCGGGCCGTGCTGTGAAACACCCCGGCCACGCTCCTGCCCCGGTCAGCCCCACAACACCCTGCCTGCACCCAAATCTGCTCCCTCCCAGCATCCCCCCAGAGCCAGGAGGATTTAACTGAAGTTACAGTTTGGGGGGAAAAGCGACACTTCAGCTGATGAGCAAAGGCACCAGCTGCCAGGCACACATCAGCTGTGCCCCAAAGAGGAACTGTGTTCTGCTGCACCCAACTAAACCCTGTGCACACAAGAGCTTTGGAAAAAGCTTTGGAAAAACATCACATGTGCTCCACTGCTGCCTGTGAAATTCAGATTTTAGGGCAGGTGAAAAATGCTGCTCTGAGTCTGCTCGTACTTCAACATCCAGCCCCATGTATTGAACTCACAGCTCCCACCACGGGGGAAGGCACCCCGGAATTCTGCCCTGCCCCACACAGCTGCAAACAGGGGACTGAGCGGAGGATCCTCTCTGCATGGGATGGTGGGATGGAACAGCAGAGCCCAAAGGTGGATCATTCCCTGGTGAACACCATCGGTACCCACAAAGCCCTGCACTGCTGCTCCCGCACCAGCTAGATCACATACCATGGGCATATGTATCCCAAGCCTCATCTCCTTGCCGCCCTTGGAGGCTCTGGTGCTCCAGAGAGCGCATGTCCTGAACTGGGGGCAGGAAAGTGAGTGCCTGTAGAGGCAGCCTGCACACTGCCAACTGGCATTCACCCCTGTGCTGCTTCGGAGCAAGAGTGGAACTTGCCTGAAAAGCAAAACAAATTAAATGTCCAAAACTAATAATAAACATTATGTTCAAGGAGCCCCATCAAAACCAGGAATTATGCCCGCCAGGAAAAGGAGAAGGACGAACAGATACATAACTTCACAACAAGCCCTAATTAAGAGTTTGAAAGGAAAAAACAAGAAAGAAAAAGGTCCAAATGGTGAAGCTTCAACTTTAGCTCCTGTGATGAACAACTTGTGCAGCTGGAGAGCTGTGTGATGAAACCCGAGCCAGGTTCTTCTTGCTGTACTCAGGCAAATGATAAATTGAAACAAACCCGAGTTTTTTCAAGGGCTAATGTAGAGGAGTCCTGCCTGAAAGCTGTACTGGGCCCAAAGAAAACTTCAGCAAAAATCCATAGGCAAAACTCAGTAAGTGTGTGCAGAAGCACGGGTGGGAGCTCAGTGGGGAGAAAGGACCCTCCCCTCACCCTGCCGAGGTGGTGGGTGAGCACCACAGTGCCTCAGCACCAAGACTAAGAATCCCTTCCTTCTTCATTTCCAAAATGCCCCAAAATTGTCAAGTAGGATGGACTGGAGGAAGGATGCTCCAAGAATCCACATTTTTCCACCTTCCAAGGCAAAAGGTGCCTCCTGCTTGCTCCCTCAAAGCAAGGAGGGTGCCTCTCTGCAGGACACCCTCTTCAGCCTCTTGGGGGCTGCAGGCCACCTCCCCAGAGGCACTCAGGTCTTATTCCTCCACAGATAAATTTCGGCTTTTGTGCAAGACCTGGTTCCAGGTGAGAGGCTGCCACATCCAGCCAAGCTGCTCTGGTCCTGCAGAACCTACTCCTTGGAGGTCACTAACCACTGACACCAGATCCCAACTCCTGTGTGCCCACCTGTTCTCCTGAGCTGACCTCACCACTCAGTTGTCCTCCAACAGTCATGAACCCTCATTAAGGAACCACACGAATGTCAAGTGAGGTGCAGCTGTGTCCTGGCTCTGTGGCTCTCCATAATCCTCTACACTCTGGCAAGCAGATGAGTAGGATTTGACAGCTCTCATCACAAAAAAGGCATTTTTGTTTAGAGAGAGCGTGCCTTGTGCCTTTTATTAAACACGAATCATCAACAAAAACCTTATCACTTGGCAGAAACTGCAACAACTAGTTGCTGGGTTTGGTTCTGAACAGTTTATTTTAGGTCACGTCAGGACAGTTCAATGCCAAGAGTGGTAACAACACCAGTGCATCAAATTCCAGATAACACAGGCAGTCATAAAGCCCAGGCAGGAATTTCACCCACAGCCTCAGCTTTAACTGCAGCAAGTGGAAAAACACCAAGTAGCTCTTCGTTCCATCAGCCTCAAGCTAACACATCCCTGCTCCACTGGAGACAGATTTTCAGTGGGAGCTGGATTAAGCTTTATTTGCTTAATAACTAATAAGTCATAGAAAGAATCATGACAGAATAGGGCCCCGTATGAGCTCAGCGTGTGTGTGCCCTCCTGACCCACAACAGCCAAAACCTTAATTTCACTCTCTGACAACAAAGCCTCAAAACTATTCCTTAAATACACAACTTTTGCAGGTGGCTGTGCAAGGAGGCTCTGCCCGCCACGGAGGGGGGGCCGCGGCTGTAAAACCTGAAACATGAGGCTGTGCCTGAAGATTAAAAAAGTTTGTAAAACGTGTAAGATGGGATCAGATCTGGTGGAACCTACAGCAGTAGGTTCACTCCTGTAAGTTTATATCACTGACACTGGGCATGTTGTTAAGGGTGTGATACTACTGGTTTTTCTCCCTTTGCAGCGGCACATACTTGAGTACAAGGAAAGAAAACAAAGCACACACAAAAAAAACCACCAAAAACCTATTTCAGCACGCACAGCAAGCTAAAACCTCAGTAAAGTGATCTGAGCTGCTTTCAGTTTTCCATGGATAAACCAAAGGGAGTCTTGAGGAGCTGCTTTGTTAGGGGGGAAGAGACCTGGAAGCTGAGGGCAGTTTCACAGCAGTACGTGGCTGCATCACTGTCAGAACCCTGCAAGCAGTAAGCAAGATAAAAACAATATTCAGGTGTTTTAACTTCAACACCAACAATATTTCTGGAAAGAAAAAAATTTAAAAAAAAATCAATTATTTTTTAGAGCTTGAAGGTGACCGTGATCCCAGCCTGGAATGTGTGACAGCCCCTGCCATGCCACTGCCGTAGCCACTCCTGGATTTGCAACTGCACTTTCATTAACATACATCTTTAAAAATAATGCTTTTGCTGGGCTGACAGCGCCGCCAGAAAACATAACAGGGCTAATCAATCTGAAGTCATTAAAAAGTTGAACTAATAGATATTTAATGATAACAGAGGGGAGTCGTCCAAGTTAGCAGAAACTGCTCTTGAATCCTCACTGACTCTGAGCTGAAAAAACGCATTCCAGGGCAAGAAGAGGGACAAGACTCTCTGCAGCTCTGCACACGCTGTAGTCTCTTTGGGGAAAGGCAAAAACAAGAGTGCCCTGTTTGTGGAATTTGATTGTTCATGTACATCTTGAATTACATATGTTCAGCTTAGATGGAGTATGACAGGAGATAATAGGAAGACAGAAAAAAGAAATCCTAGATCAATCTCATTTGAAATAAAAAAAAAAGCAAACCAGCAACAACCAAAAAAATGCAGCTTTTAAGCCCTACTCCAGCCGCAATCAAATGAAACATGAGTTGCATCCAGTGTGCATGTTTTGACTGCATCCCACCATTATCGAGCTGTTCATCTCAGCAAAGCTCATTTATACAGTCATAAGAAAGAGCCCAGGCCTTTTGTAAAGTTGATCCTAAGTGATGAAACCTAACCTCAGCCGTGAGTCAGGGGGTGGGGTGGTATGACTCTGAAAAAACTCTAATAGAGAAAATCACAAAAAATGTTTTTCTTTCACTCTTTTTGTTAAATACAGCAGGTAGAATGTAGCAGAGTGACTACATTACACATCGCCCTGAGTTCATCTAAATCCTGCCTCAAGCAGTCTGGGAATCATACCTGTCTGTCAGTCAAGCTTGAATTTAGTAGTATAAACTTGTGGGCAGCATGAGCCTGGGAGCGCTGGCAGGATCTTTTACCTTCTCAGGTAGAGCCCAATGTTTGCTTGTGAATTTTACAGATGAGTTGAAGCAATTAGAGGTGAACAATTACTGCTGATCGAGTGTCCGTGCCTCGGCAGTGAGCAGCGTCTCGGCAGTGGGGATGCTCCCCGTGCACCCAGGGCTGCTGAGGTGCTTTGTATCCCAGGGAAAGGAAGGCAGAACTGGGGTGTCCCCCCACCCCTGCACCCAGCACTGGTTGTGGCTCCAGCAGAGCTGGGGTCTCCTGTCCCAGCCGGGCTGCATCACCTCTGCCCTCCAGCTCCAGCTACAACCACTGATACGCATCCTCAGCTCCATCTGATTTTTATTTTCCCTTTTTTTCCTGAATTTTTCTCTTCCCCCCGCCCCTTCTTTCCAGGAGCTACCGAGGCCCAGTGACCCCCTGGCAGCCCCACTCAGTCTGTATATGCACGCTCAGCCCTGACTCGCATTTGTCACTCCTCATACATGCACACGTTTGGCCATGTAACGTCCATTTCCCAGTTTGCCTTCCTATTATATTTTATATTACCTCTGGTGAGTTTGTGCCAGAAGAAAGCAGAAGGAGGAGCTGCTAGAAAGGTTTTTTCGCTTTAAGATTCGAGAGCACATTTTTAGCATTAACTTTTTAGGCTCTGGTCATAAAACGTTGGGAGTACACAGACGATTCCGTGGATAAATGTGCAGCGTTTCCAGAGGGCCAAATGGACAACAATCCCTTGCTGACAGCGCCCATCTCACAACATGCTACTTGAAAGACAACCAAATCCTAATTTGCAAATCTCAGCAACAAAAAGCTATAAAAATATGGAATTATGAACAGCACGATGCTGTGCAAAACAAGTAACAAGCCTCCAGTGAATGAAAGAAATTATTGGCAGCAGTACAGCCACCATTACCAAATGTCAGAAATGTAAACACTAAAAAAAGAGAAAGTTAAAAGCGCCATGACTTTCCTTCCAAAAACGTCAAGGCGTGGGTGCGTGTCTGCGTTGCAGAGGGAGATGCTGATGTTTCAGCCTCACGTGCATTTTCAGTTGCAGATGCTCAATTCCAACCCAAAGGCAGCGAGTTGCTTTGACCAATGCACGTGATCCCACTTCTGATCTTCCCTATCTACGCCAGCTCCTACTAAATGTAAAATATTTGAATTTGTTGTTGCAACTGATCTATGTAGTTTCCTTTTCCTACCACTCTTCCATAAATGCTCTGCATTGAATTTATCCTTTTTCAGCATAAAGTATATTTCAGCTGGGAAAATGTATCTTGCGTTTACTAATAATCTTTATGGTTTCTTTAGTTAAACCAGCTGCTGTATGAAAAGGAAATTATCTCTCGGTCGGCTGGCTCGTTCTGTGCTACATGTGCTCAGGGCTGAACTGGAAAAGTTGAAAATTAAAAAGATCTTCCCTCATGATTGAGAAAGTTATTTAAACCTGTTTTAATCAGCTATCTTGCATGAGTGAAATACGTAACGCTGGGCTGGAAATAGCAGGCTGTCTCACATTCATTTCCTATACGTAAGGAATTTGATTAGAAAGAATGATTTCTAATTGAAGCTTTGTGTCTGGTTGTGATTCTTCTTTCAATACTGTCAGGGCAATTAAATCAGCTAAAGATAATCTTTAACATTCACCTGATGCAGTTAATTAAGGGGGGGAAAATGAAACACTGATTAAATGAATTGAATCCTATGTTGCACATAGCAAAGTTTAAATTGGAAACAAGAGTTCACAGTAATTTGCTTTGTTATTTTAGATATTTCACTTTAAAGAAGCAAAGCTTCCTTTGTCCATTAAAATACTTCATAATGGTATGTATTATCCTCAGACAAAACCAAACCCTGATTTAAGAAACACCTAATAACTCATCAGCATAATTGAAAACAAAATGCTTTACTGTGTCCTTCCTCTGCCCATATCAGCCTTTTTCCAACACACAAGGATAAATAATGTTTCAGCCCAACAAAGAGTGGATTTAAGTGCAATAAATGAAAAGAAAAAGAAAAGCACCGAAGACCCTGATTCAGCATATGAGTATTACGAGCTCCAGCAAAGTAATGGGAAGTAATGGCATGGGAAGGCACAATAATACCCATGCACGTGTGCATTCAAATCCAAAGCCCCACGCATGCAACTACATCGGTAACATCGTCACTTTTGTGCCTTCTCCTCCACTCCTGCCACTACATTTATGTTACAGCTTCCGATCACCTCAGTGGTTTAACGGAGCAATCCAAGAGGACTAGAACAGGAGCCAGAAAATGCTGCTAATTCAAAATCAGCAAATGCTGGCTTTGTACAACTAAGAAAGCAGTCACAATACTTATCAGGTATCCAAGACAATAAAAAAAAATCATTTAGGAATTAAACAACACGATGAAAAATGGCAAATTCGTATTTTCTAGCACTCATAATCAAAATTATTCCATTCTGCCCTTCCCATCTGCCCCTTATCTTTTGCCATAACAGCAAACAGGACAAAAGCTGTTGTGAATTGCTTTTTTTTTTTTTTTTTACATTGACACCTTAAAGTTCCTTAAAAAAATAAGTCCAGAAAGTGAACACCACGTACCTGATCACCTATTTGACATGCAACAAGGTTGTGCTGATTGTAGCATCCAGCAAACTTGATATATTTGAGCCAGTTTCCTACATCTGGTTGACTGGCATCTATGCAGAACTTCACATTGCAAAACTCATCCAAGATCTAAAAAGAAGAATATGAAAGAGTAAATCTTTCTGTCGCTGGTTGGGTGTACCAATCAAAAGATAAATCACAGGTTTTCAGATAAACAAATGCATAATAATAAAATGAATAATAATATAGGTGTGCTTGTTCAGAAATACGCTTCTCTGGTGAGATTTGTTTTTAGGAATGACCAGAATACACACGTAACTATAAAAGGACAATAAACGTTCTCAAAAATATCTTGACAAACATATACAAAGTAATTGACATGTCCAATTATTGCTATGAGATGCTATGTTAATTTAAGACGGATCTGATTTTCTATGCATTCATCAATGACTACATTTGAAATTATGATTTTTATTAAATATGATTCTGCCAGGAAAATAACAAAAATTATTAAAATAGATGGTGTTGGTTTCATTTGAGATTTCTGTTTTGTTTCAGAATTTACATTGCTTGCAGCTCCCAATTAGAATTTTCAAATTTGTTGCTCTGAACCAAACTTTATTTGGTAGGTAGAGTTATTTATCTTGTTTTAATAATACACTTCCCGAAGAGTCCTGTGCAACACTTAAATCCCTCCCCCCTAATCAAAGCAAATAACAAAACTCCTTATGTCAAAATAAAAGAGAATAAATGAAAAACAATGTAAACACTCATGCAAACCATGGCAGAATTCAATACACACCAATAAATGGTTCCAATTATGCAGACAATAAACAAATATAATGAGACTGCTCGTGGACAAGCTAAAGACGATGTTCTATTCTAGTATTATGACAAATTACTAATCGTTACAGCGGGCTGAATATCATTATTCGCAATCTTTACCATCGGCCTATCCCAAACTTCCCAGAGCATCCCAGGGAGCTCACTGCTAAACTGCGACTTCTCCGGCTTGGCACGGGCATCAGCCATCCCGTTTTATTAGGAAAATAAAGGAAACAACCTTAAAACGCCCCAAACGAAAAGCGAAAGGAGAGGGAGGCTGTGCCCCGCCGGAAAGCGCCTGGACCCGCGGCCGGAGCGGGCGCTGCCGGTGCTCGGCCACCGGGAGCCCACGGAAGTTCCTGCCCCGGGCTCACGGCCGGGCATTAAACGCGCTGTGCCCTGCGGGGCCAGCCCGGGACAGCGAAGGGACAGCGGGGGCTGCCCGGGTCACGGCCCCCCGCCGCCCCCCCGGGACCGGGATCGGGATGATCGGGATGCTCGGGATCGGGCCCGTCCGTGCGGTGGGGGTGCGGTGGGTGCGCGCAGCCCGCCGGGGCTGCCGAGCATCACCCCGCCGCACCCGGGTGTCTCCCCTCGTCCCCCTCAAAAGAAGGGGGAAAACCTTAACCCCACACCCCCCAAATCCCGCGCCCGAACGAGGCGCGCTCGGCCCCCGCGGGCGCGCACGCTGCCCGCACCTCCGGCTCGGTTTTGGATGGGGGGACATTTAAGTTTCCCTTTCAAAGCAACCCGCGAGAAGGGGAGGGGGGCTCACCCCCCTTCCCCGGGCAGCGGAGGAGGGTCTGCCCCGGGGCCGGCGGCACCGACGGGGCAAAGCGGCCCCCGTCCCGCGGGGCCGGGGCCGCGCCGCCGCCGCGCTCGCCGCTCTTACCTTGTGTCGCCGGGAGCCCGCGAGGGCAGGGAGGGGGGAGAGGGACAAATATCCTTCAGGCGGCTGGAAGCAACATCTCGGCGCTAAACCCGAGCGGAGGCCGCGGCCGTC
>VZRE01012911.1:98179-281991 GCA_013396775.1 Cephalopterus ornatus | reverse complement strand
GCTAGTAATCCCCACCAGGCTGTAAACTGATGCCTCTTTTAAGCCTTTAACTTCATGGTCGTCCCAGAAGTAAAAGTTCTCCTAATGGAGACCCTATGGGCATCGTGCATTCCAGCACATCATTAAAGCAAAGCAAAGCAGCTCGGCCACAGCCAGATGAAATAACGGCACTGTCCACATTTAATGGGCTTCCTGGGGCCAAACGCTGCCGAGGACAATGGGGGAAAATCAGACAAGTCGCTGGTGATTTTTTAAATACCATAAATGTTCATATTAGGCTTAATATTATCCTTATGTTTATAGACAAGCCACTTCACAACCTCCTTTTTAAGTGGGGTTTAATGTTATATTTCTCAAGGTGGCTAAACACAGCACTGAGCATCCTGACTAAAACTGCGGGGAGTGGTTGAAATACCGGGTGAGTGCATCAAATGGGAAGAGAGAAAGGGAAAGGAAAAGCAAAGTGAAACAAACGCAGAAAACAACAGCCTGCTGACATATCCAAAGGCTCCGGGACAGACCCGGGAAACAACGACAAGCGGGAAAGGCGACACAGTTTCTGCATGTCAATTCCTCCCACCCCGTGGAGGTGTGGGTGTCAACTTAGGGGAAAAAAATAAAATCAAGCGAAACACAAGTGTTGCTGCCGATTTCAGGGGGAAGATTTGTATCACTTCCAGCCCTTGATGAAGGAGTGGGGTGGGCATCGTGATGCCCCCCATATTGGTGGCCGGTCCCTGCTGCCCCTCCTGCCCTCACACGCTGCCGGGCTCAGCCCTCCCAGCCAAAAGGCGGTTTTCACGTGAGGGAGAGGAGGGGAAAATTAAAGGTAAAAAAAAATGTAAATAAAAAATTTCCCTTGGTCTGGAAATGGGCCCAACTGAAAGCATGTTAATCTCCACCTCAGTAATTTGGTTCTCCTGGAGAAGACAGAAGCCCTGCTGCTGTGCCCTGCACTTCATAAATCACGTCTTTATGTGGACAAGGTCAGGGCACCTAACAGCTCAGACATGGGCCTTTGCAGTGGCTCGGAGGGCTCCGGCATGTTTATTCTCTCGCACAGATCTCCGAGGAGCAGTCCAGCACGCTTCTAATTACTTTTGATTATTTTCATTTGCTCAGGTCAGGCTGGCTTTGCCGGCACTGCTGGAGGGTGGGTTTCCTCCCCCCAGCCCGGCTGTGGGATGCAGGGGGATCAGCGCTTTCCTGCGCCCAGAACCCCTTTCCCCAGGGCAGTGCAGGGCCCTGGGGATCCTAGGGGCTCTCCCCACCAGCAGAGGTGGTCCTCTTTTGGCAGAGAAGCCTAGAACCTCCAACTGAGTCAGGGACCCCCATAACTGTCCCCCCCTCGTAGCCAGGTAGCCAGGGGCATTAACCGGTGTGAAATGAGGAGTGAGCAGACAAACACACACCCTCCCTGCTGAAAATACCGACAGCCTTCAGGGAAGGAAAAATAAACCCTAAATCCTTGCAAAAAAGTTAGAGTGGTGCATGTGCAGGCGATAAAAGAAGTTGAAGGACCTCTGTGATTCCTGTGGGAACAGAGCTGTGCTCGGGGAGCTGCGGAGCACACACAGCTCCCAGCCAGACACAGAGGCAGCGGGTGTTTAGGTTCACGCTCTGACTGCTGCATGAATCCCCCCTGGCACAGCACAATCTATAGGGAATTCATGGTGCCATGGCACAGGTGAGTGATGCTCCAGCACTGTTGGGGTCCAGGTGTGGGTGAATCCATGCCCGCGCTCCCACGGGCACTACTGTCCACTTGCACCCCCTTTTACGGTCTGTAAAACCACGATGCTGCTACTGGCACAAGCCAAACAACTACCCACATACAGAGCAGAAAGGCTCCACTTTCCCTCTCCTATCAAAATCTGGGTTTTAAAATAGCATGTTCCTTTGTACCCCGATCTGAGCTTGACAGCCCAACCCCACCTTCTCATCTCCCATCGTCCTGGTGTGTGTGACCCCAGCAGACCTGCTGCCCTCATGTCCTGCAGCCATGTGTGCCAGTGGCTCCATCACATCCCAGTGGTCCAAGTCTCTCTGGGAGTGTGGGTCACGGCTAATGGATGAGGGGAAATTTCCTGAACAGGGGCTGTCTGGTGGGACGGAGTTTTCTGGCAGATGCTGAGCTGTGCTGCTGGGGTTCAAGCCTGAATCTTTTTGGACCTCAGGTGTTACTGCACACTAGGAGAAGGGAAATCACAGAAGATTTACCCTCTCCATTAATAAGGAAGATATAAAAATGAGTCACTGACTAGTATCCAACTGCCTGGGTTATTTGCTCCTGCCTTGGGGAGGAAACCCTGCAGTATCTGCCCTTCCTTGAGGCAGGACAAGATGTTTGACTTACTGCAAATAAACTGTGGCCCTCGCAGCACACCCCAAAATTTGATGCTGAGGGATGCAGTGCTGCTTATCCACACCCTGCTGTGAGCACGCTCCTTGCGATGGGAAAAAATCTCCTCGTTTTCCTCCTCCAAACCTTCCCTTAGGTTTCCCTGCCAAGGCGCGTGTTCTGGCGCCGGATGCTGAGGACTGTTGCTGTTTTCCTTTGTAGCATTCATTACTTCCATTACAGAAGAGTCTGGAAGCCTCCAAATCCAGCCTGGGCCCTCCTCACACTCAGAGTTTCTGTACCTGCAGGGTGAGACAGTCCCCGCTGGGCAAGTTTGGCATGAGTTTGGCTACAATAAAAGTCGGGGGAGAAACCTGCATCAGCCAGCTTGTCTTAGCACCTACTAGAGACAGGGCACTGTGAGGCTGCAGCTGACTGATGTGGGTGTTGGCCTCCTGTCCAGCCAGAAGCTGTGCTTTCCTGTGCTTCACCTTTCTCATGTTTTGAAAGGAAGCCAAAATCCTGGAGGATTTGGGAAACTCCATTGGCAATGCCCTTATTCTGCATCTCCCCGCCATGTGCTTGGCAGCTTGGAAGGCTCTTTTCTTTCTTAACCATCCAAAGAGTAAGACCTTGAGCTTGGCCCTCTAAATACTACCAACATGACTAAAAAAACCCACCTGTTTTGGTTTGGTTTTAATCACTTTGTCATTCATCCTTGCTGAAATACAACTGAATAAACCTCTCAGGTTTATACCCACTCCTGCTTTCCACGATTTGCTTATCCAGAGATGGAGCTATAGGACCCATGGAGCAGACAGAGGCTCCACATGGGGTGGCCAGTGGCTCCCACCTGATGTAGCCACTGCTTCTCTGCCTGAAAACACAACATTTTGCGCAGGCTGCTCTAAAAATGGAAGATCCCTAAAAAACACTCCCTGAGAAGGCACGATATCCATGAGATAGGAAGAACAGTGTAAGGATTCCGCAGACTTCCTTTGTTTGTATGTGCATAAGAATTCAACAAGGTTCCAATAACTCTCCATTTCTTCCAATTTTTTAATTTTCAACCCTTCTTATTTGACAAAAAATCTGATGGTCTGCTTTGGGAGACTTCTTCCAGCCCCAGAGCTCTCATGGCGTGGGAAGAGCCACACAAGCAAGTCCTGGGGAGCCATTTGGGTCTAGGCGCTATCCAGAGTCTGACAACAGAATTTACAAACCAAAAGGATGGAAAAGAAAATACAGAATCAGGGAAAACTCCAGGACAATAGAGATTGAAAGGGTTAAACAACCGAAATTTACACAACTAGAATTAATGTGATGCATAACAGGTAATTCTATTTTAATAATCAATTTTAGGAGTGACTGGCTATTTTCAAAGCATTCCTATTGTAGCCAAAGTTTTAACTAGACATACAAGAGTGGGCATAAACACCTGTGGACTTTATAAGAGTAAGAAGCAATTTATCACCCAATAAAATGTCAAACACTCATTTTAAAATTTTCAGGTTTGCATTTGTTATTTCAAACATTACATGCGTGGATGGTTCTAGGGGAGGTTCAGAGAGGAGGATATACATCCTACATGCAGAAACACACGTGCAGACAGCCAACACAACCAGCTCTGCAGCAGGGAAGAAAACCTGCCTGAAAGCATTGGAGTTACAGTTTCATCCCTCCTGCGTTTCGTATTAAACCCATTGTGTTCATCGACCAGAGTTGTCTAAAACCTGAACTAAATGGGCATTAAGTCAGTTGCCATATGATATTACTGCCATTCGATTTTCAGATAAACCACAAAACTTGATGAACTAACATTGTTCCAGCTGAATTAACTCATCATCCTGGGGAAGAGAAGGTTGCAGAGGAAAGCGAGTGCTCTAATAGTGATGATTAATCCTCCTCCTATTGCAAGGCACTTGCCTGCAAGTAGAGAGATGCCGTGCTAAAAGCAGGCTGAGGATCCACATTACCTCCAAAACATCGCTGCCCTGCCAAACCCTGACAGTACTGTTAGATATTATTTACACGTGGGTAGGAGAGGGAGAATTCTTTGTTATGGGCTTGTTGTGAAATTATAAATACATTAAAATCCCCATCAACAGTTCAAGTCATGCTTGGTAGATAAAACCAAGGACTGAAATTCAGGAATGTTAATTTATTCAGCCGGTGGAGGAACATGCAAAGTTGATCCTTATCCTGTACCCTGGGATTAAGTCGTAAAGTATTTGGGCCATGGGTGCCATGTGAGTGGGTCAGGCTCCCCACCACAGGCAGGCAGAGCTCTTCGTGTGCCCCCACCCTGGGTGTGCAAAGCAGGGTCCTGAGCAGTAAATGCTTAACTAGCCCGGTGCGTGCACGGCAGCCCACCTGGGCGTGCATGTGAAGTGCTGCTCCACATAAATTAGTCACACATGGCTAAAGGTGCCTGATTCATTTTGAAAAACCTCGCTCCCAGAGCTACCTGGCTTGCACTAAAGAGATTTTTGCTCATCGGGAAAATTTGGGGTAGGGAAGGGGGGGTGGGGAGAATATATTTGATGCAGGTGTCCAAATAAACCTGTCCTATAACCCGTGGATCACAATGGGCTATTAATGAAATAGCTGTGAACATCAGCGTATCCTTGTGGCAGATTTCTTTCATAAATGAGTTGAACATTTTCCAATTTCAGGAAAGTGCTGCTACCTATAAACTTGGAGATTAAGGGCTTTTTCCCCTAAGACTCAGATCCCTCAGGGCACTTGTGTTCTGGCATGCATTCCTTATTTGCCGGAGAAATTTCAAACTTGGTAATTTAGCACCATACTGATAAAACAAAGGGGGAAAGAGAAAAAAAAAAGCAGTTGGGCATGTGTGCATGTGAAGGAGGAGGGAGGTGAGTGCTACAGCTTCAGGCATTTTTTTCTGTGGCTTTTTTATCCACAAGTCATGCTGCAGATTTTGTCTGAGATTCATAGAGAAAACATTCCCGAGATACAACATATAAGATGCATATCAATCCACAAACTGAGTTTTACGGATGCAAAATGACCCGCAGAATGTGAAGGAGGATGGAGGCTGTTTTATAACCATTTTTCCGTATAACTTATTTAAGCCTAAGATGTTGGGCTAAATTTACCACTAGCAGAATTATTAGTATTATTAACATTACAGCAGCACCTAGAGGCCCCAGTGGATACTGGGACCCTTTGTGGGTAGAAAAATAATAAATATGAAACTCTGCCCTGAAAAGCTTACTGTTGGCATGGATGGGATAAAAAGTGTGTCAGATGGGAAGATTATAATTTTATTTTCACAGATGGAATGCAGAGTTCTGCTCATGGAGAAGATCAGTGGCAGAACCTCATGCAATATTTTCCCATAACTTTCATTCACTGGGAAGTTGCTTTTTACTCCTTTCCTTTGACTGCAATGAACAGAAGCACCTATCTGCCTGCTGGTGATCACAGCTTCCCATGGATAAATAGTGGGAGTCTGCTTGGTCTCTGCCAGTTAAAACAGTTCTGCAGGCTTTAATATGGCTCATCTGTAGCAGACATTCTACTTTATCTCCCTTTTTTAGCTAGGAAAATATTTCAGCTTTGTAAATGAGCAGCTAATGCTTTGGAATAGATCTTTAAACATAAGCACATTGTGCTGATTGGTGCCGTAAATGAAAACTCCTCCTGTAGAAACAGTTTTGGGGAGGATACGTCAAACGCTGCTGCTGACTTTTGTGGCGGAAACGTGAAACGGAGTTCACGATGTCAAGTGGTGTTGCTAGGAGTCCCCCAGCAATCATGCAAGTGCTGAACATAAGATGGATCACGATGCCCACCAGGCAGAGGGGGGAGAGAGTGCCCCAGCCACCCCATCATCCGCTGCTAAACCTCACCAAGTGACTGCTAAAAGCAGCAGGGAATGGGCACGTGCTTGGGATAGGTTGCAATTTTTGGGTCCGTAGAGGCAGAATAAGGCAATGTGTTGAGAAGAGATATCTTTCCACCAGGAAGAATTTCAGAGACTGTATGATCTGTGTTGCTGAGAACCCAGTGTGGTAAATATGGAACTAAAGGTCATTTCTTTCCCTAGTCTTCCCTGTGCTGGAATTCTCACATGGGGCAAAGCAGGAGATCCACTGAGGTTAAAGAGATGTCATAGGATGTATATGTATTGACTGAGGAAGGTGGTCATCTCTGTGGGCTTTTCAAGGAGTTATAGTGAGATCAGAGCCTGGGAAGGTGGTCATATACTCCTCAGGGAAGCACCAGCACCTCCGAGTCCTGAAGGCAGCACTGACATAAGACAGTTGGCTACCTCGGAGCTGAACTCATGGCCAGAAGTATTGATCAAGCCCAGACAGAGTGCCATTTCCACCCAAAATTACTGTGTAGTCCTGGGCTTGGACAGGACTCTCAGACCAGACCCAGGCTGCCCAAGGGCTGTAGGTGGAGGAGCTGCTCCAGCTCCGGATGAAAGCCAGTCCTAGATCCCTCCGTGGCTTTCAGCTCCAGGACTGGGGCGCTGGGCCACAGCGCTGCGGCCTGGAAAGCTCTGGATCAACCAAAGCATGGTGCCCCTGATAACCTGCAGGAATGGCTGCATATGCCAGGCATTTGTCTACCCTTTCATTTTAGTGTTATATTTGTGCACTCTATCATTTTAATTTCGTATTTGTGACACCTCTAGAAATAAACTGGAGCCAGAAGGTGTCCTGCCAGGCACTGTGAACAGAAGCTCAAACCAGTTGTGTGTCGCATGAAGGACATCTGTCAGCCTGGGCGATAAAGTACGAATATCTGTCTCGGTACGAGTGACCAAAATTTTCCCTTGTGGTGCATTTAACAACACTATAAAAGATGAAAGTAGGAGTTATGAGTGCTCGTTCTTAAGGAATTACTTAATTCTTATTTCATTCTCTAAGTTAATCCATGAATTTTGTCTCAAACAGAAAACAGTAGGTTTACGTCAAGGTTGTTGTGGACCAGGAAATACTCATACGGAAAGAAGAAACTGAATTGGCTTGAATGATTTATAAAATGTGAGGGTTTCATTCCAAAATATCACTTATATGCCCAGAAATCTACGCAGCGAATCTAATCCAGCAAAGGAAAATGAACAATGAATGAATAAAGATGGGAAGTAATTCTGCAGCGGTTTCAAACTGTGCTTGCCCATGTATGGCAAGTAACTGATCTGAAGCCTTTTTACATATCTGTTAGGTTTGTGTTTACCCTGAGTTTAGGAAGCAAAATCCGGGGACAAAGAACACCATGAGAACCTTGAAGAAAGCAATAATAGTGACAGCTACTCACCACACTGAGTTAAGCACATCCTTCCTTCCTTTACTGAGGGGAAAGGTCAACTCCAGATGCAAAGACTGACCAAAAACCCCAAAACTCCAGTAAATCCAGTCCCTTTTGATACAGTGCAACTCCACCAGTTTAAGGGGCACAAAAAGAATAAGACATAAATGTGGTTTATGTGAACAGGATATAACGAAGACCTTGTTGACCTGATTTCCAATCAGCCACACAAAGGGTTTGGTGACCACGGACTGTTCCATGGGATTCCTTGCAGCTCCTGTCAGTAGCCAAATGGGCAGCAGACACATCTGAAGTGCAGTGACCTTGGCTTGTGTGAGTGAGGCCAGTAGTAAAAGCAAATGGAAGTTAAAATGAAAGGAGTATATTTTTAGAAGAATTTGTAGTGTTTGGACTCCAGCTTTAGATGGCTCAAGAGTATTTTGTAAGCCAAAAATCTGTTCTTCGGTTCTGGTTTGTTGATTAAATATACTTGTTACCAAGAACTTCAAGCAGGAAAAAATTTAAAAGAGACTTCAACTAAGATATTATCAGCTTCAGCTGCAGCACTGAACAACTAAAACGTAATAGCTCTTCAGATCTCAAGTTATTTCCACTGACTGCCGTATAATCAGCATGTTAAATCTGGGCACCTCTTCAGGCACAGTTATTTGTGTGATATATACAGATCGATACCTATTGATTTTATAATTTTGATTCATCTCTGTGCAGTGATTCAGTTTCACATCATCTTATTTATCAAGCTCTTCTCTGTACCTTTGCTTCCAAGCTTCCTGACACTTCAGGCTACTCGAGGAGGGTCCCACCAGAGGCACCCCTTTTTCACTCAGTGTCAGTGGGCACACCCTTAGTCACATCCCAAGGAATTTTGTGTGCAAAGAGCCACCACAGGGTCTTTAATAAATGAGTACAAAGTTCATAAACCTCTGTTGCTAATGACATGACCGCTGTGTCCCTGCTGGAATTGGAGCTATTCCCCAACTTTCCACGGAGGCAGACAGCACAGTTTTGTGTGTTTCTCACCCAGTGGCCATGCCTTCAAACTTCCCCCTGTGCTGGCTTATGGAGGGGACAAAACTTTGCACTGATTATTGAATTTTATTCTTTTTACCCCTGGAGCTTTTTGGGACCTGTGCTGGCACCTGAAGCCCTTCCCTGCTGCAGCTGCTCCCGCAGACACAGCAGCAGATTGAGCAGAGGAGCTGGCACAGAAATCCTGATGGTAACTGATTAACAGCGACCTGCTTGACATACTGGAGGAAACCAACACCATTGCTGCTGCTGGCAGGGCGTCAGGGAAATCCTGTTAACCCCCTGCATTGCATATATGCAAATGACAGCAGATTAACGAGTGTTAGCGAAGTCGCTCTCCCACTGCGCTCACACCAGTTTGCATCAGAACAGAATTACGTCTGGACACACAAGAGATGCCCCAAATAGACTAACTCATGATTTAGCAACTCAGTTCTGCCTAAAGCTCCAGTTTGATGGGGCAACCCCTGTCTCCACCGGGTCGGAGTCAGTGTCACTGCTGCTGCCACTGGCAGCCCTCACACAGCACCGCGGTGGCCCACGGGGACAGGATGTGGGGCAAAAGTGGTTAAAAACCATCAGCTGAAATTCGTGTGATGAATGGATTTAAGGCAAACAGGAAAACTTTATGTTGAAAATGGCCCCCCCCAAAAAGAGCTGAGCTCTGCTCCAATGCAACGATTTCCAAATGTTTTCGCAGAAGGTGCCGAAGGGAGTTGGGATGTACTGCATCCGTGAAATGGGAGTTATTAGGATGAATGCCTTTGGGAGGGAAACAAAAAAGGTTGATGAAGACTAAACATTTCATGGTGGGAGGAGGGGGGGCTCACACACTACAGCAAGATAGAAAGCATGGGCTAATTAAAAAATAAGACCTATCACCATGCAAAAAATAAATGACTTCATAAATAGCTCTAGATATCATGTTAAAAGCACCTTTGGGAACAAAAAGATGCTGTGCTGAAAACTGGAGATCTAAAGAGCTGTTATTACACATCCATTACGTTTTCTGAGCTGTCGCGTTTGCTTTTTGAAGTTCTGTACACATGATACAGCAAGGCAAAACATTTTATGTACCGTAAGAAATCTGAAACAATGTTTAATGTTCGGAAGATAAAGTTAACGAAAACTACACTTCAGTGGCTTTTTTTATTTCACTATTTTATGACCTTTCAGGAGCTTAAGAGTAAAAGGAAACAAGAAGGAAGGATAAGCATCCACGCGCTCCTGCTTGCTTTTTCCTACGTTGCTGATCAGAGCCCAAGGCAGAAATCATAATAAAAAAGGTCTTCTTTTTAATGCCTAAATAGGAGCTGTTGAAACACTGATGGTACGATGTGTTTGGGGATGGAAAGCATTTGTTCCTCTTGCAGCTATCAACAGTCATATGTTACATGATTTTCCGATTTTTCTCCCTGAAATTACAGAAGCCCATCACGTCTTCACAACCATTTGGAACAGTTTTTCTGCTGTTTCTGCTTTTTCTAAAACCAAAACCAGCTACAGTGATGACTCCCAAGAACTGTTTCTACAAGCATCGGGCAATTCAGATTATTCATATTTTCTCTCTGCTCCTTCTAAATATCCTTGGTCACATCATTACAGACCTCTTGATGACATCTATAGTGATAATTACTGAATTTATTGCGCAGTGACCTCCCCCAAAACTTCCATCCTGCAGGATGCCAAAACACTCCTGATGCAGCTGCTGTGGGCATCAACTATAGCACACACACAAAATCCACTTTCTAACCCAAATACCCACTTCAAACTCAAACAGGAGCTGTGCACTAATTCATGTTGGGAAGCAAAATAAGCAATATACGAAGAGTTGCTCATTTCCCTTGGAAGGAGAAGGCAACCACAAAAAAAAAAAGAGTAAATGTGATGGGAGATTGATGTGAGTTTTAGAGAATGATGTAGTTCACTAATATGTTGGCCTAATGAAGAAAAAATTGACATCTGAGTGGCATGAGCTTCACCAAAGTTAGCATCCTGCCAAACCTACATTAGATGGAAACAGGTGCTTAGTTTAAACTGTCAAAAATCTTCCACAGTAGTACATCTATGCTGCTGATTATTAGAGGGTCTGGTAGAAAGTAGCAATGTTTTATAAAATGTCTTTCACAACATATCTTGAATGAGTAATCATTGAACTTTTTAAAAATCCTATAGCCATAAGGACTATATTCAAATACATTTTGAACACTTCTTTGCGTATTTTTATCATGTCTGCTGTTACTCTCAGTGACAGATTTTTTTTTTCTTTAAACTAGAACTTTCAATGGAATGTCTTCTATTACAACCCTGCAGATTTATTATCTGTAATTCAGAAGTAAGTCTAAGCAAATCAGAAGGGATTTTGGGTGCTAGACTATATACCTGCAATCCAAGTTCATGTGGTCAAATTCATTCCTGGTATAACTTCACTGAACATTTCAGTGCTTTTTTCCTTGGGAAGAATTTGCACTTGGGTGGATTTATTCCTGGCATGAATTTCAATGGCAGAATAAAATTCAAATACAGCTACTTGGAGTGACACCCTTTGACTAAAATCAAATGTATTGGAAAAAAAAGATGGGTGAGGGGCTGAGGAGTAGCCTGGTGGTGTTTTGAAGGGTGATATCCATGCAGGATAGATATATGAAGTTTTCTTAGCTATGTTATGGCTTCCTACATTATGGTAAAGGGTACAATAAGTTAGGAAGTGCCTACAGCAGGATAGCAAGATGCAGCTCTCCTCTCCTAGGTTTAAAGGGAAGGATGTGATGGCAAAAGCAGTGACAAAGCAGAGGAAAAAAACCCTGCTTCTTCAAAAGCTAATTCATGACCCTCAGTCATCTTCAAATCAGTGCATCGAAAAAAATATTCCCAAACACTTTCAATATTAAACTGTACAGGGAGCTCACATCCCTCATGGCTGAACAGGAAAACAGCCTGGGGGTTTGGAGCAGGGAACCAGGGAAGTGAGGAGTATCAGGAACTCACTGGTCGTGTAATGGAGTTGGCTATTGCATTAGCATTTCAGGTGAATGTGGAGTTAACATCTGAGCTTTTCAGGGAAGATCTTTAATGACCCACCAACCCTCTGAAATTTCCAAAACCTGAAAGAACAACTCCATACACATAACCGTTATGTGGGTTCAACACCGACCCCGGGAAAGTGTCACCTCCTGAATCACAAGGGATGCTTCCAGTAACATCAATATTTTCCCGGGAGGTCCCCCAGCCAAAGTCTGCCTTGTCCCAGCCCTGCTTGGAAGGTCTTCTAGGTCTGGAGCACAAGGTGGTATGGCTGGAGACCAAGTCAAGGCATTATTTTATTTTGTTTTGGTTAGCAGAGTTGATATTTGGTCAAAGGCTCCAAGCTGTGAAATGATGAGGAGCTGCCAATTTCTAAGCTAAATGTTGTACATTCATATTCTGCTACCACTAACTCCATTATGATTAGTCAGGAGTGAACTTAGAAGGCTCAGAAATAAGGTTTGGATAAACATCCCCAAATTTTGGATGCTTATCTGAGCCTGACCCAAACCCCCTGAGTATGCAGAATTGAGCTGGAAATCTGGCAAGCATGTTAATTTCCACACTTTTCATTTCTCTCTTGAAGGCTATATTTGCAGTTTAAGATATTTCCTTTAATTGGAATTAGCATAATACGTTATTTCCCTATGGTGAGAACAGCTTTTCTGTACTTACTCTGCCTGTTTGGATTTTATCCAAGGAAGTACAAAAGGGGATGAAAGTGAACATAAAAATCCAAAGTAAATAAGTGAACCAAACTCTTTAAACTCCACAAATGGGTAGATTCTGCTCAAGGCTTCCCCCAAAATAAACTACTTGGTCCAACCCTAAAACGATGCCCCTCGGTTTTAAGGGTGCCTCTGTACTAGTGCCAGCCATACCTTGTCACATATATTTGGTAAGAATTAGCAATAATTCATGCTTCGGGGCATTTTGTACCCCTTCTTTTCTGGGGTATATCACTGCTTCAGATAGCATCTGATTTGTTTGATTTCATTAATTATCAACACCTACAAAAATATTGTGCCAAGTACGTCAGATCTTTGGGGAGCTTGGAGTTACAATCAGTGAGTGTTTGACCTTGGAAAATTTACGGGTTATAAGACGCCAACTCCATTCATATACTAAATTCTGTGACATTTGCTGTGCAAACGAAGTATTTAAGCAACCAATGGAGCCTTTGGAATGAGGGGAACTTCATGTCCAGGCTGCACATGGGAGGCCCAACCTGCCATTGAGAAGACCCAGCCTATGCAGGTGTAAATCCAGCTGTTAGACCTGACCTTGCTGCTGGGGTGAAGACTCTAAAATGAAAACTTTGCAAATACTCAAAGTGAGATTCTTTTCAAATCAACCTCTTTGCAAATCAACTGGTGATGCGAGGTGCATTCAGAAGGACCTAAGTGACCTCAGACCCTTTCCAAAGGCGGGGCTGGGAAGGTCATGTCAGCACCCAGCTGCTCACCCTTCCTCCTGCCACTCTTCCCAAGCACTTCCAGCTCTCCAGTACAGAACTAATTATAGCAGCAGACTGAGCATGCGTGAGTAGGAATAAGCACAGCACATGGACGTATGCGCGCACATCCACAGACCTGAATGTTTGCTCACATCTAATAATGAGTAAAATAAATAAAAATGAGTATTGACAGGAATGCCTGTTACCCAATGCTCCCAGGGAAGAAAAGCAGAGCCAAGTGCTATGCCATAAACAGCACACTTGGTACTCAAAAATAATCCCCTCCGAGCTTGAATGCAGAACGCGGCACCTTCGCCAGCTTGAGCACTGAAAGAGAAAACCAGCCTGGTGTTTCCCAGCTCCCTGCTCCTTATCAGGGAGATCTGGGCAAGCTGCCGGGTGGTGTCTAAGGGCTGTGCTGCTCCTCCCTGCCAGCCGGGACGGGGCCGCTTGGGAAAGGAGAAAATGTCATCCAGCCCGAACACAAAGGGCAAGATGGTATCTCGCTGCTGGTGAGGTGAAGTCATGTACTAGGAAAATATATATTTAGCTGTTTCTGGGCAGTCCCCAGGAGGCTGCAGAGCTGGTCTGGTCCTGGCGTCCCCCTGTTCGCCTTCCCAAGGCACCATGAGAGACCCTCATGGCTGTGACCCAAAGAGACTTGGAGGGAAACTTGAACCTGTGCCAGAGGGACCCCCAGGAGCACTGTAGGAAGGGCTGATGCTGCTTGCACAGCTGGGGATGTGCCAACACTGAAGATGTCAGAGTTTGACCAAAGATGACAACCAGGATCATACAGACAGAGAGATCCACTGTGAAGTCACCAGAAGGAAATGCCCAAAGTGCAGAGCTGAGGCATTAAATGTCCCCATCGCGAAACCCTGACTCCATTGAGGGCAACACAAAAATCCTCATTGCCTTTGGACAGAGCGGGCAACAATTCAAGTGTTTGTTTAGCAGTCAGAGAAGGAACATTACCTAGTGTACAGCCCACACTGCTTTGTGATAAACATGCTGTAAAACAGATATTTGCACAGAGCTCCCATTGCATACAATGGGAAAATCATGGGGAAAGGTGGGGTTGGAAAATGGGTTTATAAAATTTTAAAAATGCCACAGAATAACACAGGCTGGAGGATGGTGGAAGTTCTGCTCTCCTGGCTCAGCATCCTGAATTTTGCTGTTTCTTTTGCTGTTTCTCCTCTAACATTACCATAATTTTGCAGTTGAACTCATCAGCTGGCATTAGCCAGAGTCACCCTCTTTAACAGCACTGTAAAACAAACAACCCAGAAGAGTTTGTCACCACAGCCATGTACTTTATAAGGCACAAGTCTGAATAAATATGTAACTGTTCACACCCTTTCAGAAGTGCTGGAACAGGAACACACTGAACCCAGAGCACTGATAAATATCTAAAGCAGCATTAACTCCAAAGCAAGAGTGAGAATGTAGGTTAGATGGATAGTGAGAGCTACAAAGAGTTATTGCTCTGTCATTTTACACCTTGGAGAGCTGTATGGGGTGGATGAGAGCCCAAGACAAGACAGAAAACAGCCAGCTTGAAAGCATGGACTGGAAACAAAGGACAGTCACAGCTCATCCTGATTGAAAATACTGCTTAAAATCATAATGTGCACTATAAATCAAGATGAAGGGCGGGAGGGTTGTCTCTCAGAAACATCTCTCTACTTGTCTGGTAAGTCATGGAGCCGTTCCAAAAATAAACCAGGGAGCACCAGGTCTGCGTGCAACACCTGAACAGCTACGTGGGACTGCATGGCTACTTTCAATGCATGAATTAAATCAGCTGAAAGGATCCACTGAATTTAATTGTGTTAATAAAAAGAAAGTTATGCACCCTCACTGACCACAGGGGGAAGGTCAGCAAATGGTTTGAGATCCTATCTTCTGGGTTTTTCCTTCACAGGCTGGGAGAGCAGAGCAGATTATTTCTGGGCAGCCCTCTTGGGCCCAGCAAGCTGGGTTTTAATAAATGAGCAAACATAAAGGTTGTCTGTGTAATTTTTGTGTAAGCACTGTGATTTACTTTGTGAAATTCATGTGACAAATAATAATTAGCCACTGCACTATAAACCCTCATTTCTCAATGTTCAGCACCAGACTGAAGCAGTCATGTGTTTAAAGGACTTTGCCTCTATTCTTGATGCTAAAACGCTAAAAAAAGAGTTAATTTCAGAAGGGAATTATTACGGTCAGGTTGAGTGAGATTCACTCTGATGTACTCTAAATGATGTGTTAAATGATGATTTCCAACACAGCCTCTAGCAGAGAGTTTGTTTGGAATGACATTTGTTGTAGCACCAGTGGCCACTACGAAGATGAATTTATATATACACTTAGAGCACCTGCCTGCGGAGGTGTTGCGGAGAAGTTCTGCATGAGCAGATGACAACAGATATTTTGCAAGCACTCACAAACTGAATTTAGGCTCCAAAATAGCAATGAAAAGGTTGTCTGCAGCACTTTCTCCACTCTTTCATGAAATGCATGCAGCCACACTCTCAGCTGTGGTAATTAAACATTACAGTGATTTCTTCAGCAAATAAAATTCTTTTAGCAAACCAGCCACACTGCTGTGGTTTCTTGCAACTTTTAGTCTTGCAGGTTTTGCAGAACTGCTTCACTTTGCTACATGACGTTTATAAATGAATATAATGAAATGGTATTCAGACCTATTTAAGCACCAGCATCTACACAAACAAAGCTCTGATGCTCCAAGATTAGCAGAATGCTGACAGAAAGATAACCTCCATGAAGGCTGAGTAAGGAGCAGTGATGGATTTGTCCACTTTTCATTCAGCTCTGGGAAGGAACCCTTCGCAGTGAAGTCACTTCTTTACCCTGCAAACGTAGGGCTGCAGTTTTAGAGCTCTGTCTTTCTATATAAATACAAGTGTCCCTGTCAGTACTGGATTCCAGTGCCACCTTCCCTGAGGACTGTGATCACAGTCGGAGCTCCTCTCCTGGGATCCCTTTGTTGCTTTGTCACCTGATCTCAGAACCCTTTTTGTTCCACAGGGGTTTGTTCTTCTCTGGGATACTGTACTCTTTTCCTCTCAGATGAGAGAGGCTTTCCCTATTTGCAGCACATTACTTCCTTACCTGCAGACTCACCATGCTCTGGCGCTGACCTGGGACCTCCTTGTTTTCTTTCAGAGGTCCTCAAGGTCCTGCTTCTTGGGAAGAGAAACAAGATGAGCTCTCCTGGCTTCTCCATGGGGCCAGCTCACTGCTTAGCTCAAACCCTGGGAAGCCAACTCAGGAAGCTATTTTATCAGGAAACTATTGACTTTTTTTAAGCTTTGGTTTTTGGAAGTTTCTCTGTCTAACTTGACTTCTCCCATGATGGGGTGAGTGCTCTCAGAAAGGGTGAGCTGGGGAACAGGAGGGGAACACAGCAGCACCTTCCCCTACGGACACATCCACGCTTCCATCTCTTCTGGCCCTGCTGCACAGCTGCTTGGCCTGCCACCTCCTTGCCCAGCTCCAGACGCCTTTCTAAGGCTGCTCACATGAGTTTGGGCCCTCGTGGTTCTAAATCTCACTTGGCCTAGTGCAAACTGCCTTTGCAGACAAGGGACAGAACAGGCCAAGTCTCCCAAAGGACATGGTCCTGACACTGCCCCCCCAATTGGATCAAGCCTCTACTGAAAGAGCAGCTCATCTTCTGCCGTGCTTTCCCTATCCTCACACACCCCATTTGTGTCTGCCACTCTCATGCCTAAATAGTTTGTGCCTGTTACTATGACCAGGACTCACCAGGGTGCTTTCCAGTAAACTCTGCCCCAGTTTCTAAGGCCTCAGAAGATGCACTAAGTGGGAATAGAATGTTTTGCTTTTACACTTAAACAGTCCTCCTAAAATATCTGTGGTGGCTGCAGTCCCTGGTGATTCCCCTGGGTTTTGTACAGTGAGAGCAGCTTCCACCAGTGCACAAGTGGTTTCCCAAACAACACCCAGCAGTGGCCTTTATGCTAAAACCAGTTGTGTCTGAAATGCCTTCTGGGTTCAGCTCATATACAAGCCAAAAAGCAAGCGAGTCTAACTTCCCCAGTGCTTGTCTTTGCTTTCAGATGCTTTTTTCTTTACTGGTTTTCCACTGTCTGGCATTTACAATATACCCGCAGAGGTGGAAAGGCTTATATTTACCTCTCTTTCCTATCAAAGCTACTTTAAACTTACGGCACAGTGCTGTTTCCATTTGGAAATTTTTTTGTACAAGCCATTTACAAGGCCTTTACAAGCCGTGGTAAGCCAAGACCTCTCCGATTTCTCCAATTTACTGTGAAGGAGTCTAGCTGGCATGAGGAAGGCGGGAGCTCGACCATCCCACCCAAATCCCAGCTGGAGGACACAGTCACTGCTACCTATGGACAGTAAGAGAGAAGAAAAGACTGGGAAGTAGTGGAAGTAGGAACCAGTCTGTCATGATCCAGAAATCATCTTCCTGGGACACCCAGCTAAGCCTGGCTTCTGACAATTCCTTCAGTTTGGATGAGACTGATGGCAGAATGAACAAGTATACTCTTTAAGTCCTAAAAACACCTGAAAATATATATAAAATTATATTTATTTCTATAAATAATGGTCTAAATCACTTGAAACTTTGGTACAATTTATTTCCTCACTTCTACTGGTCCCATCATCTGGGATGGGACACATAAATGACCTTCTACTATAGCCTCGGTCATGGGAGGTTTGGTGCCAGCTTTGCAGCAAGAAATCATCATCTAATGGTCTCAACAGGGGCTGAAAGCCAGAATTAGCTGCCGTTTACTGTTGGCCTGATGTGGTTTCTTTTCCTGTGAGCACCCTGTGCTGCCAAGCAGAGCCAGCACCAAGCACACAGGAGCTCTTTGGGAAACTGGAGAGAATTTGGGTACTCAGTCCAGCTGGCTCTTTGGAAATTAAAGAATTGATATCACTTGGAAAGGACTTAAGCTAAAATAGTTCCACAGCAGGGAGAACTGAAGAGGAGTAAGAGGTGGGAGGGCATTAGGAGCAGCAGGAGAAAGGCCAAGGAGGGCCCCAGGAGAGAGCAAACAGGGCTTTCCCAGGGACGGGACGGGTTTGGGGCCACTCCTGGCTGCACTCGATGGCTTCACAAACACCCCAGCACAATACACGAGTGTAATACAAACCTCGACTCCTCGAGATTAGCCATGGCTGGGAAATAATGTTATCGCTCCCCATTATACTTCAGGAGCCCTCCAGGAAAAGTCCCCAAAATTCCCACGAGCTTTAAACGTGGGTGAGATTTTCCCCTGGTGCCCATCCTCCTTTCCTAGGAGATCTTATGTTCTGCGCGTATCACGTCTTTTTAGTTTGCCCAACCCTGCAAGAGCTCAGCCTTTTGCACAGTATTTTCACTCTCTATGGAGATGATGCTTCTTTTTCTCCATCTCTCACTCTCTCCTCTGCTAAAATGAAGGATCTAGGATTTTCTTGCTAGGTCAAAACCCAATGTCCTTCCTCATAGGGGTTCAGTTTCACTACATATCACCCTGCCAGACGCTGACTGTTAGTACCACCCAGTTTCATTAGTTATCAAGGGCTAAAGTTGCACTTCGAACATTCATCAATCAGTAGGAAAAAATACGCATCGAATTAAGACTCCCAGCAAACTCCAACACCTTAGGGCTTTTTCCTTTTACAAGCGACATTTTCTTCCACTGAAAACAGAACTACTTGTGCAGGTGGTTTTTAAACACAAACAGCTGCTCTATGGAAATGCAGTTGGGGAAAATTATTCAGAAAAAAAAGGCAAAGACAAAGCCACGGGGTGTGGAGCAAGAATCCATACTGCCCCAATTCCCAGGGAAACATAGGAAGGGAAGAGAAACCTAAGATATAAACAGTAAGTGGAATTTCCATTGCACCGGTCCCCATAAACACACTGGTTTTAGGGAAAGGAAAATGGGATCAAGGGACCGGAGCGAGGAGTAGGTGTTGCGAGGGAAAGCGTGGCGGAGGGCTACAGCTCGTGAAAAGCAGCTTCATCTTTCAGTGTCAGAACAATGCCCGGGTGGATGTTGAACTGTGTTATCAGCGAGGGAAGCAGAGCAAGGCTGGGATAAACAGCACCAGACAGCCAGTGGCTTGTGGTCACGATTTACTCCTGCCTTTCCAGATAGTTCCTCCTTTCTTTCTGCTTTGTTTCAATAAGTCCGTCTTTTAAAAAGTCCTATAGGATGTGGATGTCTTTAGCACTGTCATCATAATTTTAATTACCAATACAATGTTTTTTGGCTATACAGCATTTTGAAAAAGCCTCAGTAGTTGTATTGTGGCCAGACTGTGAGGTGAACTACCAAGATCACAGAAAAATGTTGCTGCTCTTTCCTTATTCCAGCACTTTGCTCTGTAGTGCCTCTGAACCCTCCGTCACCTCTCTCTTCTGTGCATCCCCTCAAGCAAAAACTGCCATCTTCCCTTTCAGGGCACTTTGGTGTTTGCCATCTCTGTGTAGGGACACAATGTCAACTCCCCTTCCACTAAAAGACCCTTCGAATGCTGCATTTTCTCCATCCCTGCCCTCTGGAGGAGGCTTTCTCTGCAGACACCCCCAAAGATATTTCACCAGGTTCCTCCCAACTCTCTTTCAAATTCCTCTTTGAATTCATAATGATTAATCTCCTGTTACGATACAGCTGCTGCCGAGTCGACAAGTCTTGGATTCCTTCTCTCTTATGTACATCCATTAATGCTTTCTTTGACTGAAAGGTCCTAAAGCAAGAGCCGTCTCTCTGCCCTTTATTCCCCACCTAGGTCTCCTGGCTTCTACTGTCCTCATGATAAATCCCCCAAAAATTGTGAGTAAAGACTGAAAAAGATACTTCATTAACCTTTTTCACGCTTAGGAGAGTAACAAACTCAGCTAATATGAGTGGGCCCAGTGCCACCTTCCTACCTGAGCAAGTGTAATGCCACTGCAATAAGAACCCCAGGAGTTACCCATTACTTTTCCTGGTGCTGACAGTGTAGAAAATACTTCAAGCACAGGCATGAAGATGGAGTCTCATGGAACTGCATTCCAGGAAAATCACACGAGCAGCGAAGAGGTGTAATGAAAGACAATCTGATGCTGCTAAAGGCACACATGTAACTTTTAGTTCCACTATTATTTTTCCTTTCTCTAAACTGTATTGTGTTAATGTTCTTTGAAGGCAAGGACTTTGCAACAGGATAAACTCTTGTATCAAACCAAATCAGATCAGTAGTATCCCAACCTGGGAAGGTCTGAGTGCCAGATAGGCCCCGGCAGGTTGTGCAATGCCTGCAGCAGACAAATCAGTAGCAAAATCTTAAACATTCAGGAACACAGAATAATCAATTGGAATATTAATGTGCTGGTAAAATGATTAAAGTTTGGCATTACACATATTTTCAAATGTACTGACACTTCATTCTCATAAAGACCAGCTCAGTTATGCTTGATTTGTATTCATATCCTATAATGTGAATATATTTGCTCAAAATTGCTTTGTAGTAAATCACCATCACAGAAATAAGCTTATACTTATTTTTAGCATTCATGAATTGCATGGTGTTGGACCACCATATATTTAACACCTCCAAAGAAATCCAACCGCAACTTTTGAAAGCAACACCTTTATATATCATTATGGACATTGTTTCCTTAACAGTTAATCACACACTCTCTAATCACGTGATTTTTTTACCTTAAGAGAGAAAAATGAATGACTCTATGGCTTGAAATGAAAAGCCCTCTACTTGACCTTTTGATGTGAAAAACCTCACGGGGCTGGGTCCTGAGGGTGCTGAGCGCTCTCACCCGTGCGCTGAGCACCCTCGGCTGCCATCGGAGCCAACGGACTTCGCAGGCATTCAACAACTTGCTGGATCAAGCCTGTAATCACTAAAAGCTCTCTCTAGAGTGATATAAATACGGACAGTCACTTCACAGATTTAGTCCAGCATTAGGGTTACTTTAAAACCAAAGCTGTCGGAGAAAATGTTGGATCTGTGATATGACTTTGAACCCAGGTCACTAAAATCTTTCCCGACGCAGCATCTTCTTTGGGATTCTTAAGAAAGCTAAACCTGCAAAGACAAATATTATGGCAACAAAAATAAATGCGTGAGTTTTTAACCTTTTCAGGGAAAGTAATTCCTTTATTGGCTGCAGCTAAAACTTCCTACCTTTCTTTCCCTTTTTGTTGTATCTGTGAGTAATTTCTTCAGTCACATTGTTTATAAGAAGTGAAGTTATTCGTAATCATGCCTTAAGAGTATGTACACAAACTGGACATCCTAATAGAGCACTATGTATTAAATTCCTGATTGTTTGACATAAATTCTCTCTCTTTCTTTTACTCAGACAGGAAGCTTCCCATTTATTTACGAATAGGTTAAGACCCTAGTCATGTTCCTAACTGTGTTCCTAAGTGCTAACATATATTAAGTAAATGTAGAGCCTCTTCTGCATAGGAAACAAATTAAACTGGTTAAACATGGAGAAAGACTAAATGTAATCTATCTTTTGTCATGTTTATGATATCGGAACGCATCTTATATGAATGTTCCAATTTGGCTGTTACAGCAGATGGGTTGCTTATGATAAACCACAACTACAGACAGAGAATGTGATAATATAAATCATAAAGAAGATAAATAACGAAATTCTTTGAAATAACATTGGTTAAATATTTAGACATTTGGTTTCCAAGCTTGCTTGCACATATGAAATAGTATTCTCTACTGATGGAAAGAAATGCTCTCAACAATAATCATATTGGGCCAACTAATAAGGTCTACAGGACTTATTTGCATTCACAGACCTCTTTGGATTTATATAAAATTTGTGTACACAAGAAAGATATTTGGTCTCGGGGGAAAAGTCCTTGATGGAAACCTGCATAAAAAGTAAAGCCAACCCATGACTGAGCCATTTTTCCCTAGATCAGAGCACACTGGAGCACTCTGTGCTTCTTTGTGTAAAGTGCACAAATCTGGAGAAAAAGTGAAGTCTTGTCTTTAACCTCCCTAATTTATAGCTGGCCTAGCTAAGGCAGGTACCAAACCTCAAAATTATTACCAGGCAGAACTTCAATTTTCCAATTCATAAAAGTCCTGGAAACCTAATTTCTACCAGTAACTGAAGCAAGATGATTAGTGCGCAAATCCGATGAGGGAGACACACAACTGAGCTTATAACTGCACCAAAGAAAGTAATCTACTCTCATGGATTTTATTTTTACTGGAAGCTTTACACATTTCAAAGGCAGGTATCAAGTCCAAGTTCCCCTTAGGGAGAGATTAGACTTTTTGAATGCAACCCTCATCATCTTCTCCTAGATGTTTGTAGAAGAAATGGGTGAATTGCCCCCAAGAGATGCCACTCTTTTTGAGCTGATGATCAATTTAAATTAGTGAACTGTAGGTGGCTAATGTGGGTTAGATGTCTAATGATGGTATTTTATGTGGCTAATGATGGAGAAGTTTCATGACAGTCTTGGTGTTTCAGTTTCAAATACCACTCATGTATTTTGCTTGGTGAGTGCCCAGAAGAACAAAGCTTGAGTACTCAGCAATTAAACCGAAAACCATTTATGAACTGGGTTAGAAAAAGGAGCTAAACACACGCCTCCTGACATAAAAAGGATACTTGCTATGATTTTATTCAGAGTAGGGCTAAGACTTGTCTTTTTCTGAGTTTTCCGTGAGACGCACATCATTTTACATCATTCATGGTTAGTTCCATTTAATCCCTACAGCAGTGAAAGCAACTGAGGCACTCATTAAACAAAGATACCAGTATATTCACAATGGCATCATTCCTCTGCCCAAATCCTGGCATGACTTACACCCCAGGGATCAAAGGGCTGCAAGGGCAACCCACAGCCAAGTGCAGGCAGCCAGTACTCCCCTCCCAGGAACTGACGCACGATGAAACGCGCAGAAGCTGGAGCACACGTGGAGCCCCTTCCTTCTAAATTAAGGATCTTGCCTTTTTAAATGAAGTGATTATGATGAGGGCAGTGGGATTAAGAGAGGACCGGGGCCTTTTGTGCAGGTGGTTCCCCTAATAGGAGACTTTCTAGCAAGAGAGCACTATATATTCTTCAGGCTCAAAGCTAAACTTCTATTAAAACCAATTAATTCATTGAACAGGCTTGTATCGCTTTACAGTGCCTGGGCCTCTGCTTAAAAGAAATCAATTGTATGAGTACAGCTGAGAAATAACCACTATAATAGATGTTTTAGCTCTTGCTTTTACTTTTCTCTGATAGCCCTTAAGGTGGTCAGAGGTAAAAGCTAAAGATGCATTGTAGCCTGAGGGATGATTGAATGAAAAAATGGGGGATGGGAGCAGAGCTATGCTGATAGACCAATTTCCCACCACTGCAAGCCAGCGCAATTGATTGATGAATCCTTGCTCTGTCAAGAGGCAGCCCTTCAGATTTGATCACATAAATACTCATTCAACTCAAATTCTGCTTGACAAGCCTCAGACAGCTTTGTTCTGTCACAGATATCATTGGAAGGAAAATGCTCCATTAATCATCCTTAATTAACTTTACCATAGTCTGCTGGAACCAATATGTTCCCTGGCTAAATCCCTAAGTCTTAGCTAGATTTCTGTAGTTATCAAATAGAGAGTTGTTTTTAAAGTTCCTCTCCCTTATTGCTGCTAACTACAGGAAATCTTTCCCTGCCTGTTTCCTAGGAAGTCACTTGCATTGATCAGGATGTGGCTTAATCCTTTGACAGTTAAGCTCCTTTGCCAGAGACACACAATTATACCTATTTCTGATTATAAAAGATGACTGTTACATCCACAATAAGTTCTAAAGTGTTGTGCTTCCTAAGCACCCCTTTGCTTTTGGTCTGCAAGACAGCTTTGCAAACATAACTAAAAAAGCCATAAAACCATATAAAGAGGGACCAGGAAGAAACACAATCTTTTAGTCAGATTTTGGGGACAACTAGAAGTAAAGGATAATATTTGAAGTGCAAAGCAGAGGGAAAGTGTGAAAACAGACTCATTAGGCTGGGATGCCACTATCTGGAGGAAGCCCTGGGGCCATGGTTTTGCCACCAAGAGAAAGGATTCTCAGATAGCTCCTGCTTTTGGTGGGTGTCCTTCATTCAGGGAATGCTCCTGAAGCACAAAGAAGGGCATCATTTACCACACAGAGTCCCCCCCTTCTTTGGGTATTATTACTCTGAGAGTATTTCTTCCTTTGCAACATCTTTCTGATGTGTGGGTTTGGGTTTTATTTTTTCAATGTAGCAAAAATCCTATATTCCTCAGGGATTTTCAGTGGGGCTTGAGGGGTCTAACACCTTGCTGGATTGGGGTCTTGCTGATCTAGGTGTTGCACAGAGCCAATGGGAGCGACAGACTATCCAAATAAATTCCTTATTCATTCACTCCCATTCTCTGGGATTCCCTGAAGATGAGGAAAGAAATTACCAAAGAAGCCATTTAAATAAATAGAAATAAGTGTGGGAACCTTTTCTTTAGTAAAACAAAACCTGGAAATGTTCAGGGCCGGGTTGGATGGGGCTCTGAGGAACCTGGTCTAGTGGAAGGTGTCCCTGCCCATGGGGTGGAATGAGATGAGCTTTAAAGACCCTTCCAACCCAAACCCTTCTGTGATTCTATGATATTTGTTAATCTTACAAAACCTTACTCATATGAGAAGCCTTAATTCCTGAAAACTATATTACTGAAAGCTTAGGAGAACATGGGCTATCTATATTGCTAAATATTTATGTGTGAAGCTGGGTATAAGCAATGAAATATAACCGAAATTACTGAGCAAATTTAAGGGTAAAAGCTAAGGCTTTTTTTATTATGAAAAAATAGTATTTTAAAGTAAACACTACAGTGCAGAAGGGGGGGAAAAAAGATCATACTCTATGCCTGTGTACATCACAAAATCTTCTGCTTGCTCTGGGGAGAAGTATCTTTGTGTTATGCTCTGTACCAGCCTTGGACTGTGGTCAATTTAATCAATGCTCCTCCTGACGGCAGCGCTGCTCAGCCGAAAATGGAAGTGACCATTTCAAGCTGTGCACTCCAAGAAGCCAGCTGGCCTGTTTTAAAGTCTCTGGAAACTTGACATACTAATGTTTCCTTTACAGCACCGAATATAAAGGCATCTTCTCAGGTTATACAACAGAAAAAGGCAGATGCATAAATCAGGACTACCCAAGCCTTTGCACACCAAACCAGAGAAGCATCAGCTGGCAGCAAAATTACAATTATTTGGGTCCAGAAATTAGAGATATCAATATAAAAAATTGGAAAAAACTTCTGTTTTCTTGTCTTGTCCTCAGGAAGATCTGAAGCCTGAAGAAATAGCCTCCCAATGGGACTTTTTCAACTACCATAAAACTTTCTGTGCTGGGCTGGGTTTGTTTTGATGTCAGTGCTCCTTTCCCCTTCCTTTCCCCCTCTTGTTTCCTTCTCCTTTCCCCACATGCTTGTCTCTACCACTTGCTCTTTTTTCTGCTTTATTTTTTTTCCTTTTTAACCAATATTTTGCAAAATTTTCTCTCCCCACTGGACAGGGAACTAATCTGCCCCTAGCTGCCACCACAGCTCGCAGGGTTGTGGGTTAGGTTCCCCCTTCACCTCAACACAGAGGTGCTCAGGGAGACGAGAAGGAGGGAGTCTTCCAGCTGTAGTGCCTGCCTAATTCCACCTGAAAAACAGTGATAATGCAGATTTATCAGCACTAACCTGGGTTTTCCTCTTAAAGCAGGCTGCAGGAAAGTGGGAGCCCTAATGATCCTGCTCCTTCCAGCACTGGGATCTGTGGTTGCTTTTCTTATTCAATCTTCCCTCAAAATACAGCCATGATATAAACTGACGGACAAAATGCACAACTGAAGGAATACTTGGAGCAGGAAACTTAAAAAAATTAATTACATTATCTAAACCTCTATAAGAACGTCCAGTCCATCTTTAAATCACCAAATGAAATAAACAGGATCAGATGTATAGTGAAAAACCTGTAAATGTCCTTTCTCATTATGGAGGTCAAAGAATACATTAGTTATTTTTAACTAATGTCTTATTCGACCCCATGCAAACTTAAATCAGTTTGGGTCTGACTGATTCAAAGCTGTTCTCTGGTTCCCTGCTCTGCTGTAATAATTGACTAGGCTAGACTTTAGAAAGGTCAAAAAAGCAGCCCCGCTTCATATTATTTCAGCTAATAACTCAGTTCTTAAATCAAAATTTAAGAACTAATCTCTCAAAGCACTGTTTCCTCCCCCTCCATTAAATCCATATGTAATTTCAAATTAAATGATAGATGTCGAAAATCGTTACTTTTTGCTTAATTACTTTTAAGTTACTGGGGGACACAGCATGAGGATTTGTTAGAAGATCTAGGATTCTCCAAAAAAATAAATCAGAATTAAGAAAATCTAAGAAAATCTCAGAAAATGCAGCAGCGACTGAAGAACCTCAGGAAAAAGACAGCAGGCTACGGACAATCTAAAGGAAAAACAGGCAGACACATTGCAGCATCTGAGGCAGGCTGAGAAATGGCTGGGAAGCAGGTCTGTGGGGAAGGTTTGGTGGGGCTGATTGGAAGCTTGGCAGCACAGATGAGACGTGATAGTCACGGAAACAGACTGAGGGCTTCCTTTGAGTGGCAGACAACAAAGGCTTCAAATGAAGCTATCATCACTCTCTAAATACATACATTCCAGGAGGATGCCAGCATACGGCTTATTAAGTGCAAATATGAAGATTGATTCATGCCAAGTGTTTAACACAAAAGTTAACATGTAATTAACTCATTTCTACCAAAGATTCTGACATCAATCCAAATCCAAGTGCTTAAATTTCATTACGTTAGTTTGCAATGTTATATTCACTCACAAAAAACTTACTCTGTGTTCAATGTACTCTTCATTCATTCTGCTGTCCTTATCTGAGAGCCTTCAACAGAAAATTGGCCTTAATCCCAATGTAGGAATGCAAGATGAAGATCATTAGGAAGAACGGTGCTGTGAACGAGGGCTGTCATTCCTCCAAGGTCTGTATGGCCGTATTTAAGTAAAAAAGAGAGAGAAAAGTAACCCTGCTTGTACAAGCAAGAAGGGATGACTTTGCCCCACTGGAAATCACCTAAAAAGCCTCTTCTGGTTCCCAAAGAAGAGGATGGAAGGATGTTTGGCCAAGCACATCTGCAGGTACATCTGAGAGACCCTTTTGGAATACACATGGCTGCCCCACACATCTCCTTTTGTCTCGGTGTCATCAAAACAGAGAGATTCAAGTTGGACACAGCACGATTAGGCATCTGCTGTAGCCAACCAGTTGACATAACAGTGTTTTCTCTCCCTCCAGCTCTTACCTCCCCGAAAATGCCTTTTCTTTTTCCACTTTCAAAGAGATTTTTTTCTTAAGATGCCAAACACTGGGCTTTGACTGCTGTTTATGGGATACTTATTTGGTGCCACAGTAAACTGCGAGTGGTTTGAGGCTGGCTCTTCAAACTGTAGCTGCTGTTGGGTTTTGTGTTGTTTTTTCTGCCGAGGGAGCTTTTCCTTTCCCATTTCCCCGCGGTCACTCTGCGCTGGGCTTTTGTTTTGCCTCACGGCGCAGGGTTGTTTATTTGCACTAACAGCGCCGGCCGTGCTCCCCGTGGACTGTTTGTCCACTGGCCTGTGGAGCCTCCATGACTTTATTGTTGACAAGTGGTAGGTGGGATCCAAGTTTTTGTGGTTAAGTTGTTTATTGATAATTACCTGTTAATTACTACTGCTGCCAGCTTCCTATAATTTATCATTATCACATTTTTGGTTTTTTTTTTTTTTACTTGCTCTTAGAAATAATAATGGGAAAGAGGAGGGATAACAAAGAGGGCAAAAGAAGTAAGAGGGCCCAATTGTGATCTCTCCTTCCTGAGTTTTAAAACTGCATGATTTGATTAATTTAATGTTTTGCCAGCTCTTATCAGTGTAACCCATCAGTAGGACCTCCCCAGGTCCTGCCAGACAGGACAGGTCTTCTCCAGATTTCATACAGGGGATGGGTTTGGTGTAAGAGAACCCAACCATGCTTTCCCTGAATGGTGGAAAAATATAAACAACCTCAGAAATCAATTATTTTTTGCTTATAAAGGGCACAAAACTGTTCCCCTCTGTGTCTGAGGAAGGAACATTTTTTAGAGATTTGGTTTTTTGGTGCATTGCTTGAAGCTGACTTGGTGCACTAAGATATCACCATAGCAAGACCCCTCGGCTGTACCACTCTAAACCAGGACAAGCCAGGCAGCCACGTGCCCCAGCTGTGGGATGGCTGCCTGCTAAATCAGAGAAGGACAAGCCAGCCTTCCTGGAAAAGACTTGCTGCTTGAGTGTGGACAACCCTGACCACTGATTCCTCCTCCCATGGCCAGTTGTCTCTTCAGAGGGCTTCTGGTGGCCACAGAATTTCTCTTTAAAGACCAAAACCAAAACTAAGCCCATGTATTTACCTCCTTAAATACATTTCCATGCCTAGGAACTCTGGCTTGTCTTGACCTCATGTTTAAAGCCTCAATGTTTAGTGTAAATGCATTTTTAAAGGTTCACCATGATAACCAGCATCCCATCTGAGATGCTTCTCAACTAGCAAATTAAGCCTGTTCAATAATACAGAGAATGAAAACCAGCACCATCAGCAGCCTTGGAAGGGATATGGAAAACCAAAACCAACCCGATGCCAAGGGGTACCTACAAACCCATTTTCATGAACACCTTCTACACCTTATTCCATTAAAATTGCCAAAGATAAAAAAACAAATGACCCACGTTTCCAGGTTTTGACGAGTTTACCCAGCTCCCTCTTTTCAGAAGTGTTACAGCTGGGAAGGAACTATATCTTTGCTTCAGTGCATTTATAGAATTTGTATTCCAGGTGCCTATTTACACATTTCCTGGCCTAAACAATAGACCCCCCCCCCCCCCCACCCCCCATCCCCTTGTGCCATCTGCACATCGGTCACTGCCCGGCATCATCCCTCCTTATGACTCAGGCTGTGTACAATTGTCCAGACAACTCACAACAGTTTATCATCACTGTTTGGTATAACTGGAAACAGAAGTATTTATACACACCCGTGTACCCTACAACTAAATTTATAAAGGCAACTGTCTCTTTTAATCTATAGCATGGCCAGTGTAAACAGTAATTTGAAGGAATATTCAGATTTATTGCATTACTTGCTTAAAGATCAATGTTTAAAATGGATATATATTGCATTAATCCAAACACACAACAAATCATAAAGCTATTTACACAAATAAATTTACAATTCCCACAGACACTTTAATCCTGTTTCTGCTTCCAAGGAGCTCTCTTGTCTGTACAAGCACACATATCCACCCACAAACACACTCCCACACTCACAAAGTACTATTGTAATGTTAATTAACCTAATTTATAAACGACCAACTAGACCCATAACCTCAGCACAATATACATTTAACGATAAAGATATGAATTAAAGGCACATTATGGAGAAAAGGAAAGAAATTTGGCATTGGGGCTGACGTGTGATCCCGACCTCAGCCCCTGCCACCTCTGGTGTCACCTCTTTCCGAGTCAACAGCATCACTCCAGGCTTCAGTCCTGCTCATCTCACCTTTCTATGGGTAAGTCATACCCCAAGTTATTTAAACTTCATTTCTGTGGTTTAAAATAATATCCCATTGACATGGGATCCAAAACTCCTTCAGAGCTAATAAAATGTCACCCTGCCAAACTGAGACGATACGTGCCAACCTTTAGCCTAGTGTGAAATTTTATAACTCAGTTATAAACCCCTCAAAAAAAAGGACTTATAATGGAAAGGCTGACAGATTCTTAACTATACAGTTTCCAGTGGGCTTCTGCTTAATATACTGTATTTCTTCTCCTAGAAGATATTAATTTACTTTTTGAAATGTTCACTGCTAAGATTAAGCGTAGGGTTTTGAAATGTGTTCACAGGCAATTTATGCAGGCACACAAATGTACTCTTCTCCAGATGTACAGAATACTAATTTGAAAATGATTTATACGCTGTGCCGTACTGTACATCCATCCCCTGCTCAAAAGGTTTTCCTCTGACACAACACCGGGATCATCTCATATATTAACCCTCCGATAGCATTAGAAATTCCTTGAAAAATTGATGAGGATTTCAGTCGATGGCATGGGCTGGAATGGATTTTGTGGATTTCAGCAAAATTGCCAAGAAGGGCAGAATAGATGCAGAATAGACTCGTCAACAAGTGAATACAGTGGAAAGAAAAGGTTTATACATACAAAATACATATTTCTGTGGCAGTACAAGCAACAGAGAGGTTGAGAAATACAGTGAAAAGATAATAAAGTTGTTAAATCCTTAGGATAACCAGTCCTTAACTCAGTGACTTGGTATTTGGCTGTGAACATGCACCATACTGACCATGGCATTTCCACAGCAGTCCCCAGATGCTGAGAGCACAGAAGGATGGAAGGATGCAGCCAAAATGTAGTAACAGGCCTCACAGCTGACATTAAATGAGCTTCTTACAGACTTACACGTCACTTGGCATGTGAATATTTAGCAATAAACATCCCTTCAGCAATTAGAAATACGTTTAAAATACATTTCTACTCTTACACCTCCATCAGGAGTTCACTTTGCCTTTCCTCACTTGGTCGCCAGCTCCTCCACATGTAGAGGTTGGCTCTTGCCTGGCTGTATGCTGTGTGCACATCAATGGTTTGCCTGCCCAATATGACCAAAAAACCCCACATGTACTTGAAAACAACATACCTCAACCTTTTCAAAGGAAAGATCTTTTCTTTGAAGGGACATGGATTTCTATATTCATTATAAATACAGGAGTATAAAATGCCTCAGTGATGAGAAAACACACTTGCCTTTGAAGGGTGAAGGCACAGGAGAGGTGAGCAGGATTTTCTTTATTTTTGACCACAATAAAACTTCCTGGGCTTTGCAGCCCCCCCTCATTCTCACATGGCCTCTTGGAGCACCATAAGAGAAATAGCACTGGACACCTGAAGGCTCATTCAACACTCAGAGGAGATGGGAGAGAGGATTTATAACATGGTGGGTGAGATTTCTTGTAGAATATAGTCTGCTGCATCTCTCCCTCAACTTTATCAAAAATATAATCGTAGTCAAGGTGAGTGGTTCCCACAAGAAACAGAGAAAGCCAAAAATGTGCACCATAAACACACAACCCTAAATTGCCTTAAAGTGAAAGGGGTAAAGGAAAGCTTTGAACTCCCTCGGAGTCCTTCTGTTGTTTGAGTTGCATGTTATGCTGTGGACCTTAATAAAATTAGTCCCTAACTGAGGCTAAACCAACCAATTACTGGGGAAATTTACTCGTCAGTGTTCCCTCCAGATGTCTGCTGAAAGTGATGCTTTCGGTAATGATAAGAGCAGAGAAGCCCCCCTTATTCCTCAGGACACAGACCAAAATCCCCCTCTGAAATCAGTGTCCCAGAGAGTCTGGAGAGGTGGAAACAACCATGCCAGACTCACATATCTGGCAGCTCCCACAGGCGTGTGGGTATCCTGCAGACCTTGCCCTGCAGCAGGTCCCGTGGTCCTCATGCCAAGGCCATGCAGATCTGGATCCTCCTGGATCTGGTAAAGATCTGATTCACGGGATTTAATAGTAGCTGGGTCACAAACTACTTTCATCTTTCACCGTGAAGATTTCTAGGCATTGCTAAAGACATTACAGCAAACAGAATTTTTTGCCAAAGTGCTGAATGTAATTGTGATTTTAGGAAAGATACCCAATATATCCAGTGGATGAGATTTGGTAATTTGTTCTGTCAACTAGGAGAACAAGTTTAGTAGAAAACTATTTCATCTGTCCCTGCTTGAGATGAAATATTTTATTTGAAATAATTTCCTCGGCCTGTGTCTGGAGGGTGAAAAGTGACTTGTTCTTATTTATCTTTCTTTTGGGGCTACATGAATTTCAGACTCATGAAAGTGAGCGACTGACAGCAGTTTAGCTGGGCAGAGCATTGGCAGGTGAGCTCAGAGCTTCCACTCTGCTGCCAGTGTGTCGCCACTGCAGCCCCAAATATCTCTATATTCCAGGGAATAACCAGCCTTTAACAGGCACTGCCACTTTTAAAATACCAATAACTGTGATCTATGACTTGGAATACCTATGGAATGGCAACTAGATTGGTTTCAAAACTACTTCTCCCCTTCCTGCATTAAGGGCTTGTCGAACACCCTTTGCTGCAATATCCAAATGCTAATTCAGACCATTCATCCCCAAGCACAGGCACTGAAACACAGGGTGCCTGCCTGGTGGAAGGGCTCTGAGGAACAGCAGGGAAGTCAGAGATGTGGCTTCATTTAAACAACAGAGGGGAGCAACACAGCAGCAGCAACAACCAGCCAAGGGAGCAAAGACTCATTTAACACTGAGAAAACCAACTCAACTTAGTACGAAACCAAGGTATGCCTAAAATGGAGATGGAAATGTGGCTTTCCAAAACTAACGCTTGTGTTAGGCACATCTGTAGGTACCATAAAGCATTTTGGCTTAATCCTGCCAAGGCTGAGCTTGGTTTTGTGCTGTGAAGTTGATCCTGACCTCACGGATGCTGTCAAGATGTTATGTTTGGGGACCATTTTCCAGTAGCCACTGGATTTGACCTTACATGGTGTGCTATAGCTTAAACAGAACATTATGGTGAGTTACAAAACTACAGAACTTTCAGTGGCACTGGAAACACCAACAGGACTTTATAGGAGCATCCTGAAGACACCAGCACAGCTTGTGGTTAGGTAACACCACAGAGACCGGAATACCATTTGTTTATGCTAGCTCTGGTTTTGGACATTTAGGTTCTCACTGCATGAAATATTATTGTCATCCTGTTCCTCACAACCCAGGTTTTCAAGGAATAAGGAACAAATAAGATGATGGTTATCCTCTATGAATCATAAACTATCAGTTTTCAGTGCAACCAAATGCCTTTCCTCAACGCTCTCCTAAGAACAGGTTTTATACATGTACATGAAACCACGGGTCATTACAAATCACAAGGCAGAGATGAATCAGTTAGGAAGAACCCATTAAACATGAATCCATGGAAATCCTCCTTTTTTTTTGTTGTTGAATATGCCTACAATAAACGCTACAGTGTGACTTGCAATTTCCTCAAGTTCCTTTTCTCAGAACAATGATGGTTGGCAGCCACTCAAACTGCTTCAGTAAACTTTGCAAGATAGAAAGCAATTTAGTTTCCCTTTAAGACTTCATTGCTAAAGTTATGCTCATTGATTTCCAGCCTCATAATTAAAATTCCTCATTAAACATGCTTGACAGCTGAATGTGATTCCTTTTACCTGCTACTGCTACCTTTTTTTTTTTCCTTGTGATACCATTTCATTACAAAAGAACAATAGATTTCCTTTCAGGGTAATATAAGGGCACGGTGAGTAATGTACTTTCTATCCTACAGAAGGCCTAATATTGTTAATTTGCTAAATCAATTAAAAGAAACCACTTTGGAGCATGAGGCAGGTCCTGCATATGGATCACATCAGCCATAATGTGCAGGAGTTCAAAGGCTGGCATTTCGCCCCAGTTGGCACCTAACAGTTTACTCCGATCCAGGGAATTTGGCTCTTGATTTCAAACAAATGCATCCTGAAGGCTTAAGGCCAGGAGTAGCTCCGTGTGATTTATGTTTCATACTTTCTCATAACACAAAACCTAAAGAGCTAAAAAAAAAAAAGGTAGTTATTACGGGGCATTTGCTGCAACGTTCATGTAAATAGAGAATTACTCATTGCCCCGTGCACCTTGTGTTGTTTAATATGAGCTTTACCTCTGAGTGGCTGTTTGATTCCCTAAAATTCCTCCTCCTCCTGCCAGCTCTGGCAACCCAAGATGGCAATGACCTGTTTGTAAATGGTTTTAGTCTCCGGGCCAGGCTCGCACACAAACACAACCACCACCTTTCCCAGCAGATGTTTGCCTCAAAATACAGAGCCAGGAGACGGTCCTGGCTGCACTGGAAACATGCCACAGAGCCCCAGCTGTGGAACCAGCTGCAGCACTGGGGGAACCTCACATCTGCACTTGGCCTGGCATCAACCCCACCTTCTGGTGGCCACCACAGAAGTGTCTGGGGACAGGTGAGGAGATTTCCCCAAAAGCTGAGGGATATTTATGAGGTTAGTGGACCTGACCTTGGCAGGGGATGACTTCAAGAGCCTTCAGAGCACCCTAGGATTTCTTCGTCTGAAGCCCTTAGCAAAGGAGCAGAAACTCCCTTCCTGATCATAAAATTAGCGACGTGAAAATTTAAAATTACAAATTCCACTTTACAGGCATAGTTAAAACACTGAGTACTGACTAATGTGGCAGGTTCCTGGTGCAAAACACTTCACCAGAGCTGATTTAAAAATGGAAATGAGGAATAGATCACTGCTTAGAGAACAATTATTGTCTTGCAGTTTAAGAGAGCAATTAAATGCTCTCTTTTCCTTTTCTCTCATTCTCAGATGGCTTTCCAAATTTCACTTTGGAAATCTAGGCATCCAGAGAGCCAGTCACCATATCAGGAGAGCACTAGGTAATTAGCAGCATATTGCCATGTGGTGCTGCAGTCCAGTGTCTTTTCATGAAAAACAAGTAAATATGTTGTATAAGTGTGCACTGCTGGTCCCCAAAGTTGGTAAAGCCCAGCAGTGCATGGATTTTCTCTCCTGCACATGAACATAACACTTGTTTATAGCAGTGCCCAGTGACAGTTAATGTGCTGTCAGCATTTTCATTACAAGCCCTATTTTTCTATGGTTTATAACTTGGATATTCCCCCCCCCTCCCAAAAATGTGGATGTAATGCTTATGGACCTGATAGTGTGAATATTTTAAATCACGCTAAGATTAAATTTGGTACCACAGGCTGTGAATGTGAAAGTGAGGGATTTTCATTCCAACAGAGGTTGCAGAAATAAAAGTTTAAAAAGAAAACGACAAATAAGCATTCAAATACACCAGTTTTATGACAGATATTTCTAATTTTTTTCAGGTCACAGATGTAGGGTGTGGGGACGTCGCGATTTCTGCTGAGACTTGCCCTTTCTCTGAGGACTTATATCCGCTAAAAACATTTCAGGAAGCCTTAAGTGAAGAGATACCATTGCTGTCACTGGAGGAGAAGTGTAGCTATCATGTACTAGATAGAAAAAAAACATCAAATCAAGGTTTAAACATCACACACCATGAAAAAGACTGGAGCATTTGCAGTGTCTGCACTGCAGACCCACCACAGCAATACAATATGTGTCTCTTCAGGACCAGTTGTGGGCAGGATCAAGGTAGGTGGGGGGTAGGTTCAAGACAAAAGAACACCATGACCTGGACCTCTCCCTGGGATGTTCATTTTCAGTGCACACACTGTAATTCTTGGACCTTCTGGAGGTAGAGACATCAGCCTCCAGGCAGGGGATGAGGAGTGAGCATGAAAAGCAGATGCTAAGAGCTGCTCAGGAGCAGTCAGGAGTTCAGACAGAAGAAACAAAGAGATGGGATTATTGTGGAGATGCTGAACCAGAGCCCCTCCAGAGGCTGCCAGAGAAGGGAGTGTTGTCCCTTCTTTCACAACAACCAAGAGACTACCAGGTCTCTTATTTTGGAGTGTGTGTCCTGCTGAGGAGCTTTTTGGCTGCGTCTAGTGTGGGTGATCCTGCAGTATATCAGGGAGACACAGGACATATCCCATGTCTCCGCTCTTTGTTTTTTCTGGAAAGGAAATCCGTCTGCCTGGTCCCCTGGGAGCCATGGACACTCCGCTGGAGACCTGATAAGCACGGGATGAGGACCTTTGCCATTCACTGATGTTGGCTGACAGCAAAGCCAGTCTTATAGGAGGCACCTTGAGCTGTGTGAGCAGCAAGGCATTTATTATGACTTCCCTGATGGATGAACTCACCAGCAGCCCCAGCACTGCTGGAATAAGCCTGGGCTTGTCTCCCTTTGGGGTCGAAGGAGGTTGCAAGCGACCAAGAGAAGGTTTGGCATGTTACAAACAAATTGCCTCTTCCAAGCAGTATGTTTGCTGAATAACCTCCCAAACTGGCACATCTACTGAGGAAAGGTGGTGCAGAAACGCCCAGGTCAGGGGTGTTTGAAATCTGGAGTCAACCCTCCTTTGGACCTCCAGTGCATCAGTTGTGCACCCACCCACTTAAACAGGAAACAACAGAGAGAGAAGGAACAGTGGGAATGCTCAGAGGGCCTCGGAAACCATCCCACTTCCCAGGCTCCAAACTCTTCAAATATTTTTTTTGTTTTCTCACAGAAAAACGTATTTTAGAATAATGAATGCAAGGTGGAGGAGGAGAAGCAAAGGAGAGAGTCTTTGGGTGAATCTTTGCAGGCTCATCTCTGACCATTTCTGAGCATTATTCATTTCCTGGAGCCGCATCCATGGGAAGTGATACAGTCTCTGCTCTTAGAAATATTCAAGCATACGAGGCATGAGGGAGTTCTCTTTGTTACCACATCATTCACATTTTTGAACTCTGTATCATCCTTATGCTTCAGGAGAATCTCCTCCCAAAGTAAACAAATGTTGGTGGGGCTTAGTGAAAATCTTTTGTTGCAGACAAAGTGATTTAAAAATTTTGACATTTATGAAGAAAAGCCCTGACTTTGGAACAGGTCCCTGTCATTTAAATGAACACAACATACCTAAAACATATATATATATATATATATATATCTCTCTATAGCTTCAATATCTTGTAACTGGCAAGAGGAAAACACAAGTTTTGAAGGTGAGCCTTGGCATACAAATCCCTCATTAAAATCTTCAGTTCTTGCAAACATCTGGATATATTTTATGCAACTGAATCAAGAACAAGAGAGTAAACCTGAGTCTACGTTTATCTGCACCAAATGAAGACTCACATCAGATTCCAACAAGATCTTCAGACCTCTCCTCTCTCCATGAGATGCTCTGACCTCCTCTCTTTCCATGGGATTCTCTCAGTACCCTCCAGCTGCCATTTTTCTATCTGTTTCCCACCTATCCACCTGTCTGTGTGCTTTCCTTCCTGCCTTCAGAGCCCGTGTATGACCCAAAAGACCTTAAATGCCTCTAACAGTTCTAGTGGGAAGCACTGAGGGCTTTAAGATATGTTCCCATCGTAGTACCTGGGATGTACACTGATCTGGGGGCAGAAAACAGAGCGCAAGGAGCTTGGCAAAACCCCTGTGCTGAGACAGACAGGGGAACACACCTGCTTTGGGAAAATCCCCCTTTTCTGATCCATTTCTGCACCTCAAGCACAAAGAAATGTTTGTTCATAGTCCTGAAATTAAGCAGCACAGATTATCTCCAGAGGCAATCAAAGGTGAATTTGACACACGAGCGTTTTCTAAGGAAAATCTGAGAGAGGTGGCAAACACAACCATAGGCAAAGATTTTAAATTAATTTCAAAGCAGATCTGTCCTAGGAAGTAATTGAAAACATACCCAGCTCTTCCAGCCATAGAGGAGCCTTGCCATTCCTATGTGAGACAATCCCAAAGCACTCCATATGGGATCCTGACCAGTCACATGAGTTTTAATACCCACATGATGGCACTAAAATGGCCTATTAGATTTACAGTGTCATTAACCTTCCAAAATAAAAAAAGAGATTGCTATGGTGAAAAAAAAAAAAGGAAGGGAAGGAGAGAAAAAAGTAAATAAATAAATAAAAAGAAGAAAAGGAAAGGGAATGAGAAAAATAAAAATAAAGAGAATGAGAAAAATAAAAAGAAAGGCAAAAAGAAAGTAGGAAAACAAAAAAAGAAAAGGGAAAAAGAGAAGAGAAAAGGAAGAGTAAAAGAAAACAGAAGTAGCCTAACTGCTGCTGGGTTTCGGGTAACCAGTCCGTGAGGAAATGCTGACAGGGGTCACTGTGGCATAATCTTTCATTCAGCCCCAAAGCTGTCACATCCTCCCCAGATGTCTGAAACATAGATATAAATTTTCATTATCCAGCAGAATAGGGGCAGAGGTACACAAAATGATTTTTTTACCAATCAAATTACAGCTCATTGCCAGATTATGTGTAAACAGTAATTTTGTGAAGTTTTCATGTGGTCATTTATCTACACCCATGTTCAGTAGTACTGCTGAAGCTGAAAAAAAAAAAAGCAAGGTTTTTCAAATTAAATTATTGTCTTCATAATCAAGTTGAGGACACTAAAACTGAATAAAAAATTAATATTATTATGGAGGAATTTTGTCTTAACCAACTAAACCGTGAGATCTCAATATTTCTTTAATGAAAGTAGAAAGGACGCACCCCTTTAAAAGGATGAGGAAAAACACTGCTGGTGGTGTATAAAACTAAACTGAGGCCTCTTGTAGAACTCTTAAAAATATCAGTATTTTCCTCAGTATATTTTCCAAGGTTGATTGTTACTTGATCTCCAGCACAGGGTCATACCAGGCTGCAGCTGAGCAGCTTCTCAGGAGCTCTGCAGAGCCTGGGCACCACCAGCCAAGGGCTCCAGTGGACAGCCCAGCTCTCTCTGAGAGAAAGATGAGATCTCTGCTACCTGAACCCAGGCAAACAGATGGCTTACAAGTGAAGATAACTCAGCATGTTCTGTGATTCTGAAATTAACTTGCTATGGAAAGAAAAAACGGGTTGTGTCCAATTATTTTCTATTTCTTCAGGGCAAATTCAGCTAAGTATTAGAAATATACAGCTTGCCTAAATACTAGATGGCTAAAACAAGTATCTTACTTAATGACCACTCCATGTGACAATAACCACCTGAGAGTTTAAATAGGTGAAATACTCCTTACAGGTGATTACTTTGCAGCAGTGTAGAAAGAAACACTTTGCTCTCCGGTCTTGCTCTTCCCTCAAAAAAACTGAAGAAATAGTTGTGCTGGTGGCTTAGTGCAGAAACTGAGGGAAAGTCACAAAAATGCCATGTTTCCTTTTTCCTTGTTTGCAAGCCAATGATATTCTCATTTCTGCATGGAAGACAATGACACCAATAGTTCTTTGTGTCAGGCGGAAGCTGCGAGGCAGGATCCCTGCAACGTCTCTGTGAAAGGCTGGTATGCTCAGAAATGCAAAGCCTACAGTATTATCTTGTTTATTATCTTGCTTTGGGACTGTACCAAATGCTCTGCAAGTCTGGATCACTGTCACCCTGTTACGATGAAAGAAGTGCCTTTGGTTATGAACTACTCCGGAGACACCAGATTAGAGTTCAAAGGCTATTCCTTGCATTAGCAGTAAATGCAGGAATTCTGAAGCAAAGTGATATACTTAGTGTGAGCTTTTGCATATCACTTTGCTATTTTGCTCCATAACTGCTGTGCAGTAGTCGGAGCTACTGTTTGAACCCAAGCTCCCTATGAGTTGAAAGTTTGGGGCATGTTTATTGGATAACCCAGATTCTTTTCTAGTAACCATCACCAAACACTTTGTATATGTCACAAGCCTCCCACTCCCTTCCAAAAGATGAGGATGTGATGGAAGGAGGAAGAAAAACATGGCTATTACAGACTTAATACATCCCCTGGAAGAAGTAAAGCCTGCCCAACTTCAATTTCATACAAGGGACACTGAGAAAACTCAATATCCTCATTTAATCTGGGAAATTCCACTTGGAGAGGGAGTTTTATGGATGCTGAGAGCCAGATTTCCCGCTATAACACTCTGGCAGTGCATTTCCCTTATCTTGGACTCAGGCAAGGCTGACGGAGCCAGCTTGGCCACCTCCCTGCAATGGTGCTCCCCACTCTCCCACAACAAAGTACCACATCAAAAGTTGTCCCAGCCGGGGAACGTCAGGAAATGCGTTTGGGCAAGAGGCGTCTAAGCAACCCCACCCCCAGCTCACACTCCCTGTGTCCAGGGACCCCTGTCTTGGACCTACAATTTTATTAAAAAATCCCACAAAAAATTCCTGCTTTTGGTACTACGCAACCGGCGCGCAAAATGATGCCGGGTCTGCTTTAAATTAGAACAAAAGTTGCTGCAGATAGGATCTCTGATACATACTGAGTTGCTTTTCTCATCTGAGATTCTTCCTTAAACAGCTAAAAACAATTAGGATAAATGAGTAGATATAAAGGTCAGCAGTACAAACAATTCTGGGAAAACCAGATAGCTCACTGGATAGTTCCTTTACTTCCGTCACCGCAGAATGAATAGATACAAGTCCAAACGCACTCCCAGCAATCTGATTAGAAAGATATCCAGAGCTCTTAAATAGCTTTTGTGGTTTCATCTCTAGTTTGTTTTTTTTTTCCCCCTAGCTGAACTGCCTCTGCGCTGCCAATCCAGCACAGATTTGGCGAGGCTGAGGCTTTGCTGCAGCAGAAATTCTGAGGGTGTTTTTGCCGGCTTATGGAGGACGGGGCCGGAGCCCATATGGGAACACCAACATGTGGCATTCTGGCACGTGAGTGTCATTCCTTGGAACTGTTAGTCACCCCTGTAATGTCTAATGACATCACTCTGGAAGGAAATAGAACAAGAGAAAAATCAATGGACAGCAGATACCTACCTATTATGAACTATAATTGTGCATTTACCAGTCTGCCAAGACATAAATCTAGTAGTTTAAAACCCATTTTAGCATACATTCATATATGTTAGGAGGCTATTAACACAGGGGTGAATTATAGCAAACAGGCTTCTAAGCAGAGTCAGGATGTGTATTTTTTTAAATAATTATAGCGTTCAGCACTGTAGTTAAGACTCAGAAGGGTTTTGTATTCCACCAGCTTTTATCCCTAACCAATCACAATGGCAACGAATACATCGTCTCAGATTGCAACTTCCCAGGCCTGAACTCCTTCTTTGTAGCAAATATTGATCATGGGGAGCAACCTGCAAGGCCCTCGCTAGGAAAAACTAGGAAATAATTATTGTGTGAGGTTAGGGCCAGACTCAGTTGTCACTGAAATGAGGGCAAGCCCTTCCACTCCTTTTATTTTGTGTTTGATTAAACTATTTAAAATTCTCAACTCCAAAACAGACAAGTTAGAAAAGCCTGAATTGGGCCTCCAGAGATGTTTGGAACAGTGTTTGCCTTGGCCAACGGGCAGTGTTAATAATTCAGGCTGATGGAGGAAAGAGCCGCAGCAAATGGCAGATTACACACTAACAGATTAGTAACAATTGTGCAAATACTTCTGCTGTGGTAGCTCAGGAAAAAAAAACCCCTTTCTTCTCTCAGCAGTGGTCTGTCATGTAAGGAATCCTTAATAGGTTTTGTATGAGCAAATAATAATGACTTTTGGTCAAAAAAAATGCAGTTTTTAAAATACTCATTTTGACAAGGAATTCATGGGAAATGGGTATTAAAACACCAGGACTTACTAATGATAGAGCACAGATACCCACGGAAATTAGTACATGGTCACAACACCAACCAGAAAAGAAAAAGTAGTAGTTGTGCAGGAAAACTCGACTTTTAATTTAATATTGTATGCCTCATTCACTCAGTTGAGTCTACTACAAGCACAAAGAGCTTTGGACAGGATACAGAGAGAGCTGCTTACGTACACAGCTCTTAATTCTGATTGTACTGGTTGACTTGGGTTCAGCTCTAACACTTCCATAAAACATAAGTTCCAGTTCCTGAATATATTAGTATTGTTATATGTAGTGAAATACAAAACTGTCCTCTTCCATTTTCCTCAGAGTGCAGCCCAAAGCCACCATCTTTAAAATCTCTTACACAATAAATACGTGTTCTTCATAGTCTTCTACCAAAGTGGCTTTTTTTTTTTTCTGGTTAGCATAATAAATTGCTTTAACTCAGAACAAAGGTAATTTAGTACTTCAGGGATGCATTTTTTTGGCTTTGGCAAAACTGTAACCTCTGATTCAACTACTTTTGAGTTAAATTCATAAAAGTTATAAAGAAACTGCAAAAGTTCAAGGTGATTTTAGTACAATTCTTTCCCGCCCTTTTTAAAATTTTTTTCAATCTGCACTCATTGATTTTGCCAATGACATTGGTTCTTCCAGCTGCTCATGAAAAGGTGGTAATCAACAGTCTTGCAGTCAGATAAAATGACATCAAAAACTGAATTACACTTTTAAAGACATCTACGATAATACACGAAGCTTATCAATTAATGACAGAACTAAGAGAATCTCTCATAAGTGTGTGAACAATGAGGGAAAAGGGGGTGAGGAAATAACTGAAGTTTTAGGAGATGTTGCTCTGGCCCTTTAGAGGGGGAATTTCTCCTTGAAGTGTTACAGTGGGTGCCACAAAAGCTGATATTTGTACAAAAAAAAAAAATGTTTATCTTCATTGCAGCATTTCTTTCATTTCAAGTGGGAAAAGCAGAGAAACTTCAGTACAAATTTCACTGCTGCTGGAGGTAAGTGGCTTGGTTTTCGTGACACCCACTCCATTTTTCTGTTATTACATGATCTTCCCCTTCACACCGCGGGACCGAGCGCGCGGCCTCCCGCACACCCAGCCTCTTCCTCCCAAATACTTATCACAGATTGATGATGTGGTGCAGGGCCTAGGGCTGACAACATGTGCATGAACTCAGTTTCCACATGGCTTAGCCAGAATGTGAACGCTTGCTTTTGGGGCCAACCATTTAACGGCAATAAATATTTACTTGCAGTGTGTGGATTCCTCAGGTCATTCTGCAGCTCCAGCGGTTGCATTGCTGAGTAAGTCTTTCTTTCATGGATGCCTCTTTGTGAAAGACACCATCTAGTTTTTGAGCTTTATTTTTTCATTAAAATGTAGTGGGAAGAGTTCTTAATTGGGTATGTTGATCCCCAGTGCCAGTGTTTTTTTTAAATCAGACCGAACTTATTCAGAACTCTAAATGCAGGCACAGGAGCTTAACTTTAGGCGTCCTTTTTTAAAACTTTTGGTGCATGTCCTAAGGGTTCTCATTGTCTTTTTTCCAAGCAAATCCCGTCCTGAACCTTTTCACAGATTTTCAGTTCCTGGCTCAAGCACAGAAATCTCCAGGATTACTCCAGGATCTGCTCCTATCACCAACCTTATCTGCATCCTAGCAAGGTGGCACCTTTTTTATCATGCCATGTAAGACTGCTTCACAGCTGTGAGATATTTGGAAAATATAGTTGACATTTTTGTAATACACCAGCTCAATTTTGCTATTCGCTCTCTTTCCAAAGCATGTTATGAGCACATCAAAACTAATGTTTTCTTGGAAGCCAGATTTAACAGCTGGGAGACTGATTCTGCAGGACCTGGACACATCAGACAAACCCAAACATTGCAGGATGGAGCAAAATGCCAAATTCGAGCTGGGACTGGAGGGGGAAATATCTTCTGTAAATAGGCAGGAGAAAGAACTTATGAAAACCTTGGCTTGTGCTCTCCCATTACTGAACTGCACCAGACATAAGAGTTTTATAATTATGTAAACTTAGAACAAAAGAGTTTGATCCAAATCCCTCTGAAAGACTCCTGTTGACTCCCGTGGCCCTTAGATCAGCCCCCAAAACTGAGATGGCAAATTCTTGGGACATGAGAAGCATCATCTCCATTGTGCAGGCATTCCCAGCCTGTGGGGCACTGCTGCCATTCTTGTGCCACTGACATTAGAAAATAAACATACTAATGGGATAGCTAATATTTCCAGAAGATAAAAAAAGGCAAATTCCAGCTTAGTCCAGTCTTTTCCAATTGCCAAGATGGGAAATAGTTTTACATTTTCCTCTAACTCCCCCAAACTGGTTCCAATCCTTTCTTGATTTTCTATGAAGCCCTAGAGTACGGGCCAGTTTTTAACAAGCTCTCAACCTTTTGGCACCTTCTGTTCCTTTTCAGATCATTTTGATATTTTAGCTCTTTCCTGGCACGCTTTCAGTAGTGGTGTGCAGGTTTTCATATGCTGAGTTATGAATAATTACGCTCTGCCGTCTCAGATTTGTCTTCCACATTCCATCTGGGATGAGATGGGCCAAATCATTTCCTGTTTTCTAAATACAAATGATAAATGCCCATATTTGACATAGCTTTCAGTAGTTTTCATGCTGGAAACTTTCCTGATGCTTCTCTCAGTGTGTGATATATAAGGTGTCACGTTTTATTGTGTGAATATCTCAGTGCTCCGCTCCGATGGACAGCATCTTTTTCAATTTTTTTTTTATCCTAGAAAGTCAAAATGCTTTGCTAGTTGGAGGATTTAATATTCTAATAGAGGGCAGGAAGCAAGCAAAGCTATGTGAGAGTAGACACTGCCTGCACTCTTAAGTGTGGTGAAGGACAATAATTATCACTCCACAGGGAGTGATTAGGCCCACTGAAGCTTGAGTGATTACCCTTTCCTTTGCTGACCCTATAATCAGACCTGGATCTCTAAAGTTATGTGCAATTTTTAGGAGACAAAATCTTAAGGAAAGCATGAATAGTTCTCACACACTATATGCATGATCAGGCAATTCCAGAGGCAGAGCAGCATGGGTAGATTTCTAGTAGAGAGTCTTCTTTCTATTATATCTATACCATTCAAATGCTACTATCTGTGTGATAACCTCTAAGTAATTAGTAGGAAGAAAGGAGAGTAATGAAAAAGAAGAGAGCAGGAGTTCACACTAATAAAAACTCTCTATTTACCAGCAACGACGTGGGGTGCATGGGATTTTCTCATAAGGTATGTGCAAAGGAAGAGAATAGCACTATCTTGGGCAACAGTCTTGCCAAAATATTTCACAGATGCTGGGGTTTTCAGTAGCAGTCAGTGGAGTGAACAGGCCAAAACATACTAGTAAGAATAAGAAAAGTAATCAAAATAGCATTTCAAATTACAAGAAACCGCAAGACAGGTCAGTTTGTTTTCAGGGTCTTTTGTTCCTATAATATCAATTATTTATTCAACAACACAAGATAGGAACTGAGAACACAATCGTTCAGGGGAAGTCAAAATGTCCCCATTCACCACTTTCTTTAGTCAATGCATTGAGGGGAAAGTGTGGCCCAAATGCAGATAAATCTCTCTGCATTTACCGCTTGCCCTTACCTCACTTCCTTCTGACAACAAATCTAGGGCGAGCAGATAAGATTATAACCCATCTGCTCCATATTAGAGTGACAGGTGTATACCTTTCCAGAGGAAACCCCAACAGCTCTCACTCAGCTCAAAGGCTGGCAGGGCTGTGTTTATGATAACTGTCCCCCGCCCAAGGATACAGAGAGCATTTTAGCTGCCCTGTAAACTCCTCATTTTTAACCCTAAAAGAGCATAATGAGATAAAGATGAAGGTGTACGAGGCATTGGATGCACTTGAGAGATAAGTCAGCCAATTATCTGTAACATCAGAAGGGGCTCTACGTGCAGCAGCCTCCAGTCCTTCAGTACCTGCTGGAAACACGCTAAAATTATTATCTTAGAGCCCATCAGTCTGTGAATCTGGGCTCAAATACTCCTCTGCCAAGATTGGAAGAGTTGGTAGGGAACATAATATTTGGCCAATTTAAAACACTTGACAAGTTAGGCCTGAGTACGGGGGATGCTTCAGATTGGGATGTCATTTCCAGTATTTCTACTAACTCCAGAGAGACTCAGATCATGGCTTTCAACCCCAATTTCTGAGAGATCCTCCAGCAAATAATCACATTCTCTAGTCTCAGTCAAATACATGTAGGAACGTAGACAAGAAGCATTTGTCTGATGTCTTTACTCGGGACCTTAGCGACAGCCAGGGAGAATGAGACAGAAAATCTGCTTGGATGAAAAAACCTTCGCTCTGTTTAGGTGAGGAACAAATCGTGCTACTGTTTCATTCTTCTTTTGCCATTAAGTCTGTTATCATGTTGCTGGCAGTATTTCTCATTTCAACCTGCTCACCATATGTGCGTGTGCTTTCTGTGCTACTAATTGCTTCTTTTTGACAATATCATCTATATGTGCACACCAGATTGCCATTTTTATCACTCCAAACCTATTAATGGCCAGACTTACAGTTCCCAAAGGAATTAATATTAACCAGCTCTCTAAATATTGTTCATGTCTTTCAAAAACTCCTGACTTTTAGAGACTGACTCTGGTCGTGTGTAATTGGGCTGCTGTATTTCATCCTCTGGGGCCTGGAGTCTTAACTTTTGAAAGTGTAGCTCGACAAAATTTATGAGGGTAATATTAATAACCAGGAAAGGCAAAAACTTAGGAAAAGTAAACAACTCATTGGTCGTAGCTGTTTGCTTACCTAGGGTCAAAATCTGCCCTCAGATATACATGTGCAAGTTCAGCGGGTCCCATACATACAGATTTCTGTGGAAAGAATTTGGCCTCAGATGACTTCAGAGGTTTCTTTGTCAGCCCCATTTCCCAGAGAACACTGAACACTCCTACGTGTGTGCACCAACTTAGTCTTCTCTGCTAGAAAGAAAACAGTTGTAAGGAGATACTCATTTACCAGTGCTCAGAGAACGTGACAGAATTTTGACTAGGAATTTTATACCCCTAGTTAGGCTTAAAAAAATAAATGGTATTAACATGCCACTCAACAAACTGTCCCCACGCTGCTGGGAACCATGTAAGGCAGATAACAAACCTGCAGCGAGAACAGTCATGTGATTCACTGTAATTCCCAATAAGACAACCACTCCTAAGAGTAAATAACATTCTGTGAAATCTGGAGTGGGAGAATACCAGCCAGCAGATGACTATGTTCCCCATGGAAGAAACACGAAATTAATACAGTCAAAGTGTTTTAAAGCTATTTAATGCTATAACTTTGTACTGGGAGGCAGAGGAGAGGGATCTGTCATATATGTCACTGTAGCCCCTCATGGTGAATGTAGATGGGAATAGCACATTGGCTTTGCAGACCCCAACTAGGGGAACCAAGGAGGGTCTGGAGGAGGTGGAGCACTTTGCTTAAAGAAGTAGGTCACTCCTACATAGTTACTGGAAAGCCATTGCTGGAGCCAGATGCTTAATGATTAGATGTTGAAGACCTCAGCACTGAAGCACCTAAATCCTTCTGTGGAGCTGGATTTACATCAAAGACCAACTGGTGCTCTTTTGCAATTTTTAACCTCTTTTTCATAGAATCCTAGAATGGTTTGGGTTGGCAGGGACTTTTAAAAAGTCTTTTAAAAAGCACTTTTTAAAAAGCACAACTGCTGCTAATCAGCATAAATGCCCATTTTCTAGGAAGCCTGTGAGTGGATCTGTGTTGGCACTCAGATCTGCATCTCTCTTATCAAGCACACAATGTCCCACTTTTTCTGAAGGGAGTTGGAAAGCTGGACAGACACTGGGAGATTGAAATTTAATCTGGAAAGGATGCAAGTGGTGTACGCAAGATAAAGCATTTTGAGGACTATCAACTCAAGGAACTAAAGCACTGATTTTCATTCCCCTACTGTCCCAATTAACAGTTGTTTTCCTCTCTTCTGCTGAGCAGGAGATGAATCCCCTTCTCAGGGGCCCAGTTCAACAGAAAGAAATCAGAATACAAATTCCAGGAGTCATGTTGCTGGGGACCATGTCTTATCATGACAACAAGGAAGCAGTTTAGGAAAGGAAAGAAGGCCTATCTTTTTTTTTAATATGGAGCCTAATTACTGCAACGGTCCTTCACACCATTACAAGGTGTGCCAACACTAACTGTGTTCTGCCAGTTGGTTAATGTGCTGCATTAATAAAATGGACTTCTTTGCTTTGTTTGAAGTCTTTCTGAAAAAATGGATGACTGGAGGAAAGGAAGGGTGACATCATTTTTCCCTGTGTTTTTGTTTTCTCTCAGCTCCTGCAAATTTCTTGACTCATTTAAACTCAAAGAGGGCAAAAGAGCATCAAGGCTAAAAGTAGCTATTTTAGATGAACTGATATCTTGACCAGCACTAGATTTTTTTTCTGTTTTCTATTAAAAATAAAAAAAGGCAGATAGGAAACCTTTGCACATACAATTACAGATCCCTGAGGAACGAATTGGGAGCCTGAAGTGAGCGTATGCCCTGCTGGCTCAAGCTGCTGTTAGGGAAGCACACTGAAATGAGAATCAAATGGAAATTACTGTTCTCTGATGCAAAAGTGTTCAAATATGGAATAGTCATCTTGATTGATCTGGTTTACATGCATACAAGACTAATTTTCCATGTAAGTACAGCGGAAGAGATGAGGATGATGAACCAACAGTGACTCATACTAGAGAAATAAAACTAGAACTATTTGGCAAGAATGAGGATCTGACTCTGACTTGTCCCATTCTGATGGAAATTTTGTAAGAAAAGTTCAAAATTCATTGCTGTCAATATCTATCTAAGCCAAGATGGAATCAATCTCAATGACTTTCAAATGGCACCACCAGAGCCAGTGCTGGAGCCTGATCTGAGTGATGCCTGCTCAACACATCTCCTGTCCTGGGTCTATGCCAGGGAATGAAATTCCAGCTGCATTTTGATGCTGAGGACATGGGTATGGATCCATTTGGGTGTGTGGTCCGGCCGGCGCTCAGGCTGCTCGCTTTCATCCACGCTGAACCTTTCACTTGACTTCTGACCTTTCACTTGGCACTGTCCTGTCATTTCCTTGGTTTCACAAATTTTAGCCTCTCACTTGACCTGTGAACTGTGACCTTTCACTTGACCTCTGATCTCATAAATTCTGGAAGCTCATACACGTAATCGCGGAACAAATAAACAAAGCCGCCATGAGACGCTGCTGCTGAATGAAGCCCAAGGGGCTGGGGAGCAGGAGCTCAGCCCTGCAATCCCACCTCACCCCCTGGACACGTCCCTTTGTCCCAGCCAGGACTGGCATCTCATCAGCGTGGAGCACATTGTAAGCTGCCATGACCGTACATCAGGGCTGGTGTGTTGTGGCAGTGGAAAGGGATGTGGGATCACACAGCCTCCAACTCTGCTATGGATGAAAATCACAGCTCAGCAGATCCTCCCCCACTAACATGTGCAAAATACCATGATCTCCAAAGTCCTGGGAGGGTCTTATCAAACAGAATCACCAAAATGAGTAGAAGCCTATCGTCGTAGGTGTTGGATCCTCACTATAACAGGAATCAAACAAACCTCCCCTGAGCCCTTTTCCCTCTTCTTGTCAATGCTAATCCTAAAGGCTTCAAGTGCAAGGCAATGTTCAGCCTTCAGTGCAGTATGACAGCGTGTGATAAGGAAACTCTTGCTAAGTCAGCTGGGTGAGATGGTTCTCAGCTGTGAACAGGTCTGTCTTTACTGAATCCAGGACAGGGTGAGCACGGGATGGCAGAACCAGTGGCAAAGATTACAGCTGAATGAAGTTAACAACTCATTGCAAAATAAATTCATTTCCTACATAAAGCCATAGTAAAGGTGAAATCTCAGAGCCAGTGGCAGCTTTACATAAGGGCAAGGTCTTCAGAGAAACTTCAGGCACATACATCTTCATAAGTAAGTAACCTAAAAGTGTGCAGGTACCTTCATGTTCTGGTCATTTGTTTTCTCACATATTCCCAATTCTTTTTAGCAGTCCTCAGATGTATAACACAGATATTGTAGGCACAACTCATAAGACTGCTAACCCAGAGCAAACCACAAACTACATGTTTTCTCCTGCTCTTCTTCTTGGTAGAAGAAAAGGCAGAAATTGGAAGAAAGCTCTAGAAGAGATTCAAGGACATGTTAGTTGTTGGTGCCTTGAAAGCAAAGCAGCTTCTCTTTGGTGTCGCAGGGACCTAAACCTGAGTAAGTGGCAAAAGCAGCTCCTATGTAGAGTGTAATTGTACATGAGTAGGAAGCAAGGTGACATGGGAGATAGACAGAAGCAGTGCCAATCTGCCAAGCCATCACAGAGCAGATCTCTAACAAAAAGGAGCTGGGGAAGCACTGATTTGCTCTGACATATAATGTAATGAACCAGTGCATGCTGTCACTTTACTTGAATTCACTGTGATTTTACATTTTGGAAACAAACTATTTTAAATTCATGGGAAGAAAGACTATGCAGAGAAAGCCACTGGACAGAAAGGACATTCAAATCCTTCTGTTCCTTCAGTTATAGTTAGAGATTTCAAAGTTCTGGGTGAAATTCTGCATGTCACGTGGAACAAAGTTCTCATTGCACAAAAGAAGTGCTCCTCACTTGTAGGTGAGCAGTTTTTGTGTGATGTTATGAAAATCACTTTGCAAAGTGAGAAGAAATATATGTTGCATTTCCAGCAATGCAGGCTCTTCTTCATTAGCCTCATTAGGGAAACCTCTAGGCTTTTTTGTTTCTTCAGGAACACTGTCACATCTGGTGGGTCTCTTCTCCTTTATAAAAGCTTGCATTACAACCTGACACTTGGCTCTGCAAATCCGTGCAGAAGACTAGGCATTTATTCCAGAACTTCCATTACATGATTTTCAGTTATCTTCCACCTTGTCTGGAAATGTCAAGAAGTTGTTGTTGGAAGGAAAAGGTGAGGGTTACGGGTTGAAGGAAGATTATTAATGGCATTTTCTATAAGGCAATCATCCCTCTGCGCTTGTTAAATGCTTTCATTAGTGATTTTATCGCAGAAAGCAGGGGTGTGTAAACAAAAAGGGTAGAAACTGTTTGACATTCAAGAACAGAAATAGCGAGTGATCTATTAGAAAACCGAAACTCATCCTTCACCCTTTAGGACCGAGAAAGTCTCATGGAGTGGTGATTAGGGATGTGGCATCAAGGAGGCACACCTTGATAAGGGCCAAAGCATGTCTCTATGAATTAAGCCAAGAGATTGTTCACTCTATTACACAACACAGTGCTGGGTTCTCAGGGACACCGTGTGCCACTGAGTCACCCACGCTGAATAAAACTCTGACTGGAACAGGTTTACAATAGGGCCACTTGGACAGACCATCTATGAGAGGGAACCAGAGGAGCCTGGATTGTTTAGTTTAAGAAAACAGAAGAACCTGGCAATTCTTACCCGGCTCTGCTTCCCACTGGCCTCAGTGGGAATAAAGGCTGTTGGTTTCCTGACATTACTGGGGGTTTTGTTGTCAAATACAATGGGAGCAGAATCAGATCTTGAAGAAGAAAAACAGAATTGGACCCAGAGGAGCCAGGGCTGGGAAAGCCCCAGCACGTTCTGGTTTGAATTAGCTATAAAAAGCTAATAAAACTCATATTGAAATATGGGCTAAAAGAAGCACATATCGCTGAATTATGTTGGCCAAGACAATTAATTGAGTTTAGTATAGATATATATGATTTTTAACATCCTTCAATTTAGCCCAAATAACTTGTTGCATTCTTGTGATTAAACCTGTTTGTTGAAAATCATCTTGCCCACAGAAAAAGAGCAATAAAGAAATGAAGCAACTTTTTCCCACGCTTTGGATTCAGAAGCTTTTTCACTGCAGTGTCAAAAGACTGGAATCCCATTTCCTGTCCTTAATTTCAATGACCACCTTAGTGGTGTTTTACTGTCTATATATTTATCAAGCAGAAAGTAAATTATTTTGTTAGACACATCATTTTATTTCCAAGATAAATGTCAGGAGTTAACTTTTATGGAAACCAAGAGGAGAGTCCAAGGAGGCCCATTTAAAGCCTGTAAGCACCTGAATCCTGTTTGCCTTTTTAAAACTTCCTGAATATGCTCAAAATCCACTTTCATCCAAAACCAAATAAAGCACCACCGGCTGGTCCTCCTATGCTCAGAGCAATTTGGAGTCTAACAGCTACGATACACATCAGAATTCCTCTGGAATTAGTTTGTGTTGCATAAACATTCTCACACACCTCTCACAGCCTGACCATGAAGATATCTGCTCCATGCAGATCCTCTGTGGAGTATTTCATGGACAATTACAGCTTTTAGATACAGTACACAAAGCCACAGTGGGAAGTCAGTGACTAAAACCTAATGGGAATGTTGATTGGCACAAAGTGACTATGACGTTTAGCAAATATATCCATCCACCTACACCCCACCGAGGTAACACCTGTCCTTAGGAGAGAGGTGGACACCCATTGCATGTCTGTCAGCAGAGGAAGGCAGATGACTTCCTGAGGCATCAGGGGTGGCAGAAGCAGGCCAGAGGTCTGGGCACACAGGGAGCAGGCAAAACTCGGATAACCTATTCTTGATTCAATTTAAGCAGCAGTATCTGACTTGGAAAACAATGAGCATCTCCTTTATCATTCAAGGATATTTCCTGGGACAAACTGAGTGCACAGACAGCTAATAGCTTTCTCTTCTATCATCTGCTATGCTTTTAACTCTTTCCCCCCTGATTAGAGCCCCAGTTGGAAGCAGAACCATGCCAGGAGGGCTGTGAGGTCCTGGGCAAAGGTGTGCAGATCCAGGGAAGCATCCACTGCATGGGACAAGCCCAGACACTCAGGGCGGGCACACACACAGCCCCCACTCACAGCTGGTAGGTCACACGAGTGATCACTCACTCGTGGCACATGGGATTTGGGGTCATCCATGCATCCTCCACACAACCCCTCCTCAGGACCCCTGTTTGTTGAGTCACATCTACCATACACTCACTGGCTCTGCTCCTGACCCCCTGCTCCACAAACCTCGTCCCTGCAAGCCCAGCCCTTGCCACAACACTGACATAAAGTACAAATAAGTTAATGAAACTGCAATATTTTTTTCTACGCAGACCTGGACTATTTCAGCCACGAGCAATGTGAGCAGCCACAGGTGTTGCACTAAATAAAGTAAGAGAAAATGTCTCCATTGTAACAGTGGATGCCCTGTTTCAAAACCCCTCTCTGCTTTTTATTAATAGTTGGATTCCTTTCTATCAGCAGCCATAACTGCATTTACCTTATTTTTTCAGCGAAAATGTTTTGCTAAGTAAAGATCTACTAAAAATTACTACTGCTTTTCGGTCAGTTTGTGCTTGAACAAGCTTTCAATCTTTTCACAGAAGGGGAGAACATAAACTTGTGATTCAGAAAAGAGAGGAAACCAGGGGTTACAAAGGTTGGGAGGCCAAGTAGTATGAAACAGACCCCCTCCATCAAGTAAAAAACTTGGCAGGATAACTAGAAACAGACCAACCCTAAATCCAAGGGTTCACGAGCAGTAACATAATTAGCTGGAATAAAACTAATATTCTAGTGTTAAATTTCACCTCAACACAGACCAGCAGTTATTAGGGGGAGACCAGCGAGAATGAGCAAAGATGTGTTTCATTTAAGAAATTTACACTGAGTGGGAAAGCACACACGGGGGTTATTTCCTAAAAAGCCCATTTGGATGCTCCAAGCAACTGTGGTCACATCAACTGCCCTGCTCCGAGGTGGATGCATTTGTCAGCCTTGCCCAAAGTGTCTGGTAAAGCCCAGTCCACCAAAATCCTGAAACATTTGTTCCCGGGAAAAGAACCACAAATACACTGGAAAAAATGTTGAACAGGAAATGTTTGACCACTGCTACATCACAAGATATCAAAAGAATTTCACATTGGCTACTTCCTTCGCTGGGGGGAGGCAAGGGGTGCTTGGCTCGGAAATAAAATGGCCCCAGAGGCCCTACCAAAATCCCCCCAAAAGAACTGAGGTTTCAGCAATAGTAAACACACTTTCTCTTATCCTCAATTAGCGAAATAGGACCAAAACCTTCAACGACAGCATGCACGGCAAATATTGGTGCTGAGAGAGGAGATAAACAATGCCAGCCATCCGTGGATCAGGCGCAGGAAATTCCAGCCATCTGATGAGCTGTTGGCTTAACAAGCAGCTCTTCACATGTCAGCGGCCTGCAAAGGCTATTTTCTCTTTTACTGCTTCCCTGGAAAGGCAGTAGGAAAGGCAAGGCAGGGGCAAAGGAAAAGCAAGGTGAGGCGTTGGGCAAGGCATGGCAGGGGAGGAAGGCAAGGCTGCCCTCGGGCACGGCAGAAGGCAGTTCGGTGCAGAAGCAAGGGGCAAACCTGTTGCTGTCTGGAGACAGGCGGGTGTGTGTCTGCCTCCCGGGACATACAGCATTACAAATTCCAAGCTGCTCGCAGCCTTGTCCCAGCCTCGCCTCGGGCAAGCCGCGTATGGTTTCTTTTTGAACAAGCTATCTTTTAACACTCACAACCGGGACGATTTAACAGAAAGAGAGCGTCTCAATTTTGCGAGCGACATCCCCCCTAGACTCTACCCAAACAAAGCTACTAATGTGTGGTCATTTTCTTGGCAGCGTGGCTGCATGCTGATAACACCGCTGCCTGCTATTCTCCCAGGAGCGGGGCTGCTGGAAGACTGCTCCCTACCTCATCCCCTGATGCTTCTGATGCGGGTGATCCTCCGACTGCACGGCGCCAACCACAACATGCTACCCACCGTGAGAGAGCAGGACACAGGCTGCTCTAGTCAGGAGTTATCGTCTATCATACTGATTGACGAAACCAAGAGTGAGCAGAAAAAATAAACACGAACAGAGGCTGCAGTGTATGGGGCAGTCAGCTGGGAGTTTTAGTATTTGGCCTTGGTGATCCTACTCTCATGGTAGGTTATCTTTTCCTTGTGCTATCATTTATCATAACTTTGAGGGCCAGAGGGAGAAACAAACCTACAATTTTTCTATTGGTTACATTCATTAAACTCTTCTTTTTTTAGCACCACTTCCTTTGCCCCTAATAACAATCCCACCCCCTCGATCTGTATTCCCTAAAGAACAGTGAAATCAAATCTAAGTACAGTCCTCCCCTTTTACTCCTATTACAGCAATAGACCATTGCAAGCAATTAACCTCTGTTATTCCATCAGGCCCGGGACTCAGCCACATGCTCGCCCGGCAGTGCCTCTCTGCAGCCCACGTTAACTCCTGCCTCTGCTCCCTCCATCCTGGCCCCAAACACTGTTTGGGCATAGATATTGGTTTTGTCACAACCATCTCCTTTTTAAATAACGCCGCCTGACTTTTGCAGGCGCAGCCCAAGTTCTGTATTGGGCTTGACAGCTACCATAAAGCACTCCCTGAAGTGTCAGTAACAAAGATGATTTGTATGGGGCTTGCAGTCGTCCCCTCTTCTAATAGCTTTCTCATTCCAGCCCAGAAACACCGAGCAGAGAGCAGCTGCTTAAAGCTGATACAAGCATTTCTTCTCTCAGCAGGCCATTCTTGCATAACCATTTATTTTGCAGAGTTTTAAAGTGCCTGAAGGATTTAATTATGTACATAGACAACCCCTATAAACTCTATTCTAGGCTTTTTATTGACTTTTGTGCCAAGCAGCTCTTAGGCATTTCAATTAAGTGTTTTTTTATATGAAAAGCAACAATATAGTAAAAGAAATATATTCTTTATAGATAGTTCCAAACAGTTGGTGCCGATTGAATAAAGTTTATTTAATTGATGAGGATTTAGAATATCTTATGCTACAACTTGGAATACACGTCCTTTTGGACCGTGGATCTGTTTAAAGGGGCTTGCCAGGACCACTTAGGTACCAAGGGAAAACAGCTTGGATCTGATTACTTAATCCTAATAATGTGTTGTGAAACTTCAGGAGACTACCTGTCATTTAGCATCGTGCTCAAAATTGAAGTGGTAAATAGCTAAGAGTTGAAATTTGGCTTTGTCTTGGTCAGGGTTTTAGGGAACCTGGACTGGGATAGAAGAAACGTTCCCAAATTTTCCGGAAAGGCCAACATTGCCTCTATCTGCTTTCTAAACTATTTACAAGGCTTCTGCAAACCTGCCCTCATTATGGCGTAGGATATTTCAGTCCCAGCAGGTGGCCAACAGGAAAGCAGGCCTGTTTGTGAAATATGTAATACTCTTTTCATATACTTTAACCAGAAATGTGCACCTCAACAGCCCTCCTAACCCTTCTAATTTCCCTTTCTCCTCTTAATCTGCTCTGCGAGCCATGAGCATGCATTAAAATCTCCCTAAAACATTTCACCCAGAGGCAATGTAATTCCGCAACAAGCAACCAACATTTCACAGCTCTGGAGTAATAGATTAATTTGAACCTAATGTTGCCCGTCGTTTACTGCTCCAAATGTTCTGGTGTAGACATAGCCCCGAGGCGCAGCGCCGTGGCATGCGCAGCTCCTGGAACCAAAGCTACAGTTGGCTTCACATCTGTGCATCACATTTGCCATGTGCCTCATTATCCCGCGCCCCACTGTGCCTACCTGTCCCAATCAGCTTCTCAGCCACAGGCTATCCAATTTTTTTTTCCCCCAACTAAGGATCTTTGTTCTCCTTCTCACTTACTAAATTTTTGCGAGACCTCTGCACCCGAGCAGTGGGGATTCTGCGCATGTGAACCTCCGAGCTTCTCCAGGTTCTTAATTCTCCATTAGGAGCAGGAAAATTACAACATTAAGTCTCCGACATGTCACTGCATAAATTGTACCATTTGCAGAATCTAATATAAAGTCGGTGACTAAGCACATAAGCATGTAATAAAGAACTGAGTTGTTTGTTTTGACTTTAACAAGTTCGGTCTGCATCAATTATCTGTAAGTAAAGAAAGAGTAATTTCCAATTCCAGATAAAAACCCTTGTCACAGAAAGAAAAGATTATTACATCCAAAATCAAAACCAACTGTTCCCAAAAGTTTAAAGAGCCAATCTTTTAAAATTCACTGATACAAGAACAAAAATACAGGTATTTATGTGTTCAGATGAAAATAAAATCAACTTTTAACAGCAAAGTGTGCCTGTTTTAGCATTTAAAGCTCTGTATTTAATTCTCTATTTATAGCAACATGTGCAAAAAAGGCACAGTGTCTTTATCTAAAGCCACTACAGAGTAAAGAAGAGAAAGTAAAATGCACTCTCGAGCAGGAGTAGGGAATTATCTCAAACCAAACATATCAGTCTGAAACCCAACAGCTCATCACTGCATTAAAAGGTTACCTTGTTTTTGCTTCAGTGTACAAAGCACTTGAGTTTGCTTCAAGTTTATATCCTTTGGACTTTTTCCAATGAGGAGAAATTAAAAATGCTTTTGGTCTAACAGCACAATGTTCATCCTTTCCAGGAGATGCAGAGGGAACTGGAGCCTAATGGACATTATGTTTTCTTCCAGCAGCATGAAGGGGCCTTGATATAGGTAAAACACCCCACCTCTACCTACTTACAGACCCTTCCTGCTGGAAAAGGACCTGACATGACTGAAAGCGCTTTATCCAAGCACTATCAAATAGAATAAACACTTGCGGCACACCTGAATTTCTCATCCTGTGAGATCTTGAGGTTCTTGCTTCAAACTTCTCCTGGCATCATTTTTAATAGCAATTTTTGGCTGCCCTTCCCTGAGTAGCTGTCAGTTCTGCCACCAGTCTTACCTGCTGCAGTTTATGAACTATATTAGATTTCTACACATAATTCCAACACACACACTCCTAGCACATTTCATTACATGCTTGAATTAATTTATTCTATATGGAATTTGTTACCTTTACAATAAAAAAAGAAGTAACTATTCATTATTGAGAGCAGACAGATGGAACATGTTCAATTTAAGACATCAATAAGAAGGGAGGAGGGGGGGAAAATCTTATAATCCGTGTGGCACAACCTATTCCATCTGGTACTTCCAACTTGTCTGCCAAGACTTTTTTCCTATATAAAAGTGAACGTTTCTTTTTAGAGTTAACGGAACATTCCTGGGCATTAAGACTCTGCATCTGATTTATAGATAACAAGCAACAACACACACTTAACATACAGTATTTTGAGAGCATAATCTGTTTCATAAGGTAAAGGTTCTGGGCTTGACCTAGGAGAAAACAAAACAAAACAAAACAAAACAAAAATCTACAAAAAAAGCACAAACTCCAGGAAATTGTGTTTATCTGAAAATGTTATCTGGGCAGTTAGAACAGAAGCTGCAGCTTTTGCTTTAATGAACCATGAAAGTGATTCAGCAAACTGCTTTGGTCTCTTAAAAACAAATATTAAGCAACACCAATAACTAAATTATACAACAAAAAAACTCTAGTGATCTCTCAACAGGAAGAAAGATCTTTTTAGCACATTCCCACCAACATCCAGCATCTAGAAGATAATGCCAAAACTGTGAGGTTTTGGCATGTGTCAAAATCAATTTTAAATGTTGGTTTAAAGGCTACTCAATTAATTGCAATTTATTTCCAATGAACATTAAGATAATGGAGCTAAAGCAATAATTTTTTGTAATGCAACTTATTCCAAGAGTGTTTAATCAAATAGGTGGGGTTTTTTTCTAGTGTCTTTTTGACAGAGCACTAAATGCACATTTTCCATACGTTTTATTTTCATTCTTGAAGCATGTCCCCTAATTCCTGCGGTGCTTTGCATTAAGCTGTCTCATTATACCAAAGGCATTATGTCACTTCTCTGTTTATGAGCACACTGGCCCTCAGCCCTTGCAATAACACCCAGCCACAAACACCCTCTTCTGGCAACCCGCCTAATGATGAAAAAGATTGTTTCAAACCAAAAACGAAGAGGAATTCAATTATCCCCCTAAACCTTTACAGGCACAGAGGAACAAGTTAATTTGGTGTAATCGTGTACCAGGGGTTCACATTTATCTTTTGCATCTCAGGGAGAGATTACGTGGGTTCATCTGGGCGGCCGCGGAAATGACTGGTCACGTTGGAGGGCTGACGGGTCTCACGTGGGGGCACCTGGTGTGGAAAAGTAAAACAAGGAGCATCTGCCTCGTGTATCAGATGACTACCTATCACCCACCGTATCTCTAGTACAGAAAGAAAAGTGTTTTCATTGCTAATTTTACGGGATTTGGTTGCGAATGCGTAATATTTGCTTTCTTTGGATCCACCGAATGTTCTTGTATTTTAAGGAGGAAACTGGGACGAGGTCTGTGTCAGCTGTGGAACCTGTGAGCCCACCACAAGCAGAGAGCTAAACCAGTCCTTTCTGTATAACACTGGACTAGCAGCAATTATCCAGTGAAGATATTCAGGATTTATGTAAATGTAACAGATTTCAGCCTCATGGGGGTTGCATGGGGTGTTGGTGAGAGAAGTGATCCCACCCAGGTGCTGGGGCACCAAGGTCCTCACCCTGAAGCACCCCAGCCCCAAATGCACCCCGGGAAGTCTGGTGAGAAGGATGCCCAGGCAGAGGAGAAAAATGCCAAGGAACATTGTGAGGATGTTTGAAAATTAGCAATATATATCTTTTTGCCTTCGGTCACAGCCTTTTTTTTTTTTTTTCCCCCCTTCTGACTTTCGGTCAGAGTTTACTTTAAGGCCAAAAGCGCTGCGGGATCTTTTTCCCTCGCTGAAGTTGCTGCACAAGGGAAGACATTTCATTCCTCCCCGACATACACACAACCTGCACATGATTAAAGCCGGGCTGGGGCAGAATTAACCGTCCTGCCAACAAACCCCTGCCTGTCCCGGGGGGCACGGGCAGGAGGGGCAGGAGGGCTGCGGCCCCGCAGCCGCTCCCCTGGGTCAGGGCATGCTGGGAGGGGAAATAAGCTACAGAGCAGACAATTTTCAGCTTGACTGGTTTTACTTTCTCTACCAGGCCTCACGAAAACAAACTGACAAAACAAAGGACACAAAATTAATGACCCATGCCTTCTGTCAATTGACTCTTAGTAACAGTGGCTAGTTCACCTTAATTTTATTTTATTTATTTTTTTTTTCTTCACTTTGAGCGAGTCGCCGTAGGCAGCTGTTAAGGTTCATTTAAAAATTCTTCAAAGGCATCACTTGGTTTTCATTAATTTGTTAATCGTAGTTTCTGCTGATGACAATGCAAAAGAGTTTATTCAAATTAAGAAAAAATCCAACCAACTTCCTAGCCACTGCATGTGTTTTTCCAGTAGTGGTCATAAATAATGGCATATCTATATTCCAGGGAAAGACACGCTATTCAGGGTTTGCCATCTCCTCAAAACATTTTGCCCTCTTCATTTCCTTTTGAAACACCATTATTTATGTGCCTGAAGTTTCACTTGACAGCTCGCCAGAAAGCCACGTTACAACCAACCTTTTATTATTAAGCAACTACATTATTTGTGAGTTGGCCTTACTCGTGCTTTCAGCAGAGGTGGATTTTACATCCTAATGAATCCCACCAAAAAAACGTTAATATCTAGATCCCTCCTGCACGGCACCGTGTCTCCCAAACCTTGTGGCAGTCACACGTTTCCCTTTTGTAACTCCTGGCACTTGGGGAAAAGGTGCCTGATGCTCCAGCCAGGAGCACTCACGTCCTTTAGGCCCCTGCATAGCTAAAGCTCTGCACAACTTTTTAAATATTTACCCCATTATATAAATGTCCATTGAAGGGCACTTACATAAACGATAAGCGCTTACAGCAAACACTTTTAGAGAGCGGGATCTGTGGTATGCAGAAGAGATAAGGCCGTTTCCTGCAAATCCTTATTCACAGAATTAGTCCTTAATCAGGCAAATAGACTCCCTGATATCAGTGGGATTTCTCATGCGAGTAAGGGTGGCAGGATTGGGCTCTTAATGGGGCATTTTAAAAATTCATATCTCTTCCCACTAAAACCTGTGAGACCTGCTCTTGGCTTCAGTGGAAGTAAAAGCATCCCACTGTGCACATCCTAACCAGCAATATCCATACTGTGCAGCCTGGTATCCTCCCCTCTAAATATTTAGTTATGTGTAGCCCCATTACTCACCAAGTGACTCTTTTTTGGTTTATAAAATGCTGTGCTCAGTGGTAATCCACACATAAAATAATTAACAGGTATGTCACACACTAAAATACATCCAACATAAAAGACAGTATTCAATCAAGGAAAATGAAGAGCATGAAGATGCTTTTGCCATGGAAGGAAACCTCATGAAAGAAAACAGTAAATTAAACAACATCAGTGTTTACATCAGGAGATCTGGTGTAAAAGGTAGAACAGATAGTCCTGTCCAATGTTACAATAACCTGGCAAAAGACATATGAACCTGATTTTACAGGTCAGAGGAGTGGGCTGGAGCAGTGCCATGTCTGGGAGTGACTGCACCAGGCTGGGGATGGGGCCAGACAGGACCCTGGTGCACCAGGACAGGACCACAGCTCCTGCTCCTACCTTTAAACTTGAAATTCTAAACATGCACCAAAGTTATACAAGAACCAGGGTTGCTAAGTCTATTTCCAGGCAGCCTAACTCGCCACCCACTGCCTATGAACTTCCTAGAAAGTTGAAAATATCATAGCACTGCTCACTTAGTGCCACTTTTGGTGCTGTTTGTCAGCATTTCCATTACAAAACCTTTTAAAGGGTTTCCAGCACAGCCACAAAAAGCCACTTCAGCCCAAAAGCTGGCGTAGAGCTTCCCAGTCTGGGAGGGAACAACTGTGTCAAGCTAAACAAAACGTGGTTTATCTCTGTTTAGCAAAGGAAAGACTCTGGGAGGTTTGAAAATTAACAGGAACTTCTACTTATACAGAGCTGTATGTTCTCATCCTGTATCCTATAGCCTTAATATATAAGTTATAAATTGGTGAATATTTCATTTATTTATTTATTTTAATGACAAACACATGGAAATATGATCCACTGCTGGCTACTTTGGGTGAATCAGGGAAATTTTGCCAGCTGCCCCTAGTTAGGGATTCAGCTGTTAGTGACAATTAGAAAGGAGAAAAACAAGCTAAAAAAGGTGGGGTTTTTTGAGTCTACCTGTTTCAGCCAAGTTTTGTGAATCACAGGGTGTTGGTAGCTGAGTATTGACTGATTAGTTCAATAAACAAACAATAACACACAGTAGCTTCCTTTTATCTGTAAGTGCCAAAACACTTCAGAAAGGGCCACATCTGTAAGTAACTTTATTTTACGAGACAGGTCCTTGAGGCTGCTTTACCCTCTGCATGGGAGGTTTAGAAGGGGGTAAGTGCCACTGTCCTGGTTGCTGTGCTGTGGCACAGTGACAGACACTACCCACAGCAAATACGTCAGGATTAGGAATTGCAGCCCTGGGGTGCACTAGGGCACAACGTGAAGCTTCAGTAGAAATCTGTAAAGAGGCACAATTAGACAAGTTAATGGACATAAAGTCCACGCAGGGCTGAAATGAAAGGTGTCAGCTCTGTCTTGGATCACTGGAAACCAAAATAGTATCTCAAAGGAAGGGTCACTCCAGCCTCACCTAATCCCTAAGTCATTTTCCTTGAGATCTGCTACTGGTGTTACCTGAGATAAGGGATGGATGTGTTTTCAGCTGGGCATGAGCTGAGCCTTTTCTTATGCCTTTATTTCAGTGCTGATGAGGAGCCCCATGTGCAGGGGGTTCCACATGCCCAGGGCTGCACAAGGAAGGTACAGAGGCACTTGGGGTGTGGGACCTCTCTCCAAGCTCAGGGCAGCAGGGATGGGGAAGAAAAAGGCATCCATCAGTAAGGAAAAGCTATGTGTATCCATTAAAAAAATCCACAGGTCACAGGAAGTAAGACTCAAGAACTGCCCTGGCAAACTGAAATCCTCACACATGCCCGCTGCAGCCCCCAGGCAGGTGGAGGAGCTCAGCTTTGCATGGAGGCAGAAGTGGCCGTCAGAGTTTTCTTCCCCAGTCACCCGCTTCATCTGGAGTTATAGGTAAACCACACACCATGAGACATCACAGGGCTAACAAATAGTTCCTTCCACAGCGAGATGTTTTTTTTTATTGAGGAGAGCTGAGATGCTGTGTGCAGGAACGCAGAAGCCACGCAGAGTAAGAGGCACCAGAAAAACTGAAAATAGATGCAGGGATAGCAGCAATATAAAAAAAAAAAAAGATAGTGCCTATTCATGTAAAAATGGTTTGGGCAGAATACTTCAAATTGCAAGGGTTTTGCATACGAAGGGCTCCATATCAACAAATACAACTGATATATATTCCATCTGCCTACAGTACTCATGCAGGGAATGGACGCACACAGCAGCCACCGAAATAATGGGATACTGGTTTAAATGATCAGTGGATTAGGCCTTATGGTCTTCATTCAGCAAAGCATTTAAGCATATGTTTAAGGTTAAATACATACTTTTCATGCTTAACTCTACAGGGATAAGCTTAAGTATATGCATCAATTTGAGCAGATACTTAAGAGCTCTGCAAAATCAGGATGGACATGCTCAGACATGTGTTAAGTGCACAGTGTTCTCTAACTGTTGCCTCGTGTAAAGTCTCTGGTGAATACACTGAATAATGGAAAGTGCCTGTATCCTGTGCACAAACTCTGACCTGCGACAATTTGGGCTGATACCCGTGGGTGCCACAGGTGGGTCCCCTGGGAGCACAGGGAGCTGCCTGCACACATCGTGTGGGCAGTAAAACCTGAGGCTGAGAAGTTGCTGTGCAAGTGCTGGGTGGTCTCTGGTCATGCTGGAGAGGTGGTTATTTAATACCATTTGTAATGGTTACTTGGGGCAGGTGGTCGCTCACTAAAGATGGGCTGGAGCACAAATGTTGCTGTACGTTAAGCTGGCGATGCGGACGCAGAGAGAACACAGCGAGGGATTAGCAAGGATTTGGTACCAGAGAAGAACTTCACTTTCCAACCCACTTGGAAAACCAATTTTAGTCTGAACTTAATGTCATATTTCTAATGTTGTAATTTTAATGGTGCATAAGGATTTTAAAAAAAAAAAATCAGCAATTATGTTACTCAAAGAGTTTTGGGGATTTTTTTAATCTGCTGTATCAAAGGCATAAGGAGAACTTTCTTGATGTTAGAATTTAGTAAATCCCAAATATTTAGCCTAAAGTATTTTTAGAGTTGTCTGAAATAAAGGTTTTGCACAATGTTGAGCCTTATCTAATTTCGCCAGATTATTTTAAAGTTCAAATCAAACCAACATAAATAACGGGTAGAATTACTAACCTGCAGGGAATGTCATCACAAATTTCCTGGAGTTTTCCATGTAACTGCGAGTATGACTGGTCTATTTACTGAAAGTAGTATATACTGTATAATGTTCAGTGAAAACTCATGTAACTAATGCAATATGATAACCACTAGGGTGCTACTGTGACGTAAAGGATATATTACAATTTTATCCAATTCAAACAGGGGAAAAAAATGGTTTTAATCGTCCTGCCCTCTAAACAAATACTTTGTCTGTTCTACTGAACTTGAAATTCAAGGTTATGTATAAATCATCCTGCAATAAAAATAATGTTATGGAATAAACAAGACCGCACTACAATATGATTTGAATCTTCAATCACTGAATTTTTTTGGAAATATTTATATGAAGTGAATGTGTTATACGTGCCAGGATTTTTTATGATCCTTATAAGGCAGTTGCAATGCATCGTATTGTTATGTGCAAAAACTCTGGTGACAAGCACATAGATTCCAGGTGCTGGGGCTGGCTCTGGCAGGAGGAGATGTTTCATCCAGATGATAGGTTTGGCTTTGCAGAGAGCAGCCTGGCTGCAGTGATGTCTCAGCCCAGCACAGGGATGCTGGCAGAGGAATCTCCACCATCCACAGATGGGGGTACTGAGACATCAGTTCTCCTCCCTCACTCACAGGCTAGGTTGGCTGAGGAGCTGGGGCCAACGGCTTCTCTGGAAGGGGCAGAGCAAAGTCCCTTTGGCAAGTTTATGGCATCACAGCTTGTGCACAAATGCCGTGGCAGAAGTAGAACATGCAGCAAGAGCAAAATCATTTTCCTGCTTTCACACTGCAAAATTTGTGGAGGTCGCCTGCCCTGCAAAGGTGGAATCTCACATTGCTTTGTGCTGGACTTGGATGTGATTCAAAGGGCACTGTGTGAAGGGAATGACATTCCCAGTGCTGGACTAACCTTTGAGAGGCAGGATTATATGACACCTTGGCTGCCTTTAAAGACAACAATAAAATAAGTAAGATGAGAGGCAGAAGTTTGTATTCTGCTCTTCCCCTCTAACATTTCCCCCTCTTTCCAGACAGAAACCACTTCAACATGACCCACTCCAGCCAAAGCGATGACCACCTCCAGTGATGTGGATAGCCATCCTGGGTCTGCAAGTTACCATCTTTCAGGAACCTCAGCAGTGCTGTCCTCCCAGGGCAATCCCTGTGAAGAAAGGCTTTCATTCCCTCACAATGAGGGAATGCATTGACTATAATTCCAAGGTTTTTGGACCATGCATGAGAATAAAGATGATCCTGAGATTTAGACATAGAAAACAGATATCTCCAGCTATGGTCACTTCAATTCCTCTTCACAACAGTTTTTAGGCTTGTGGTATGATTTAGTAACTCCATTATTGCTGAGGAGAAGCAGTACTCACTTGACACCCCCAGCACCTCCCTTTGTTGAGGGCTTGTCAGCCACCCTGTGCCAAAATGTCAAAAATGCCGAAGTGATCTGCAGGAAAAAACTAATTTTCACACAAAATTTTCGGAGCCTGGAAGGAGTCGAAGCATTAGGAAGGACTGCTGCCATCACCCTGCTGCTGAGGGCATCAGTCCTTTCACGGCAAAGGAAATATGGCCATTCCATCAGCCCCTTTTAATTTCCACAACGGTTTGAGGAGAAAACCAGCAAAGTGACTTAGTGAAAAGGCATCTCTGAGCAGGTGTATAACTGTTCTGTGTAGCTACACACTGACAAGCACCAGGTAAAAAACCCAAGTGTATCATCAGCAAATGGGAGGGTTCCCCTTCAGACACGCAAGGGACACTCACCCTTCACCCAACGTCATCCTAAATGCACACAAGAGTATCAAATAACACAAAAATAACATGTTTTCATTCTCTAGGTCATAAAAGCATCATCCTTCACTGCTGCCCTGATACTGGAAGTGATGTGTTACCATCAGCCACCGAAATCAATGTGATGGCAAGATACGCCCCTTGCAATGAGCTCGTGTCACCCACAGACACGTGCCATGCTCAGCAGCAGGAGACGGAGTATTTCCAGAGCAGGATCAAATTTTCACTTGGCTCCTCACCACATGACTCCACTGCCAATGCGGGTTTATGGATGTAAGTCCAAGCTAACATATCAGGAGGGCTTAGATTTGGGTTGCAAATTCTTCTAAGGACCAACCCCTGCTCTGCCCCCCCTCCCCGAGCTGTCTCATCTTTCCCCATCCCTCTGCGAGACCCAGGGACGTGCTTTCTCCCCGAATCTTATCACAGCAGACAAAGAAACAAGCCAAGCCAAAAGCTGAAGATTTACTACCAGAAGCCCTCATCAGAATATACCATGTATCTCATAAAATAAACATGGTAATGAAAACCGTTTTTACCGAAGCCCTCAAATGGATGAGCATTAGCAGCTGCTTTTTGTAAAGCTGGTGTTGATGTTAGGAGGAGATAGACATCAGCCTAGGAGATGCTGTGCTCAGCTCTTGAGGAATTAACCCACCTTGACTGGAATTTGCCATGCTTTGTAACCCCGCTCCAATAATGAGTGTGTACATACAAGTCGAAAGCTCTAAATAACTGACTTTGAAACCCAAATCTGAGTTGTAATTAGATGCCTCTTTTTCATAAACAAAATCAGACTGTCTTGTGCTTGCTTTAGAAATTGGACTAATCTTTGACAGGTTGTTCTCATTTTCCAATTACCCACTAGGGAACGCACATTGGCACTCCAGCAAATAAATTTTGGCTGTGCCCCTTGGTTGCAAATAGTGTCATTGTGCTTGGTTAAATCTGTGAAAATCATACATCCAACTCCTCCCTGCTGGCTGCCTGCTAGAGCATCCTGCACGGCTTGGAGACTGATTTCTTTATCAGGCTCCATATGCTTCCTCAGCTAAAGGCTACGAGCAGGGCAGAAATCTGCTGTTAAAGGAGCTGCTGACTGTCTGTGCTGAGTGACAGCCTGACCAGAATCTGCTTTTTGAGTTCCCCTAAATCAATGTGAACAGATTTGCCTATAAAAGCAGCATTGTGCATCTGCACTGCTGCCACAGGCAGTGGCCAGGTGAATCCACCGGCTGCAGAGAGGTCCTGGCAAGCGTTTTTAGCTATCATTTCCCCAGTTATATCTGGCTGATTTGGAACAGGTGAAATGTTGCAACACTGCAGATGGAAGCTGGCTGCTGAGAAGACAAACTCTAAAGGTGTATAAGCACATGATTGATTTAAACCAGCACACGAGACTGGGAGTGGACATTTTTCTTCTTGCCTCTGTTCAAATATTCAGCATCAGTGAAAAGTCAAGGTGATGTTTTCTCACCACAGCTTTGCTTTCATTTCCCATGGTACACCTCTGCTGAATATGAATTCAATAATATTCCACATGCAAATCTTTCAAACCTACTTTAAAAAGAGGCATGACAGCAATGGTAAATTCTAAGGGCATACGATTTTGCACAGAAAACAACAAGCTGAACCCTCATTTCTGCCTGGGGTGTGCAGGAGCTTCCACTGCACAGGCAGCAACCAGCAGTGGCACAAACCCAGGCTGCTGGTGCTGACACCTGGTTTAAACTCAGTACAACTAAGCTCTGCTCTCTCCCAGGCAGCATCCTAAAGCTGCAGAGACAAAGGATAAATATTAGCAATATTAGTCACAGTTGAAATAAAATGACATTTATAGATTGGTATAATCCACTCATTGGTTCTGGATTCCACAACAACAGAGTAAGTGGTAAGTTCACGTGATGCTTTTGAGCACCAGTATTTAGGGATATGCTGAGCTGAAAAATGAGGGGGAAGGGCAAAAAAGAAAAGAAGTGTGAGGGAAAAAATAGAAAATTCAGTCCTGAACACAACATAGAAAAGCAACTTCTTATTGGCTAAATATCTGAAGCAACTACAGGTGTGCATTCAGTCTTCAAATGACAAAACATGTCAAAAATTCTTTTGTTTCAATATCATCTTATACCCAATTAACTACTCAAAGCTGAAGGAGAGAGGCTGCTGGAAGCTGTAGTCACACTGGGAAGCTGAGGCTCCCTAATGCACCAGTGGTCCCAGACATGAAGAACAGATGGAAAAAGGCACCAGTGGAAAGGGCATGACTGCACCATCCACCCTCTGCTGCTTTCTGTGTTCTCTAGGATTATACTCTCATGTCCTTGGTGTCCAGCAAGGCAAGAGGCACATCCTGCCTCCAGCTACCTCCTGGGAGGCTCCACAGGGGACCAGGAGGCTCCTCAGAGCTGCCCAGCAATGGGCAGGAGACCACAGACACAGGTTGCCTCACCATCAGCTAGACATTTGGAGAAATGTTTTCAAAGCAAGAAGGGTCAGATGCCAGAACAATCTCCAACCCTTGGAAACTGAGGGCTCCAGAGGTCCCTTCAGCCTCGGCTACACAGTGATGCCAGGACTCTGCCATGTGGTGTTCCTGGTAGCCCAAGCAGTGCTGTCATTTGCGCTTCCTGGGACATAATAGTCTGAGAGTTTTGATATTGCATCGTGGAAGGTGAATTACATCCCAAAAAAGAACAGGAATGCTACCAAAAAAACTCTACCTTGACTTGAAATGGTCTGGATTAGACCACATACACTCTCATTCATGGAGCCAAAAGCAAGAAATGTATATAATAACTCAGTTTAAAGTAAAATATAAAACCTTAATGCACTTCATATTCATAGGTGCCTCTAGCCACATATCTCTGTATAGATAAATAGATGCACATGGGCAGATACACACACATTTATAACAGTGGGGTCCCTCTTATCTGCCAAGCAATCTTATGGGGTTTTATTCAGTCAAAATGAATTAGAGGAATTAATTAAACAAATCAAACCAAACTTAGTCACAGCAGCGCTCATTGCCTAAAGAGCCTCATAAATCTGATGAATGATGGGATGATGGCAAATACATCCTCATTACCATGCTAAACTCAGTTTGTTAAATAAATTAGTCATGTCCTCGATGTCGTCACTGCATTCCTGTGCCACAGCCGCTGCGCAGCTGCCATCGCTCTCTCTTCTGCTCCCCCAATACCTGCCAGCTTCCAAGGGGGTATTAAAGACTCAGTGTTTGCCAAGAGCCTTGGGATCCCCCAGGTGAAAGGTGCGTTATAATCCCCTCCTGGATTGTCCTGACTCTGTCAACCAGCAAGTGCAAGAAGCCAGCAGTGCTGGCCCTGGCTCCTCCTGGCCTGAGCTCCTCAGAGGTGCCCGTGTAGCACATGATGCCATGTTTGGGTGTGGGACAACCCTGCACGAGCTGATGGGAGCCAGGACCAAACATTAACTGGGCTGCAGGGTGCGCCTGCACTAGCCCACCATGCTGTGAGTTCACCTTGCCACCGTGAACAGAAAAAAATTCTTTACTGTGAGGAGTATGTTGAGGCACTGGAACAGGTTGCTCAGAGAAGTTGTGGATTACCCATCCTTGAGAGTGTTCAAGGCCAGGCTGGATGGGGTTCTGGGCAACCTGGTCTACAGGAAGGTGTCCCAGCCCAAGGCAAGGGGTAGAAACAAGGTGATCTTCAAGGGCCCTTCCAACCCAAACTGTTCCATGATTCTGTAAGAAACATGGCAAGGTCTTCCAAAGGCTCATGGGCTTGGTGGAGGACTCTACAAATGAGGTCCTTGGTGGCGTTTGCAGATCTAGCCCATTCTCATCCTTCCCCTTGCTATTTCTCTCAAGGATACACAGTATTCCCTAAGCCTGCAGAAGTTCTGTTGCGTTAAACACAAAAAATACTAAACTTTCCTCTTTCTTTCTCTACTTAGGGATTCTTTTTTTCTAGAGCAGAGAGACACAAGGCAGTAACATCCCCTGTCACTGAGGGTTCCACCCTCCAGCCCAGTATCCTGTTCCGTTCCCGGTAGGGACACTCAGAGCTCACGTCATGGTCCTGCACATGAGCCCACCACTAGTCATGTCCTCCAGAGATCCTGCCAATGCCTCTGAGCAACAAGTGATGCCCTGATATTTCAAAAGCTTTAAAAGAAAACTAATGGGAAAATAATTCAAAGCAGCTATAGGTATTAAACTTCTTCGCAAGTAACCGCCAAATTTCAAGCCAAATACTTGGCTTTTCTCTCACAGTCTGGGAAAAGGAAAAAAAAAAATTTTGTAACTTTGAATAGAATGAGTTAGGCCATCTTTGGTCCTTGCTCTGGCAAAAATCCCAGGTAATATTCCAGGAAGCTGCTTTTATAGGCAACCCGTAAGCAACTGTCTGAACTCACCACGTGTATGTGCATATCTCATTTACTTTGGAGGAAGTTGCACACACGCATTTGCAGCTAAACTTCTCTTCTAGGTGTAAATTGAACAAAAACATCCCTAAGGAATCTACCTACCAGCGCTGGGATTTGCCTTTTCCCTCAGCAACATTTGTATTCCTCGGTGCAGTGTTCAGCTGTGCATTGCAGGAGGGAAGGCATTACTCAGCCTGCTTTATTTTCATATGAATGAGGGTTACTGTAAGAGGGAACATTGTTTGTAATATTGGCCCTGAAAAGTACAAGCCAGCAGATGGCAGTTTAAACCACATTCAGTCAAAACAACATCATATTTTAGCCAGGGCCATTATTGTCAGATCATTTCAACATATATATTTGAAGATTTGACTGTGAGGACGGTAACGAGACTAAAAAGAGTGGCTGGGATTGCTGGCAGGATTGCTGCACCCCTCTGTGAGAAGTTTGTGGGCTCTTTCCATTAGTAAGCTCTGAAAGCTGAGGATCATCCCCAGGTTTGGGTGAGCACAGAGGGGATGGTAATGCCAGAGATCCTTGATTCTATTTGTGTGCCCTTGTGGGTGCAGGCCATGTCTCCTCCATCTCACCCAGGCATACACTCCTCATGTTTGGGCTGGACTGTCAGTGTCATGCCTGGACATGTATGTGTTAAGAGTGCTGGCTGTTTGCAGGCCCAAGGGTGCTTTGTGAACGTTCATTTTGTATCTTATTTCCAGGAGAGAAGGTGTTATCCTAAAAACGGGGTTTGCAGAAGGCCCTAAAAATGGCCAGACTTCTGCCTGGTGTCACTTCCCTTGGTGCACCGTGAATCTCCCTCAACCCAGTGCTCCCCCAGTGATCGCAGAGTTTCACTGAGTCCAGGCGTGTAGCTAACTGGTATCAAGTGATTCCCCCAATTCCCAATATTTAACCACAGATAGAAAACTGAGGAGAAATGGATTTACAAACATAAGCCAAAGCATCCACATTCTTCCCTGGATTTTGGAGAGTGAGCACAGGAGGGAGCACCTTGCAGCCTCCCGGCGTGGACGGACACACAGCTCCCCTCACATTCCAGGATGATAAACCTTTGATATGCCTTACACTTCACTGCCCTGAAAATGCAACTTTCCACATTTATGAATACAAACAACGCCATTATCTCTACCTCTTTAATATTTAACTAATCTAAACACTCAGGTAAAACGTTATCTGAAATGGTACTTCTATAAATGCATTAACTTTGTCTTCCTTTGACTTTTAAGATATCTTTCCTTACTAATACAGCTGAAATGATTGTTTGGAAAGCCTTCGTAAAGTGGCAGAGCAAACAGATGAAGGGCGTTCTTTAGTAGTTCTTTATTATTAGCTCTCCAATGATACTATCTTCTTGTACTTTTCTTAACGAGAAAATAAATAGAATTTGTCTCACACACAGCTGTGTTTTTCTTTAGCTAAGGAATGCACAAAAGGAAATTTAAAAATCGTGCATTATCAGTGAACAAGCTAGTTAAAGTAAATAGATTCCAGCTAACTTTCTTCTAAAAGATTAAAGGTTAATTATGGAACTTACCTTGCTCAATAGATTTATGAATTATCAAAGTCTAGAAAAGGTACATCCAATTTTCCAGCATTACTTACCAAGCAAACACTGAGAGAAGACACACATCATCTCTCAACTGAGATGCTTACATTTTGCCACATCATTTAGTGCTGTTTACAGATCAATTGGCATTTCAAGAACATTCATTAAAACCCTTCGTTGAAACCAACAGAATATTTCAAGAAATTCAATGAGCAATGTAGGATGTGAGTTTAAAAATACACTGTGATGTCAAAAATCCTTCTTATTATATCAGAGATTAAGGAGTGAAGCACTGGACTAAGGATATGCACAGAATGCTGGTACCATCTCAGCAGTACTCACTTATCGGCTTATTTATGCTAAATAAATATGTCTGGATTTGCTAAGTAACCCATAAAACAATTACCCAGCTTGGAATTGTGTCTGAGGAACTCTAAGACAGTGTATCAGAAATAGCATGAGCTTGCAAAAGTCAGCTTGTAATCCTTCCCTGGGACAAGGTGTACCAAGGTAAAGCTGCATCTTTTGAAGTGTTTGGAAGGTTTGTGACAGCCAACCCCATAAAACCACGGGCAAACACGCTGGCATGGGCTGCCAGGGCGGTTTGAAGTCCACAGTAGCTGTCCCACAGCAGGAAAGGTAAAGTGGTTGTGCTGCAGTCTGGCATTTATTTATTGCACTTCTTATATAAAACTTACACTTTAAAGCATCTACCCCAACTCTGCTTCTGCTGGAGCATCAGCCTCTTTCAAGATACGTATTTCTAATGGTGAACAGTTTAATTGGGTCTGGACACATTAGTGGGGACACATTACAGAGATAATTTATTTGTTTATTTATGAAATCTATTTTAATCCCTGTTTCTCTGTTGAGAAGCCTAAAGCTATCAAAGGCTTAATGTCTTTGTGTGCCATTCATGGGCAAATGAATATTTTAACGCCACTCTTTAATGATCCTTATAGATTTTTAAAGCCTGGCCCATATATCCTGTTTGTCCCTTGGAATGTATGTTTTAATGACATCAGTGAGAGCTGTAAGTAAAAGGAAGGTCCTTCATGAATTAGCCTATCCAAAGATGAAACTGGTACATACCATCAGGTCAGAGAAGTATTCCCACTGGAAATTCAGCTCACCTGAACCTTCAACACCTCTATCTCTCTTCCTGCTCTGCTCCCTAACCAGATCAAACCCATTCTCACCTCTCTAACCTTTTGCCTCGATGATAAAGTAAATAACATGATATAGGGCATAGATTTCTTTTAACACAGAAGTATATGACTCACTTGTTTATCTCTGCACTAAAACCAGTGCCACAAAATGCCATTAAACCTTTGAAAAATGTCTTAAAAACGTAACTCAGGGCCTCCAGTGTCCAAACTTTCAGCCAAACTCCAAAGCAATAAAGGAGCTTGGGAAGAGAGGCAGTTAGAGCCTGAGGATTTGGTGTGCACACTGGTGGGCTGCAGCTATTTGATAGGAGTATCTTAATTAAATGGTGAATTCCAAAGAAATTTCCAGCTATTCCTAATTGCCTATTCCTCTATCAGGCCAATACAAAGGGAAAAAAGACAAATCCATGGGAGTATTCATTTTCTGCTGTTTATATGCCATATGAACAGTGCTATTAATCAGTGCTGGCAATTATGACAGGATTATGGCACACACACTCTGGAAGAATTTAATTGTGGTTATATCAGATTTAAGGCCCTTTCACAGATTATTTCACTCCAGGATATAGCACAAGCCCTGGATATCCCACCGGCTTTGGGGCTGAGGCCCCACAGTGTGGGAGAGCAGTTGGTTGTCACATAACATTGCTCTAGGGAAATTTGCCACCCAGCCACACCAAAACCTTGTCCTCGTATAAACCACATCGGTGTCGATTTGCAGGAGCCCATGGAAAAAAAAAAATCAGCATTGTATGGCAGAGGATTTGACTGCCTCAGCTCAGGGAGCAGAACCCTTGAGAAGGCCACTAGGTCTCACCTGCAATTACACAAAATCCCACCTGGCTTTGATTTGAAATGATAAATCAGTCCAGGGAACTGAGCCTAGATTTATGCAAAAATTTTTAGGACTTCGGATCTCCTGGCAAATATTTTGCAAGGGTCTGGTTTCTCATTCCTTTTGCTCCTGGCCTTCCTTCTCCATTATGGAGTTACATGTCGTGACGAGACAAAGTAGAAAACTTAAGACATTCTTGTTCTCTTTCAAATGTTGTTGAAAGCTGCTTGTCTTAATGCCAGATTGTGCCTGTATCTATTCTCATTGAGTAAACTTCGATACAACAAACTGTCCTACAAGCTTCAAAGAAGGTGCTGAAAAGTAGGTGACTGCAGAGACAGGTAGCCAAAGAAGCATTTAATTTCCTCTTTTGTAGGAAACAGTCAAAATAAGTGATCAATACTGAACTATTTTTTGTTTGCAGTACTTGGAGATGCTGCAACATGGGAGAAACCACACCTGCTAGATGTGAACTGGGCATTTTTATTCCCCACACACAGTTTTATTCATCTATGGATCATGTGGGCAGGAAGCCCAGGTAACTACAGATTTCTAAAATGCAACAGGAGAACAGAGACTGAACGCCGTCCTCACGGCAGGTTAGAAACATCTATCTTCTCTTATTTCACCCAATTTTCACTCAACTTTTCCTATTATCCCTTTTATTCTGCAGTTTTACAATTTTTATCCCTGAGGCTGCAGCACGAGCCCATGTCACTAGACACAGCCTCTTACAAATCCCTCAGCTTGGTTCATCTTCAGCTTCCTCCCCCAAAACTGGACCTATATCAGACACTTGGAAGCATCATTACCAACTTTTTGTATTTTATCTTAAATCTCAAACCCTTTGGTATTTTGCTTGCTGTTGAGGAGAAGCTCTTCAATGAGTCTGGAGACCTAACCAGACAGAAAAATTGGTATTTGAATGCTATGATTTGAAGAGGGGGAGGAGGAGGCTGATGGGGCTCCTTCTTGGGTGACAGTAGTGAAAAAGCAACAGTGAGCTGATTGAGATGAATGCTGCCTTTAAAGGAACCAGAAGCATCTATTCAGCAAGAAAATAGGACTATTCCATAAAAGAGACAGGAATCAATTACAGCCTCTCATGAATACAAGGAATGAGCACTAGTTAAAGCAACAGCTCTTGACTCAAAAGGATAACCTATTTGTGAACCACAGATCACTTTGTAAGAAAACATATGTCAAAACACACATCTGAGATGCTGAAGCTCCTTTCTTTATCAGTATTGAAAAAAAACCCTGCAGGAATACAAATTACTTCGTGCAAAAATAAGCATTATCAAAGTACAGCTGCCCCAATGGAAGAAGTGTGTAGTAAATGTAACATTAAACACCTTTGCTCCACGAACAAGGCCAGAACTGGAACATGGCTGCTAGGCAAGAAGCAAAACAACTGCGGAAAAAAAAAGACAAAAATAAACTCAAAAAGTCATTAGGTCAGAAGCAAAGGAGATAATTTAAGATCTGATTCAGTAAATGGGGATGACATTATGAAAGAAGCGGTTGTAAGAGAAGTCCAGGATTTGGGAACCCAACAGTGCAGCTGAATTCACACAGATCTTTCTCCATTATCAATGGGTTTTCCTCCAATTTAGTTTCGTTTGGATCAATTTACCATTAGCCAAATCCAAGCACAGACTTGCGTAAGTCAAGCTGAGAGAGAGAACATTAAAACAAACAGCAAAGCAATTGTGACACACTGAAGAGGAGACAATCAGGCTTGCTACCAACATGGACACTGCTTCAAAATCCAACATACAAAATCTGACAAACAAATCCAGCATTAGCAGCCTGCAGGAGAACAGGGCAGGGGCTCAGTTTATATTAATTTAAAAAACTAAGGAGTAGGGATTTGGAAACTACTGAAGTTGTTTATTGTAACTGTTTACTTTGTATAAGCAAACAGTGGGTTAAGCTTTTACAAGAGTCGCTCCGAGGAATTGTCAAACAACTTACGGTCCCGAGAAAAAAATGCATCAATATTGTATTTGAAACCCACCTTGAGAGAGTGATCAAATATGAAATCAGTCCCAGAGAGCACACACACTTCAGTACAATGCCTGAGCTCTTAGATAATCCCCAACATGCTGAGGTTGTCTGCCCCCACCCCGCCAAGGGGAAGAACAGAAGCAGTGAAGAAGAGAAACCTGAAGGGCTAAATCCTGCGCTCCAACCACGCCAATCGAGGCAGCAAACCACATGCCTCATTTCAAAGGACAGAGGTGGATGGGACACCCCTCAGGGTACTGAATGGCTTGCACTGCAAATCCTATACTGGGACCAAATTCACTGCTCGTGCTTTTAATATTTTAATTACTAGTAATAATAAATAGCCTAACAATTACAAATTTCATTAAATAAAATACATAATACTTAATGCATATTTTGGCCACAATGAAATCTATTCAACCTCATATGAGCTTGGAAGAAATTTGAATCATACTCTTTTTTGAGAGCCAGTGTCATTTGAATGCTTATGGTCCTGAAGACACCTACGGTGAAAAAGTTACAAGTATATTTGTAGTCCAGAGTAGAAGGAATTACACACTGAGATCTAAGAGAAATAATTTTCAGAATTTGAAGGTAACAATTTAATTATTTTCTTCAAAAATACAAAACTGCATTACCAAAGCCAGCACAGACATGTAATTTGGGGATAATGTCTGCAGTCTTCTTTCCTTTACTATTCATTGTCACTGCTCACAGCTTGCAATTAAATAAAATGCTATGAAAATTCAGTGCCAGCTGTTAGCAATGTCATCTACCAGTGCAAAAAGTATCAACAGGGAAAATTAAACTACCTGGTGTCTGATTATAATTAAAGTCTGCCTGACCAGGCATGGCTGCTTCTGCATGCACCTTGCTAGGGAACTACGTCCAGCTCCAGCTGAAGGGCAATACATGGATCTCTTTCTAGTAAATCCATAGGAATTGGCTATGAAAATAATTCTGCCATTGGCTGATGGCATTTCTTGAAAACAGAGAACAAAAACACAAATCAAAATCCTTACTCTTCATGCAGTGATTTCTCATGCTGATAATTAAGTCCATTTTGCATATTGCAAAACCCTACTGACTGTCACTGTAAATTTTCTCCCGTTATTGACAAACTGTTTGCAGATCCAGAGATGAGTGGGCCTTTTTCTAAATCCATGATTATGTGTATATATATCACCTACATCACTGACATCATCCAATAAACTTAATTGACGGTGGTTTGTCTTAACTAACCTACGTTTTCAAGGTGTTGTCATGCAGGATGAAATGTGTGTGCATTTAAAATCTGCACCCCCTGGGATGGCTGGCGCAGGTACAAATTCCCAGTTATAAGGTTGAGTTATAACGTAACCCTCCCAAGAAATGCTGATGGCATTAGTGGTGTGATTTCTGATAAGATTCCCAGGCCTTCCTTCCCTTGGTCCTGCCTCCGAACCAGCACGTGCAGGTTTCCCAGCCACCTCCAGTGATGGTTAATCACAGAGAAGCCAGTGATGTGTTTCTACCCCTGGGTGTACAGACCGGTCCGACAGGCACTGCACGTACAATGGTCCCTGGAACATCACATCACTCTGCCTCTGCAGTTTCACTATGTGAACTTTATTTTCCATGGGACTGTCTGTTGAAAAATAATGAAGACATTTCTCATATTCCACGGACAGGGACACATCACAACAAGACTCATACCAGACTCATGTTGTGATTCAAAAGAATCATACAGCTCTGCCTCACCAGAAACCACTTGGAACAGGCAGCGTTGCTTTGGACACACATAAGCCAGCCATGGAACAAATGAGCACTCCAAAATATAGCAAAGCCTAAAGCACTTCTGAGTTTTTAATATTTCATTAGAGATGAGCAAATGTGTCCGAGAACAAAACACACAATTGGCTGATCCTATTCCCGACCCTTTCGAAATCATTGCAGTGAAGTATCTCTTCCCCTCCCTTCCCACTGAACCCCAAAAGACACATTATCTTTGAAAATATACTGCAAAATTCCCAGGGTCAGCAGGTCTGGCATCGTCTGCTGGGCTGGCTGCAGACTTCACATCGCGTGCGCTGGGGCTTCCTCGGGGGAAGCAGCACTCGCTGCATTCCACCTTCTTAATGGGGTGTAATCAGGAACACGTTTGCTTCAGACCTATTAGTGAACTTCCCGCTCTGAACCCAAACGCTTTTTTAAAGTAATTTTTATTAAACCTAAATACCAAATAGCCTTCGTTTTGCTAACAACAGTACCTGGCATTCTCGCTGATGATATTTCAGCCCAGTGTTAAGAGACAGACAGACATGAGAAAGGAAACAAGGGGCATGTTACATGCTCATTGCCATTCACTGCTTTTTTTCTTCTTTTATTTTTTTTAATCTTTATAAAATAATGGGATGTTTGTCAGATAGTGAATCTGAAGCAGAGTGACAATCAGAGTTGGACAAGCCTGCCACAATTTTTGGCTCGAAAAGCTATATTTGTTTTTGGATCACTCCATAAATGGGTAAAGACTAATACTTCCTTGGTTTCAAAAACATACTGTACAAATCTGCCTGATTCAAATGCTCAACCTGTGAGTTATCAGTTTAAACAAGCAGCATATTTCTTTCTCTTTGTCATTACCCAAAATTAAAACAAATGATAGATCCTCCCTCTCCCCACTGCATTCAAGAGGGCTGTCATTAGAAAAATGACAGTGTTTGTAACTGCACCCACCAGTTTTGCCCAAGTATCAAAACTGCCCAGTTTTAATACTGGGGCGTTACATTCAGACAGGGATGCTGACCAATCAGCCCAGCTTAAAAACTGCTATTGGGTACACAAATATGCAACTCAAATAACGGCTTACACTGAATCAGATTTATTAGTACATTCACAAGACAGAAGGGCAGAAGCAGCTATCCCATGTGACTGCACAGCTATTGCATTTTACCCAGACACACTTGAAAGCAGCTAAAATCCTGGATTTGGCTCAAACACACCCAAAAAGTGCACAGAACGGAATGTGCCCATTACCCAGTGGGTTTGATGCAGCGGTTTATCACCTCTGTTTACCATGAGCCTCTGCAGGCAGCTCCCCACACTCAGAGCATCCCAAAATGCCCCCCAAACAGCTGGGGAACCTCCCCAGAATCCCATTTCCCTGTTAGCCCAGTTGAGCGCTTGAGCCTGCTCTGACTTTAAAGGACGTGGAAGAAGTTCTCCACTTTTTTTGGCTGTGCTCTGAGCGGAGTTCCTCCCTGGATTACATCCAGCCAGCGTGGGTTTCCCAGCGCAACCTCCCAGCCTTCAGCATGACTGAGAAAAGCTTAATAGAGTCCACCCGCGTCAGCCTGGCAGGGAGCACGACTCAGAATTTATGTTTTATTAAAGCAACATTAGTAACACTTTTCAGTGTGCATGAGCATCTACTCTTACACTTGGTAAAAGCCTCCATCCAGCTCTTGGCACTATCTTTGATCGCAAAGAGAAGAAATGTTAAAATCCCTCTGACTAAGTCACTGGACTGAGATTAAGATAAACTTAGTTTGAGTTTTTAGTTCTACCGCAATATATCTGTGCATCTCAGCTGCCTACGAAACTCTTTCATACCCTGGAAATCCCAGTTTATAGAATTGCCAGAGCTGTATAGAAATGGGAAATTTCAATTTTCGGGTAATTCTAAAATAGCAGCAGGGGGGAAAAAAAAGTCTGAATTGGAACTGAAAGCTAAAAGGCCAATGCTTCCCTTGAAACAGATATTCAGGAAAAAATCCTGGATTCAGAGTCACTTGAACACATAAGTCAAGGTTTCATTTAATATTTAAACTCGCTTAGGTTAACTCCATTCATTTTTAATTTGTGTTTTAAAGCCTGAAAAGCGTTAAGAGAAAAAATGTTGTATTACAAAGTTGTGTTTAATATAAACAAATGATTCTATGGTATATATATCTCAAAACAGGAACATGCTGACACTGGAGAAACAAAACGGGAAAACTGAAAACAAATGATAATTTTTAAATAAGTCACTTCAACTTTTTCCATACGGAAAATATAGCATGGAAAATATAGAGACTCTCCCACAAAACACCGGTGCTGTAATGGAAGACCTCTCAATGATTTTCCCTTCAGCTAAACAGTATCATCATCAGGTGCTGTGCGGATGAAGACACCAGATGTTCTTTGGTATCTGCATATTCACCTTCTTTCAGAAGGTGACTGATAAATAGCACCAGTTATATATTTTGTTTCTTGTCAACTGAAAGGCCTGGAAGGGGAATGGAATCACCTCGTCTTTTCACACCTTTAGTGACTCACGTGGCTGTGAAGCCACATATTGCAAAGGAAAACCTTCCATGCTATTTTTTTGGTTGATCAATTTTTGTAATTTCCTATTATTTCTAATCTCTCTTCCAGATGAGACCAAGACCACAAAGAGAGACTTGATGCTTTCAGACAGTGGTGGTCAGGACACGTCTTGGGAAATGCAAGAGCTGGGTTTAACTTCCTGCTCTGGATCGAACACTTGACCAAGTCGAAGTTGGTTCATTAGGAGATAATACCAGATCGGCTGGGCTCTGACATGGTGAAGACACAGTCACCACTCAGTGTAGTCACACTTTCTGTGCCCACAACCACTACATCCAACCTTGAGACACATTTCCAAAGGGAAGCCTCAGTGCAAGGGGAAGATTCTCATGAAAACCTCTTGGGTTTAATGAATCCCAATTTTCTGACAGAAAAAACATTTACTTTGCTCAAGTAGGAGAATTACCAACAGCTCAAGGCTGCACCCTGGTTTTTCCCAGAGCCCCCATCCTCCTGCTTATGAACCAGCTATTTATCAGCTGCTGCCCTGGACTAAGAGCGACCATCCCACCCCTGGGACTGCCCGCGTTCCCTCAGCTCTACACTTTGCCAGCTGCCTGCAAGGAGCATCCTGCTTCTAGGAAAAGTCTTCTCCCTTCACCCATGGTGCTTTACAAGCTCCTGGAGTATTAAACAGCTGATGGCAGATGTGGAGACACTCACCCAAGCCTTCCCCAGAGACCTGGTAGTTTAAAGAGTTTACAGCCAAACCTCAGCGAGCTGCTCCAGCTCCCGGGGAGAAAAGCTCACACGGCGCTTCTGTTTCTCCTCGCTCATTCGGCCTCCATATGTGAAAAACCAAGGTGTAAAAAAAACAGCCTGATTTAAATATTGCATGGCCAAGCCCGGCAGCTAAGCCATCATTAGGTGATGACTTGACAAATTTTCTGGGGTTGATACCTGTGTAGTCTTTTGTATAAAGCAAGCCAGCTTGTTTCTCTTTTTCTGCTGTTCCAGGCCAATTTTAAACCTCCCTGAAGACTTTATTTGTAGGATGTGCCTTCACTTATGGAGAAGTAACATGTGCAGACAAAATAACTGTTTTTAAGGTTTGATACTCAAGCCCATCTGAAACTAATCAAAAGTCTGAGATCTCTGGACCCTGGTAGGGCAAAAGTCCTAATGAAGACGGATGTAGGACAACAGAGGCAATGAAAGGGTATCTGGTCTCATCTATACCACAGGGTAGATTTCTACCCAAGGGAATAAAAATGATTGAGTTGTGTCCTTTCTAACTATTATCCTTCTACTTCTTCCACTTAAGTCATCTCACATGTGTGCTTTTTCCTGTTCTTTCAAGCCTTATAAAAGATGCTTTCGCTTGTTTGCTTAAAGGGATATAACTGGAAAATCAGTGCATAAGTCTCTCTTTTTGCACAGGAATAGTTATTTATCCCTAATTAGCTTTGAAGATTTACTCCATGACTTGACCAACTCAGCCAGGTCCCACCCTTTTACATACCTGCAGTGACACAAGCTCAGCTCCCCTACAGTAAAAACATCATTTCTCTGCAGTGACAAGCACCCACTAGTTTTTATTGCGGAGAACGTGTTAAAATGAAAAAGCAGCTCAGTTTTAATGAAAAAACAGCTCAAAATAACCCATCACAGGGCTGCCTAAGTGAGACCAGAGTCCTTAATATTACATATATCGTTGAAATGGATGTACCATATCTGTCCTAGTTAAAGATTTAGGAAAAGCTTGTGGGTCAAGAGACACAGGCGTGGCAGTGGGATCTCTTTTCCAGCCCAACTCTTAGATCTGCTCTTGCCTTGAAACATATCAATCCATTACACTTCTCATTATGTGAGCTTTTATTGCTCCACACACTATTTATTGTTCATGAAATTATCAAATCCTTAAAAAAAAAAAAAAAGTGCAAATAATGAAATTTGTCTTGATTCCTGAAGGACACCTGGGTATTTTCTGAATTTTACTAGCAAAACTTTAATAAATAAAGGCCCTTCTCTCTGCCCTGTCTTGCCATTTGTAGTTTCCCAGTTTCCTCAATGCCTAATCTTCAGTTGCTGCGAAACCAGATGGTTAAACAATTAGATAAATCACGGGCATTGCTTACTTTGTCTCTTCTGTAAGCACTAAACAATAAATCTCACAACTTCCTTGCCACAAATGCGACGGTGAAGGCCCAATCCCAGCTCAGCAGCCGGACTCTTTATTTCCTGGGCCTACAGAAGATAGAAAATATCACATTTCTGCCTCATTCGACCCTTTCAATATCCCTGTCACGCTTCACTGCTTTACAAGGCATCATTTCACTGTTGCAACAAAGATTACAGGGAATCTAACAGGTAAGGCCCCAAGCAAACACAGAGCGGAGCGGACCCAAACAGGAGGCACAGGGACTTCATGTCTTATCTGCTCCCCATCTTGGCATTTCTAACCACAAGGACTGCCCTGCTGACAGCCCTGCCTGTCCTCAGGCAATGAATCTGTAATAAGATATATACACACAACAAATAATAGAGGTGGTTTGTTGTGTTTGGGTTCTTTCGGTTTTGGGGTTTTTTTTTTTTCCCTGAAAAAATATATACCGAGGTAATTAAATTGCTAACATGATGGATGGCCTCATTTTATATTTGAATCCAAAGTGACTTTCTATAGCATATAAAAAAGTGACTTACTGCAAAAAAAGGATAATGCTATAACTTGCACTGAAATAGAAATATGGATATTTGCCTTGAATTCTGAAGAATCAAGTTTTGCTGCTCTTACAATGACAATGTATAGCATACTGATGTTTTACCCAAAGTCCTAAAGCATTTTGGAGGAATTAAGTAACTTAAAAGTAGAGAAACTGAGGCACTGTGAGTTTGCAATGTATTTCAGATGACTTAGAAAAGGAAAAAAAATAATCATAATAACCCCAAGAAGACGACTAATTATTTAAGTACTGGACTTTATACAAGCCCTGCGCAGTAACACTGACATGGCTTTGCCAGCATCATCTGTAGTTCAGGCTGTTCAAACTCTCATTCACATATCCTATTTTCAGCTGTAGTGACCTAAAGAGACCTTAAGAGTATCACGTCAATACCACTGTCACATCATCATGATACAGGAAAATTGCCTGATTTCCTCATCCCCCTGCTTCCTCGCATCCAAGAGGAGAAAAAGAAGAAGCACTGACCAACAGCTAAAAATATTTCAGAATAGCTTCAGGACTTTCACAGAGCCATTAAACAAACTAAGGATTTGATGTCATGTTTGAAGGCCTATGTTAATGGGAAGTTTGGGTTTTAATGCATTATAATTTAGGAGATCTGACTTTGCATTTGTTCTCTTTCTATGAGAAATTTGTGATCCATACTGCAAGCTGCGGAAGCGTTGGCCAGCAGCCACAGAAGTATTAAATGTAAATGGCTTGTTACCTCAGCAGTTATTTGCTGTGCAGCAATGCCGGTTTTAAAAAAAATCCACTCCAAAACCCTGTAAATCCTGGCATATATTTTCTTGCTTTTGCCTGACACTCACAGAGTTAACAGGCAAAACATTTCAATAAAACTCCCATACAAAAGAGCTAAGATGTTAAAAACTCACTGTTCACATCTGTTCATCATTTCATTGTGTGGCCACACGTTAGATAACCATGCGCACTCCTAAGAGCACAATACCCAGCCGTGACCTCAGCTGTGACATCAAACAAGCACACGGGGGAATTATTCCAGGCTTTTGGCATCAGCGTGGTTGACTTTCACAAAGGGGGGAAAAACTGCGCCTGACGAGTGGTGAAACTGCAGGATTAACAACCAACTTTTATCAGCCCTTCGCTGTGGGTTTCTTTGCAATAGGAAAATGTGAGCGTGCAAATAGGTCCATCCCCTAAAATTAGGCAAGCGTCATAACAGGCCAGTTAACTAACCTGTAATTACACTGTCACTTGTATTAACTCCATCACCCACTAATAGAGTAAGTTATAGTGGAAGCAGCCAATATTGTTAGGAGGGTTATTTATTTTATGCCCTAATTAATCAGTACTGACACTGAACCACATCCTTCCTCCTTCCTCATTATTTAAATCATCCATTTATATGGATGAGCCTCTTTGCTTTGTGCATTTCATTAATGCCTTAACATGCTCCCACAAGGAAAGCGGCAGGCGCTGTTCCAGCAATAGGGCAACAGAAATGCCTGGAGGGTGCTCCTGCTCTCCCAACCTTTTTTCCCTGAGAAGGGCAGCAGGAAGTCAATGGGATCAAGTCTCTAGGCTCTCAGGGGTCTGGTCCTCAGCGGTGCTGGGGAAGAAGTGACTTCCCTGGGTTGGCCCGGTTTCAAGCATTTGGTACTTGAGCAGACAGGGGAGGACAGCTTCTGGGAGGGCACCACCACACAAGGAAGCCTTTGCTTCAAGACAGGCACATGCTTAAGTGATTTCCTGAATCTAGGTCCTGATCCCAAAATTGGAAGTGACAGGTAGAAGTTGTCTTACCCGCCGATCACCCGTCCTGAGACTGAGACTGAAATAGAGACGTAAAATTACTTGGTCTGCAGAATGGAGATCAAAGCATGTTGGGTTTAAATTGACTAGAAGGCAATTGGAAAAGTGAAATTCAGAATATCTTGTGCAGGGCTTTATGTAGGGGTACACAACCTCTTAGAGTTTCCCTAAAATTTTTTTTTTTTGTCCCCATGTTTTTAAGGGGTTATCCCTGCATTATATCCCAACAGAACAGCCAAAGCAAAATCTAAATCAAAGTCTTTTTGATGGAATATTTTAAAGCCAACTTTTTTTCCCAGTCTATTCTTCTACATTCCTCTTTTTCCATTTTTTTTTTCTGAATGAATATGTCCCAAGTAAGCACTTGCTGTTCCACACATGCAGATTTTGCAGAGCAGACTGAAGAGGCTACCAGAGTTCTTACGTAACTGCTGACTTGTTTAACCAAAGTGTGCAGATAGGCTCACATTAAGGGCTCCCACTTGATGCAAGCAGCCTCTCTGAGATTCTCTTGGAAAGTCAACATGGAGATGGGGAAGCCTGGCTGAGCACAAGGCAGCAGGGCAGAGCCTGGCCCAGGCCCCTGGGAGTCACCCGCTCACACTTTCCATGCTCTGCTGCCACCCCTGGCATCACAGCTAAAGAAGTTTAACATTAAAAAAACACCCCAAACCTCTTTAAACTGTTATTCTGCTTCCTGCCTTCAACACAGGCAGCTCCTGCCACAGCTCAGTCACCTTCAAAGTAGCGCTGAGCTCTGAAAAATCAAAACTCACAGAGGATGGAGAGGAGGATGCACAGCCAGGAGCGGGAAAGCTTTGACGGTGTAGCACACATGTATTGCCCAAAATCAGCTTAGCAGGAGGATGGGGAAGACAGAGTAGGTTTTGTACCCCACAGGAGACTAAAACCTGAAAACAGCACATTCAGGATTCCCCATAACACCGTCAGTTCGTCCAAAAGCCTCAGACACCTCTCTACATCCATGCCACACTTCCACAGGGCAGGTACACCTGGAAACTGTTTTTTCTAAAAGAAGACAAATGGCACAAGGCTGTGCATACTTTACTTGAGGGAAGCTCAAACACAGCTTTGGTGGGCTTTCGAAGAACAAAAACCAGTTGCTTTACTAGTTTTTTTTTTACTTCAAAGCTGACAAACATGATCCTACTTGCAGTAGTTACAAAGGGATTTTTATAACTCCAGGAATTTTTAACCTGGAGTAAGCTGAGATGCTCTAGTTCAAGAAAATATTTTAAATGTTGTAAATTGTATTATTAATTTGAATAACATTCTTATTTTGGATGAAACATGTACAATTTCACCAGCACAGCTTTCAAGCAGCAGTTTCATGCCAACGCCGATAGCTGCAAACCAACACAGCTCTCAAAAACGAGGAAACATTATCCAGTGCCGCATTCTGAAACCAAAGGCCATGTGGAGCTCCATTAACTTGTGGTTCAAGGCCAATAATTAAGCCATCCAGGTTCCATCCAAATATTTTTCTGACTCCCCAAACATTTTGCCAAACCATGAACTAATTTTCACCACGAAGGGTTTCTCGGATTTAGCACATTTTTGGAGACAGTTGCTCACTCGGCAGAGCTCCAGGGGCTCTTGAAACCTCTCATGGTGCAAACCAGTCAAAAGTTGCCAAGTGCATATTGTCCCATGAAACCTGGTGTGTCAGAAACCATATAAACCAAACCAAAGCTGTACAACTTTTCCATGGAGTTCTTACCCAAAGCCATGGGAGGGTTTGCGCAGTGAGGGCCTGCTGCCCTTTTCAAGAAGGCCCCTATCTTAGGTGTTTATTAGTTAAGAGGAAAATTATGAGCCTTTAGTGGATGTCATGACCCTGACCAAAGACCAAGGGCCTTTTTTTGAGAGTGCCATCACTACATGTTTTAACCCCCCTTTTTCCAGTCATATAAATCTGAGCATTTAAGGTATATTACTATTAGAACACACAAAATCTATATACTTGAATGCAACTTAAACCATCTGACCGGAAAAGCATTTAAAGTCCAACATCTTTGCTGAGCAAAAGCCAAAAACTCTGGGACCAAACAAGTGCCCCGTCCTGCTCCCATTTAAGTCAACAGTGCCAGTCCCCATGGCTCAGCACTGACAAGTATGAGAATTGCCAAAGAAATGCACATTAATTATCATTACTATGTCTGTTATTGTATAACAGACTGTGATTCTGTACTTTATCTCCTGGACCATTATCTCCTGCCATGTGATCTAAGTGTTGATACTGCTAATGTAAAGGAACACAGAACAGTAGTCATTTATCCTGCAAAAGACCTCGTGCTTTTCTTGTTCTATCAATCATTAAACAAGTAATGTCTTTTGTGTTATTGCCTTGACATTCATTAACACTCACGTCACAGGAAATCTTTGCAATTAAAAACCTTATTGACGATCTGTGGTTGTTTCTCATTGGCGTGTAACAAGCAAGATAATAAAAAATGAAAACAATAGTGTTATCATAGATAACTGAGGAGGTTTTTCCTTTTTCTTTTTGTACCTCAACTATTTTAATGTCGCTGGTCTCTTTTTTAATTTGAGCATGGACTCGAGGGCTCTGAATGCTGGCAAACCACTTTTTATCAGCCCTGAACATCTGAACACCCCTTTGACATTAATCCTGTATGACCAGCTTTAGTGGAAACACTCAGCCTTGGGAAAGTCAGGCTATATGAGGACAAGACAAACGTTTCTCTCTCTGTGCTATTCTGCCCCTCAGAGATGTGTAAGGAACATGGGTGCAAACCAGCGACACGAGAACACTGTGCTTTACCCACTGTCCAAAACATGCATTGGACTGGTTTCCATGCTGCTGGTGCTGCCCCAAGGCTAAAATCCTGCAGGAGATGGAAGGAGGTTTGCAGGGAAGATGAAGCCCAGAGAGGAGACGCATCTCAGGAGAGATGGGATGGAGGGGGACCAGCAGCAGAATCTGGTGGGAAGCAAAGTGAGGAATCTCTTGCACACAGCTTATGGCCAGTTTATTCTTTTCTTCTGTGTCCAAAACCACCCTCCCTTTTACAGTTACATGCAGTCACACAGACTTAGGCTGGTTAATACAGATGCTACCTTCTGTCGGGACAAAGGGCCAAAACCTCCTCACCTAACAGCTGGCTGCTGGGATACATCCGAGGTGAATTGCGCATGTGCTATGGAGCATTATCTGCAATTCCTTCTCCTGTGGGACACGGCACGTCACAGTGCTCACATTAAAGTGCTGGTCTCTGGAACTGAGTCTGCAAACCCAGACTCCTGTCTGACTCAGGACCCACTGTCTGAAAGGTGCCTTCTAGAAGATAATAAGCACAACCTCAATTCCCACAGACATTGACATAATTGAAAAATTAGACCATTAGGCTCTTACATTCCTACAGGCTGCTTTAATTGGAGTCCATATATCTTGAGCATATTTACTGAATGCTCTGCCTACACGGAGGTAGCTGAGAAGCGAGGGCAACTCTGCAACACTGTTACAGAACTCAGAGAGGAAAAAAAAATTAAATCAGAATCATCCTCACCTTATTTACTCTCATATTACAGTGCTGGAACTCCTAAAGGCATAGATATTAAGGCCAGAAGGGGCCATTATAAAATTGTTACCAAATACTCTGCTTAACATCACAATTTCTGTATTTTTGCTCAGTGATGGTGCTTCAAATTTAGAACATCATAAGAGAAAGAATCAAAGCCATTCACTTCAGAAGCTCTTTGCCCATCAAGAACATTGGGAATAGGCTCCTGTGTACATCCATATCTCTTGATAATTAGCAAAAGTGGAAGGAAAATTCTGCAAGTGGCCCTATCATAAATGGCATATTTATGGTCCTCAGGTATGGTGGCCTTTCTTTGAAGCCTAAAACTACATTATGATCAGCCAGAGCCCTGAAGAGTACACACTACTCTGTGTTTGATGTAGTAGCAAACTGGTTTTGTTGGGCACCAAAGTAGTTAAATAAATTCCTATCTTTTCCTTTTTCTGGTAGTTTAAGCATTAGTAATGTTGATACCAAATCTGGACTGCCCATGGCTTTTCTTTTGACATCAACAGTCATGTTCTTAGAAGCAATCAAATTTATAAAACAATCCAACAAAAAGGAAATGTAACAAAACATGACAAGTATATTATCCTGAAAAGCAAGTAGAAGAAACTATTTGATATGTTACAGGTATTTACATCATTCATATTTTGTCCCACTGATTAAGTTGTTACTCATATTCCGTAAAAAATGCAATCAAGTTATTAGGAAATTTTTATAATTTAAATATGTTATTTCTGCCTTTGGCATTTGCTCTTGTTCATCAAGTTTAAAAAGAGAACGGATTTTGCAGATCTGAGACCAACACCAACATTCAGTAAATTAATCCAACAGCAAACCCTGCTCTCCCCTTGGTGCCGCCACAATTACAGGACTCTGTGCAGACCAGAATACTAGAATTTTTAACATAACATTTCAAGGCCATCTAAGCCTTTTCAAGGCAAATCAGCATTATACTATTGAAATCTGAAACAAGCCTTAGGAGATATTCTTACCACAAAAAAACCCCAAAAAAAAAAAAAAAAAAAAAAAAAACAAACAAAGAAACAAACAAAATCTACTTTAGGAATCCCACAGGAGATAAAATGTAGAACTTCATAAAGGAAAGGGTCACCTTCTCCCCATGCCAGTGAGGGGCTGGGTTTATATTCAAAACAGAGCCTCTACAGGGAGGCTCCTGTGCCTCTTCTGAGCAGTGAGTCTTCTCTCCACCAGTCCAAGAAAAATCAACTTTTTAAAAGGTGAAGTGACACCTTCAACAGCACAGAAATTAAAGAGCTACTGCTTCTACCTCCCATCTCCTCCTCTATTTTGGTGACAGCCACTTCCCAGCGTACAGGTGCATCTCTGCTCAGTTTGTACAGTTTACCTGACCCTGGTTTTGTAGCTGTGTACAAGTGTAACACCAGGATGATACCACCCTGGGGGGGCTCCAGGCACCCTCGTGCCTGGTGGGGCAGTTTCACACGCAGCAACAGTTCTTTCATGTTCAGTCACTGCACATTTATGGACACAGTAAACTCACACCACAAAACAAACCAATGCCTTTGTTTAACTTTATTGAGAGGGAGAGTTTTACTGTTAAACCCCAGTCAAACCACAGAGTAGGGGCTCAAACAGCCTATTTTCTCTTCCGGCCACGCCACAGATCCATGCAGCACCAACAGCACGTCTTTTTATCTCTCTGCTCATCAGTTGGCCATGAGTAATGCAACGAGCATGTTGGACAGGAATAAGAGAACTCAGGTATTTGGGCATTAAATGGATGAGCATTGTGGAAAAGTGTATTGTGAGGGGAATGTATAGTGCAAACAGGGATGAGATAAGAGATATCTGATTCACACAGATTATGCCTTTTGTGCCCAATATATGGGTGGCTAACAGGTCACTGTGCAGGAATTACAAGTAATATAAGCGGGCACGAGGAAGCAATGTTTTAACTTGAAAGGACTTGTAGAGGGATGAGAGATAATTTGCATAAAACCAATACAGAGCAGATGGGAATGGACAAGCCTGCTGGTATCAAACACACGCCAAAGGAAAATTACAGAAGAACAAGGAAGTTATTGTAGACGGCACTTCGATATCCTAACCCTAAACCAAGAAAACCTCTAAATCCACCAGAACAATCGCCTCAAGGGTTTAGCAAAAGGCCCCAGGTTTCTGCTAGAAAAATATCACGTTACTGGTGACAAAAAAGCCTTATCATGTTTTCCCACTTTTAATTGCTTTAGAAGGCAAAATACCTATACATAAAAAAAAAAAAAAGGTTGAGAGTAAATGCAAAGGTTACCGATGTGTTAATATGTGTTATCTACTCACTAATTTTTTTAAGGCTGTTTTGTGAACATGTGAAAAGGCAGTCAATGCCAGAAATATCTTTTCTGACAGCAAATATTTGGGCAAGTTTATTGTCTTTAGCCAAACACCAGACTTAAAAAAAAAAAAAAAAAGAGAGAGAGAGAAGGAAAATAAAAAGAAAATTGGCTCTGGATTCAAAGAAGATTGCAAAAAAAAAAAATAAATGTTATGTTGATAAGTATCAGTGTTCTAGAATTACGATCAGTCCAAGATGTTTTCAGAGGCATGTGTCAGAGGCAACGGTAAATAGCAGAGAAATATGTAGGCAGAAGTGTGAAAGAAGTCTAGGCAGAGGTGTGAAAATAGTTTATTAAAAAGAGGCAAGAACGCAGAAACTTTCCCAAGCTGCATCTGTCAAACTCTGCCTCACTGTGAGCAAGATCTTCTGTCGGGGTTGTTCTGGGAAGATGATGCATCTTAAGTGCCATGGTCCCCTTCACGGGACTCTCAGCAGGAGGGATGGAGGTGTGTGGATCCATTAAAATGACCGTGTTTGGAAGAGAAATGTGCAGGGCACTCCCTCTTCTGCAATGGCAGACTAATTTTATTCTGCCTATACCCTCGAGGAATCAAATGCTTGATGGATGGAGCCTAAGAAAATCCTAATTCAGGTGCAGAATCGTAACACAATAACCCATGAGCAATTTGTTATAGAGTGCCTGGGTGCTGGGAAACGCTGGGAGGAGAGAAGGAAACGGAAAGTTAGGAATGGGCTAGAAGACAGCCCACGCTTCTGCAAGCACCAAGGAGCAGTTCTGACCGTATCCATGTGATTATACCATGCTAACAGACCTCTTTTCTCATCAAACCCATCGTGGAAGGGAGGCCTGTGAAACTCCAGGCTTTGTGACGCTCATGTTATTTTTCCAGTAATCCAGAACTACGGAATAAAACATCAAACAAACGAGCAGCAGAGATGACCATGGTGGATTTAGTTAAGAAAAGATTAGTGCTCATACAGCCTGAGAACTGATTTCTGAGGAACTTTCCTCAATCCCTCCTGGCCCTTCCCATGACACAATTATACACATGTATTAGAGTGAAACCAAAACCTTTTAATACCGGCGTGGTAAGCCGAGACACCACTTGACAGAGCTGAGTTTCAGCCTGGCTGGACACAAAGGATGAACATACCTCTGCGACTCAGCACCCGAAACCCAGAATTACATTTCTGCTGGATGACACTTCAGTGGTGACAGACATTAATAGCCCTGTTAAGCATAGATAACACAACGCCACTTCGGTGTCTCGCTGCGAGCCCTTGCCAGTAATGAGCTTTAAAGAAACAATGACTCACGGTAATATGAATTGTCACAAGATCTCACAGAGGAGGATATGAGATAGCTCAAGGACGGTGGCACACAGCCTGCCCCTGCACCCTGCAGCACACCTCTTCTCACGGCCAGATGAAGGCACAGATAATGCGACCAGATGAACAGACAACTGCGTTTAAGTCCTATGAATCACACGAAGCCTTTCTTCCCCCTTCCCAAACCCTGCCCTGCTTCACTGCCAATAAAGTTTCAACGGTTTCTCGGTGCTGCCTCCCCTCCCAGCAACTGCCTCCCTGAATTTCTTCCCTGCTTCCTCCCAGCTGCTGCAGTGAGACCCAGCACTGCCATGTGCCCACAAGGGCCTTGTCATCAGCCACGTGCCCTGATGGGACCTGATTCTCTGAGGTAGGAACTAATGGGAAATAAAAACTCTTCTTGAGATTAGACCAATAAAGGGCAGCACTTTTGCCTATGAAAGTGCCTTTGGAAAGCCCTTTGCTCACACACTTCCAACTATTTCTGCCCAAAAGGCTCTATTTCCTAATTAAAACCAGGCATTTTCTTACCTGCAGCACTGAAACCTTGGCTCTGGAAACTCAAATTGTCCTTGTGCAATCAGGGCTCAAGCCTTCACATCCAGGAGTGGTGCAGAGCAGGGCTGACTCCAGATCTGTGCATCAGCTTCACCATGCAAACAGGTGAAAAAACCCTCAAATATTCACAAAGGAAGAAAATACTGACAGCTTTTTAAAGCAATATTGTAAAGGAACTTACTGGGTGAACAGCAGCTTAGGAGCAATGTTTATGGCAGAGCTATAAACTCTTGAACAAATTAAAAGTATTTACAAGAGTAATTCAAGTCTCAAGCCAAACCTACCAAACGGAAGGAGATGATTCTCCCAGGGTCAGGAAGAAATGATTAGCACTGTGCTTGGGGAGAAGGGTTTAGTATCATTTCTTGCCCTACCTATTAAAAAAAAAAAAAAATTATCCTTTCAGTTATGGCAGTAAGTGCACTGGAAGATCATTCCTTATCTCTTCAGTGCTTCACCTGGCTCCTTTTATAGACCCTTTGTTCTTGTTTCAGCTCACCTGTTACAAGAGGACTTTATTTTTTCCCCCCTCATTTTAATGACCCAATACTTTAAACTCCAGATTTTAACTGCGTCTCTGAGATCTGAATTCAAAGCCTCCAGCCAAATTGTTTAAAGCTCAATGGACTTGCATACATATTTTAAACTAGAGTTGGCATTTTTTATAACCCCAATGTTTCCTGTCGATATTATCCCACTTGTTTCATCTCTGGTGGACATGGATGAAAACCTCAAGAACTAACCTGAGATCTGTCTGCAAAGATCTGCATTTGAGTGTTTGGCTTTCACATGGATGCCTAAACACCTGCTTTATTTGCAGAGATCTGCAATATTAAGTGGTGATCTGTGAAAGCTTGTGACTATGAAAAGTTTATATAACAATGTGCAAATTAAGAAACTATTCAAGATTTGAGTGAGGAACAGAGGTCTCTGAACACACTGCTGAAGGTGGCGGCATCAGTGTCCACTGGTCTAAGGCAAAATGCCCTGAGGATGTTGTATTCCTTCCCCAGGGCCTGAATGAGGAGAATGGAAAAGTTCTCTACGATCCAATAGCAAGGAGATTAGGAAAGAGAAGTCACCAAGCAGAAGTTCATGAAAAAGTATTAGAATCCCCTAAAATTATAGAAAATAATACTGAAGAATACAAAACATGACAATTATCCTTTCTATGAATTTTTAGAGTCTCATATAGGTATTCTGTTGGTCCCAAATAAATCCCAGAGGATCATTCTAAACCCCTTTCAGAACCTGCAGTAGCTCAGGCATCACCATGTGGTATTTCAGTCACAAGGGCTTTTATCTGAATGTGCAGGGAAAGCCAAGGTACACGCCAGAGCTGTTCTGGGCACACAAACTATGCAAGGTTCACTTTCTACAAAGCAGGAGGAAAGGTACCAACACACAAAGATTCTCCACACTATGTTTTTCACAGAGTCTTTTCGCTGAAAAGCCCCTGTAGTTCCTTCCCACTAATCCAGACTGGATAGTAAATGGAGAGAGATCTCTCCAGACACTTTCCCCTTAGATCACAGAAGGAAATATTAATCAAGCAAAAGATGGGAAATTATGACACCTAGCTGCTAAAGTTCAGCCCCAGCGGCCAACTCAGAGCTGATCACAGGGTACAGGTGACTATCCATCAAATGACCTATCATAACACACATTAAAATGTCTGGGTTAATCAGGACAGTAGCCAAGAACAATATTTTTCTGCTGACTTTCATAACAGCAGGTACAAAAGCAATCCCCTTGAAACACTGGCCTGCAAGCATTCATGACTAAATTTGATTAACTAAACAAAATTCCAAATATGATTTAAACGAAATTATACCATCTCCTCACTGCACACCAAATACAGGACCAAAGATGCTTTGTATGAAGTAGAGAGGACATTAGATCTGTGGAGTTGTAGGTCTGAGCTGGAAAACGCACTGAAATCTGAGCTTAACTCCTGGGTTGCTACCTGTAATCACATTAAAAAAACAGAAAGTGAGATTGAAGGTTACTTTACACCACCTGATAGTGAGGTGGAATCAGTTGCAGGTATGGTTACAATTACTTTGCAAAACACTTGAATGTGAGTGAGGAAGAATATATTTATGGGGCTATTAAAAATTGCACCACTTAGCCATTAGAAAAACACCAGTGTGACTTTGTGCTCTGCCTGTGTCGGACTCGGCACGAGGAAATGATAAACCCGTTTTATTGCTACCAGTAAAGACACTCCACATCTGTGAGATCGCTTCCTCCTGAGGATCTCCGAGTCATTTCTCCCAAGCCTTGGTGATCACAGAGTTGCCCAGCGAGGCAGGTGTTTGTCCTCAGCACCCCAAGCCAGGATGTGAGGCACGGAGGAGCTGTGACTCAGGCACACACAGGATGTCATCAATCAGGCCCCAGCCCTGGGTGTTAATCAGAGCTCAGCACTTGCCCCCGTTTCTCCCCAGCCCTGGACCAGGGGCTCCTCATCACTGTCACACCCAGAAATATCAGCTGGGACCTGTGCCTGTGGAGGGACAATTTCCAGGGGGAAAAGGCAGGTTTTTTTCATGGAGGACAGTTTGCCGGTGAGTGGGCAGCAAAAGGGGAAGAGAGACGAGACTGGTGTCACCAGCTTGCAAGGAACTCTCAGGCACTGTCCCAGAGCTGGAACCATCAGGCTGGCTCAGCACCCAGCTAGTCCTAAAGGAAGAGATTTTATTAATATTTAATTTTCTGGAGGGAAATTGTGCCTGTGACAGTGCAAGTCAATGGGAATAGTCAGAGTGGGCCTGGGTTCAGTGCTTAACTCAGTGACTAGAGCAGGCTGTTTAGGCTCGTGCTTAAAAGTTTTACTCAAATCTAAAAATACCCTGTTTCAGTAAAACATACTTATAAGCAGCTGACTAGTAAGGATTTTTTTTCTGCCAACATGTGAACTAATTTATGATCTATAAAAGTAACATCTACAAACACAAGTTATTTATTCTAAAAAAAAAATTAATCTCCTTATCAATGAGTAGTCTCACTGCCACTGCTGTATGTTTTACTCCTGCTCTTCACTTAGAGTGGTTTGGTGGAAAGGATCATTATACAATTAAATGACTATAGGCAGAGGTGTGTGCTCAGGGCATCAGCAAGCTTTGGCAGAGGGACATTACATTTAGTTATGTCAGTTAGTGGAAGGAAAATTCCCAGCTTTGCCCTAGGAAAATTAAAAAAAAAAAATAATTAAAAAAAAAAATCTTTGTTGCACAAATGATGGATGGTTCTAACGTTATACAATGAAAGAAAAGCTCAGGATATGTATACAATGGCTTCGGTTCAAAAGAGTCTGCAGCAACAAGCGCAATAATGGAACTTTTAAGTTATGTATATGTAAACCAAGTGGAAAGCTGAGAAACCTTCCGTCTAAGACGGATAAACTGTTTACCTAAACAGAAAGAAAGACCATTAATTCTCATAAATGACAATGCAAGGATGCACAGACTGATAGTCCAGGTTGGGTCTGGTGAGTGAGGTCAAAATCACGTGCTGGTGCCCCAGACACGGCTGGCGCAGCCCCGAGCAAACAGCTTGAGCTGGCTCCTGCTCCCTCTGAGCCCAGCCATAACTACTGAAACACGGACTAACTTCCATGTTGTGATTTCTCTTCTCAGAAATAGGATATAGGAGTGATTCATAACGAGATGTCCAAAGCGATTTTAGAAGATGCTTCAGATGGCACAGGCTGGGCCGAGCCCGCGGGGCCGTCCAAGCACAGGGAACCGCAGGAGGGAAACATGACACAGGCAGCTCCAGACACATCCCTGTGCCAGCTCACCCTGTGCTGGGGCCGGATCCTGTCACTCACATCCACGCTGGAGCCACACATCCATGACCCAGTGCTCCCCAGGGCACCACAGCCCTGCTCCCAGTTCTGCTCACACCCGGAACTGGGAGGGAAGAACCCCATCCTGTGGCTAACTGGGAGGAGAGAAGGACTTTCTTTCCAGTTTCTCTGGAAGTGTCTGTATGGCTTTAAGTTTGTTTCTGCAGCCTAGTTTTCCCATCTGGAAAATGGGAAAGGGGGATAAGACTTAATTTCGTGAGCATGTTAGACATCATAACACTTTCATGTGTATCCAGTAATTTGAGATCCCAGGATAATAGTGGGGAGAATTATTATTATTATGACAGAAGGCATTTTTACTTCTAATGCACAAAGAAAACAAATAGCAAGAGAGTGAGCTTGGAGATCTAACATTCATTTTATTTTTATTTTTGAACTTTCTAATTTTTCAATAATTGAGACCACAGATGTTCAGTTCCATATGTGCAAAAACACTGTTCCAATCCCTCCTGGAAAACAGTTGCCAGCTATGGAGGCAAGTAAGAATATACTAGGCAAAAGCAAAGAAACAAAATATTTAAATAATAATAAAAAAATGTTGATACTTCTGTAATTTGCAATGATTTTCTCAAACCAGCCAGAATCAGGAGAAACATTTGACAGTGTCTGGGCTCAAAGCCATGGACAGTATCCACTGCTTAGTGTTGTATAATTTACAAACTCCTGTTCTTTCAACAACTCCCCAGAAAATGAGATTGTTAAGTAAATATATAGCAGAAAAACAACCCAGAAGAACAGAGCAACTCCTTTATATCATTCAAAAGGTGGTGGCCCCTATGAGAGAAAACAATTTGCTGCAGTCTGCCAGAGCTAGAAGAACATCAAACAAACCAAACAACATGAAAGCTATGAAAAAAATTCGCATGCCTTTTTGCACAGTAACCTCCTCAGCGGTGGAATGCGATACAGAGATAGGTCCTTACATGCATCTGCCATCCAGGGACACACTTTCCTGGTGACTCTGCTGGGCTCTGGTGATATCAGATTACAAAAGTGACAGTAGTTGAGAAACACGGAGAAAGGTACATCTGTGTTGGTGAAGCTGCTCGTACCACTGGGCTACGACTTGTTATTTTGGACTCTTTATTCATCAGAAAAGAGCTCCCAAATTAGTGGCCCAGGGAGATCTGAGCCGCAACCTGGCTCCTGAGGACCCCAGACCACCACACCCAGGGATCAGTGAGGAGCACAGCAACGGGATGAGTGTGTTACCTTTCCCACAGCAGGGTCAGGAAACTTAAGAAATTGCTCCTTTATTAAACATATTAGAGACTCAGCCTTGTTTGCCTACTGATATCCTTGAAGGAAAGGAATACAAAGATGAGGGTGTGAATGCTATCTGCTATATCACCACTTTCAGGCTGCTAGGACAGTTTTATTTGCTTTATAGTAATTCATTGCCAACTTCACACATAAAAGTTAAACACGCTTTTTAAATGATAACACTCAAAAGACAGTTTTCAGAAGGAAAAAAAAAAAAAACCCAAAAAAACCCCCACCCCCATCAGAACACAAATCTCTACTTAAAAGGGGTTAGGTGGAGGTTACAGAAAAGTGTTCCCAGGTTTGTTTCTCCTGGCTGTTTCAGTAATTGAGGTGACTCCGGCCACCCCAGGGACATAATGACCTGCATGGCTTCGCCTTAGCAGAGCCTGGGGTGGGATAGGCACTCAAAAACACCCTATCCCATGCAGTCTAGGACTGTGCAGGAGCTCAGTCTCCCGCTCCCTGTGGAGCAACTGTGTCCCTCCTGTGCTCTGGGAGCTGTTCCTGTGCTTGTCCCCACTCCCCACATCACCCCACACAAGCACATAGTGAGACCCTTAATGTCAGCGGGCTTCAGACCAGCCATTAAATTCTCTGTTTTCTCTAGTGGTCGCAAGAACAGCTTAAAAAAGCTTTGCTTAAATGGAGTTACGAAAATATCAGCCACTGATCCAGAAGTTCTCAACAATCCAGTGATGCAAGGTCACTCCTAATTGCCTCCATCTTTCCTATTCTCTCTCCAGAGAATAATTACCTCAAGAAGCAAAGTCCTGGTTTATTTTACTAAGATCCAGAAATTCCCTGCTTTTATAACAACAAGCAACTCCCCTCTTCTTCCGCTTTGGACTAGAGAGAATATTACCACTGTCAGTTACATGCAGGGGAACTGTTAACCCTTAACTTTCATGTGGTGAAAAAATAAACTGCAGAAATAATCACCTTGTGTTTAGAATTACTCAATACTGTTAAAACAATGGTTCATTTTGCTTGTTTGTAAATGGGCAGAACAAGACCATGATTCAAAAGCATTTATTCTGTACATTAGACAGAACAAAAACTCCTCTGAAATTGTTGTTTTAGAGTAAGGAACAGAATTTCCAGCTTCCCTTTCGATTTTTCAAATTCAAAAGCAAAAGAGATTATGTGAAAAGCAGCCTAAACGCTCAGCCTTAGACAGCAGAGCTATGAGATGCCATCACTGTGCCGGGCTCATAAAAAAATACAAGATGGGGTATTAATTGTAAGCAAAAAGTGGAATTTTAGAGTTGGTCCTACAATAGCTGTTAATTGTCAGAGGAAAACCAAGTGACTTCTCACTGTTGCAACAGTATCATTATTACTATTGTATTGCAGTTCGACAGCATTAACTATTCAACTAAACTTTATACTGGGCCAAAACCAACTCTCACGTAACCTTTTTAGGAAAGGCTTGGGAACAACCTGTAAAGACAACTGCTCCCAGAAGAAAGAATCACAGAATTGTCAAGATAGGAAAAGCCCTCTAAAAGCAGCGAGTCCAACTGTTACTCCAGCACTGCCAAGCCCACCACTAAACCATGTCCTGAAGTGCCACACCTACATGTCTTTTAAATCCCTCCAGGGATGGTGATCCAAATGCTTCCCTGGACGCCTGTTCCAATGATGCCCTCCGGCAGCTTTTTGATCCATTAAATTGTGGTTCTGTGTCATTCCAGCCACCGGAGTAAGTGGCTTTGCACCTCCAGCTCCAGCCTGGATTTGGACAGAAAGTGACAGAAAGCTATAGAAAAAGTTGTATAAGCATTTCTGACAGGGCCAGGAAGCCCCAAAATCTCATGAGAAAGCCTGTTGCTTGTCTTCATTTGCTTCAATGGCCCCAGTGCTGAACTGGGACCTAACGTACAGGTACCCAGAAATCCTGAAATACTAGGAAAATCAAAGGCAGGAGTTTAACTAAGGCATAATTATCTTTTTCCTTTGAATAGACTCAGTTGCAATTTAATTTACTCTTTCTCTCCATTACTCAATTGGCAATGCAATTTTGCACATTCAGTAAGTTATTTCAGGTAGACCATCATACCCTTAGTGGTCTGCCCAAAGAGAACTCAAACTGAATCTTTGGAGCTTATTCATGCCCTAGACAAGTTTCCCATTCATAAGAGTCCCATGAGAGGCTTCAGAAATGAGGATATGGAGGAAACAGATGCACCGCGATCAAACGACAAGATTTTGAGGAAATCTTATTTTTTATAGGTAAAATGATAATAAAAACCAAAAACTAAATTTCAAAAGCATAAATGAAAATAAAAATTCTTGTATTCCAGTCTTAAAGCATATATTAACCAACAGACTATCTGCTTCTCACCTTAACACGTGTTAAGATAATTTTATTTTACAAGAGGAAAGGTAACAGTTGCTTTAAGAAAAAAAAATGAAACTATGCAGACCCCTCTCTGGTGTTCAGTGCCTTTTTGGTCAGTCCCTCTCCTTCCTTAAGTGGAATTAACAGACTGGAAAAAGAAGCAGTTACCCTGAATCATCAGTGTTGTTTGGAACATTCTGTAAACCAAACGCTGCTCTTATTTCCACCAGACGCTCTCACTCGACATTACAAGCCTCTCTGCTGCTCGAGGCAGCTACCTACTTCCTGGACTATAATGTTTTCTTGCATTCTTTTCTCAATCTACTTAATATCATCCCTTCTCCAAGTGCACTTGGCAAGTCCGAAGCATAATCACCATGGTATAAAAATACTTTTAAGGCTAAGTCCTCTATCAGCTGCCATCAGAACAGACTATATTCTGTTTAATGTCTAAATACTGCCTAAGCACCTCCATGCTGTGCCCCTCTCCAGGGCCATCAGAGATCTCAGGAGAATAACAGTGCAACACAGCAGCACTGATATCACAAATTAGCTTTTCCCCAGGAGACGAAGAAGAGAGGAGTTTATTATGTTGGTCATCAACCACTGCAGCCAGCATTTCATGACAGCTTTTATTAACAGTAACCTTCTATATTCTCTTGCTTATGACTTTCTGACACTACCTCTTTCCAAGATAACACCTTCCACATGTAGCCTGAAGCCAGAGAAATATTTCTCCAAATAAATTTGATAACAAATCTCATCAACTGATTTGCAGGTTAGACAACTATTTTAAAACCTCTTTGCATCGTGTGTCTGGAAGAAATGGTCTAAGATCAAGGTTTGGAAGGCGAGGTTGTGTACATTCCTACAATGGGAGATCAGAGAAATTAAGATGTTGCACATCTAGGAGAGTGAACATGAAGATTTCAGAGCTCTGTAATGATACCAAAGATTTTAGCAATACAGCACCCAGAAAGACAGGTAAGAATTAGCTTTGGACTGGGCAACAACACACATGCACAGAAAATCCAACAGGTCCAGGAACCTGTAGGAAAGAGGGAACTTAGTCCCTTGGATCAACCTCCTTTTTCACTCTCAAAAGCCTCTGCAAGTCCACAGTGATGAATCCCTCCAAAAAGAAATCAAGAGGACAGGCTGGAAGAAAAATTATTCCCCGATTCAGCTACACCTCTCTATGCAAAATTACTGAGGGAAAACAAGCAATTATCCATTCTAAGTATCAATCTGTTGAACTGCTTGCAGTATTTTCTCTAGAAATAATGCTCTTTACTGGTAAAATACTTTCTTTCCTCAGCTAGCTGTTCCTTTCAGTCTTTTTGGTATCACTGAGAATATTTCTACTGCCTGTGTTAGGAGCAAGACACCTTTGTAGAAAATGCCACCACTAAAGCTTAACCACCTCTATTTTGTGTTCCAAAAGCATATTTCCAAGGGCAGGTGGGGGTGGTGAAAACCCAGTTGTTTTATAGAGTAGGTGGCCCATCTTTCCAACCATAATGTGAAGTTATTATACAGAAAACTCCATAATGCTGCGACGGTCTCACATGTGTAACAGCACCACAAACACTGTTACTTGCAGAGAATATGTTTTCCAAGTATTGAGCAAGATTATGACCCGGGATGAGTCAGCATATGGAATTCTGATAGAGACGCTCCCAAGGACGCTCTGGAATCAAAGCAAAGGTTAGTGGAACAGACCTACATTGTCATTTTCATCTGAGACAAAGGTTTTGTCTGTGTAAACAACATCTTATTGCTCCATGTTAACAGCATCACCGCTTTAGTTGGAAATCATTTGATACCATTTACAGATAAAACAAGTACCAGCACACCTTTCCCAGGAACACCCCCTTCCTGGAGGAGGCTGCATTCCCCATGCCAGACAAGAAAATGCAAGTGTCTGCTGCAAAGCTGGTGGCCTGCATGCAAATAATCCAGGCCAAGTTCTGTCCAGTCTGCATTTGCAAATTATCATTTTATTATTAACACACATGAAGGTCGAAAAGTTCGTTTAGATAAGTTTGCCTTTCTGGGCCAGTCAATCTTCCAGCCAGGAAACACCACCACTGCTCTACTGGTCTTTTATAATTTCCTGAAAGACCATCTTATCACAGTCATATTTTGTGAGAGACAGTGTGGACTTTCTACCCTCTGATATAAAAAAGATAATGCCTACTCGGTGCAAGCTTCAGCCTGTTTAAACGACGTGAAAGTAGCACATCATCTGCCCACCTAATTTCTTCCTACCATTTGCATTTTGGAAGCAAGTATCAAGCTTTTTCTCAATGAATATAAGAAAGTTTCTGCACTTTGTTTGACCCTGCTGAACTTTGCAACACTGCCTTCTCAACACCCCTGCTGCTGAAAAAAAGCCACTAAATCTTACAAACTATCTCTTTGTTGTCTCTTGCTTTTTCCCAGCCCCTCCTTCCAATCTTACCCAGCCAGTTGAGCTGCACTTTTCACCTCCTCTGTTGACATGAAATGAAGTAATCACATTTATTTGAATATTCACTACAGATCTTGTCATCATCTCAGTTTATTAGCCAAGAAGATAGTGTTTCAAGAGCAAGTCTTAAAACTTTACAGCATGGATCCACTCACTCGCTAAAAGCAAAATAAGTGAATTAAAACCTCAATTCATACAGCAAATAAATGTCATGTAGACACACCACTGAAATCAAGCCATGAAAGCTAATGAGCCTGCAAAACAGAAGTACAAGAGCCTGCAAGTGGTCCTAAAGCCATCTTCAAAGGATCCCAGGTAGCTCTGTTAGGATGCTGCCCTAGCCAGTCCCTCTGCAAAGCACAGACTGATTCACTCACCACGGGGAAATGGGGAAATCTACGGGCATGAACAAGAGCACTTCCAGCCACACACAGAAAAGTTTGTGAAATGTATGCTTCCTGTGCATTTAAGTACACTTGCACACACGAAAACAAACACAAAGGAAGAAATAGCTACAGGTTTTGGTGCACAGTGAATGCTGTGTGGTGGTTTACAAATTTTTCAGCTATTTTTCCTGCCATGTTATGGATCTTGGGATGTAAAAATCACTGTACTTACCTAAATACACAAAAAAAGAGAGACAGATACAGAACATTAATGTTTCCCTTGTTCTTACAGGAATGATGCATAATACACACACTATACATAGTATAGACTGACATTGTGGACTTTATTTTCTACAAATAATTTACAAACTACATAGCAAATGATAGGTACTATCTTTGGGTGCAATATTTCTAACTCTCTCAGCCAGTTCAGTCCATCTCAGTGACACATCTGCACTGAATAAAGAACCCCTTAGAGAAGAGGTGATTTAAAGCAAGCAAGAGAAAACTAAATTTTAAACACCTTCAGAAGAGCACAAGGGAAAGGTCACGACCTTGATTTGTATCTGTTTGAGGACAGAGGAGTCAGTCTTTAAGTCTGTCACTAGAGCACTTTCCTCAATTTTTAAATTTACTGGGCAGTTGTTAAGATAAGGACAGGGAACATGATGAGAGGCAGGGCTCGTTCCCATAATAAAAGAAGTGAGAGTGTCTTTCCAGCTGCTGGCTCTGTAATATTTACAGAAGACTTGAGCAGAATTCAAGATCATTTCTGGAGTTTTCCAAGTGATTTTGAGGCCAAAACACACCTTTTAAATAGAGACTGGTGGAATTGAGCCTCCAAGCTCCAGTCATTAGTGGAGATCAAGGATGCTGTGCACCAGCACAGAAGGAGGATAAAAAGGTAGAAGCCTGTTGACAGATCACTTGGGGAAGAAGAGACCATTTTCCTCCTAGAAAGGTGACATTGAGAACAGACTTTTTCAAAGTTTGGACAGCTATATCTTCTTGAGGTCTACATTCCATGACGAAACTTCAGCTCTCTCTTATTATGCTGAAAATCTGCTCGAACAAGGCTGGTCTGAAAATGCACATGATGGACCACATAAATTGTTTATCTCTTATAAAACTCAAAAGGTTTTCCAGTTTCATCTTTGAGGGTTTTAATCTTTTAAAAGCATGTTCAGATTATATTCATTTGATTTTAGTGAGGTTGGACTCGGAAATAAATGGGCTGTGCACACACACCAACACATGTGGAATTCCTTTTCAGTAATCCTCAAAGAGGTTTTTGATTTTACTTCTGATTCATCAAAAAAAAAGCACCAGTGAGCAAGTGAGATGTGCACAGGATTTAGATGGCTCCAAGGTCACTACATAAATTTACATAGGAAACATATGGCTATGGGAAAACTCTACACCTGGCTGTAAATGGGTTCCTTGAGGTGTTTTCACACAATCTGATTCTCAAACAGATAAAAACGCCATGAATCAAAGGCCAGTTGGAGAGAAATGGTATCTGAATTAATAAGGCAGCCCATCAGCAGCTTAACTGCACCATCCCAGAGGCAAATCCACAGCCCACAGCTCTGGGGACTGATCCCATCAGAGACAGCAGAGGCTTGGTAGCATCCAAGAGAAAATCCTCATCCACCTTCCAGCACTGTTGTCATCCTTGAGGACGAAACAGAGGCAAAATCTGTACAGGCAGCAACCACCAAGTTGTAGGGCAGGTCTGTGACCTCTTACAAGGGGAAGCCTTTAGTAGATGCAAAGGGCAGGCAGGTATGGGAGGAGCTGGAGGAGGGATTTCTGCTCCTGCAGGCTCTCAGTCTCACCTGGAGTTGAGAAGGGCCATGCTATGAGTGTGGGGATGAGGACACTCTCATCCCTCAGGGCTGGGAAAGCAGGACACCTCCTGTGCCCCAGTGCAGAGCTGTGCCCTGCCCAGCACTGCCATTTATCCCCCAAGAATAAGGGGAAACCTCCAGCTATTGTCCAGGTCCTGAAAGTCTATTATTAGAGAAGAATAAGCCTGAAATGCAACAGCTTTTTGGTAAAGGAAGCTTCACGTGACTCATCCATCACAAGCTTTATTATTGCTTCAGACCCTACTGCAGGTTTACAACCAGATGTTTTAGGGACCTCGCATTTTCCCCGTGAAATATTCCCTCCACCGTGTTTAAAGCTGACAGGCAGGTAGTTGTAAAGTCAACCATAACAGTCAGAGCTGGCAAGTTTTGCCTCAACACAATAAAAAAAGTCTGTTATTAGTATTTCGTGATTAATGACTGTATATTACCAATGTACATTAATAAGTATAATATACTCTCAGTATTTTATTGCCGCTTTTATGATATGACAGGCAAACCTATGAAAGCATATTTAATGTATTCACACACCCATATTGTGCATGGAATTTACACAAACTGTAGAGATGGTTTAAAATGCATCTAAAAAGGACACAATCAAGGTTGGTAGGACTCCAACATAACCCGTATTTTCCATTATGATTCTATCTTCTACAAGAAGATTTTTGCATTCTTCCTAATCTCTAAATTTCTGCAATTTAGGACAACCAAGAAAGTGAAAATTTGAAAAAAAAATTAGTGTTGGAAGTGTAGCCTTATAAGAAACTCTCCAAACATGAAAAGGTTACTGCAGTCTGAGGCAGGGGAGAAAGGGAAATGCTGCAAGGTATCAAAATAAGTATCTCAAGAGTAGAACAACCAGAATTAAAAACTGCTTCAAGATCCTTTAAGCACCATCATTTTGCTGAGCTCAGACACAAGAGACAGTGGCAACCTGTACTTGCTTGACCAGCCACCACCTTCACCCCAGGCTTGTAGAGAGATAAAGAAGTAAAGGGTTAGATTGCATCACCCAGAACCTTTTTATTAATTATCAGCTTTCCTGGCTCTCAGTCAGGTTTCCAGGCAGCTGCAGAGGCTCCTGAAGAAGGGGTGGTGCACTGATGGTCTCTGGAGGATGTCAGCTGGTGCAAAGGTTGCTGCAGCCCCTGAGAGGAATGTTCTGCAGCCCAACACTTGGTGTCTTCACAGCACCTTTCAGAGCAAGAACCAGATCCAAACCAGGCTCCTCCAACTATTTTTTCCAGCATATACCTTCCATTGCTGAGTCCAGGCACGGGATCAGCTGTCAGCATTCCCAGCAGGTGCTGCTCTGGTCTTCGCAATTTCTTTTCTCCTTTCTCACAGAATCTGGGTTTTGGCCCCAGTTTCATGCCTAAGTTCTTTCTGCCCTGTTTGCACAGTCATCATCCCCTCAGTGCTGCATGGGCTGAACCTGCTGCTGAGAGAATATTGCAGGATCTTTTGGGGGCAGGAATATCTGACCAGACAAGGGTCTTAATCTCCACCAAAGCTGCACTGACAGTACATCCAGAAATGGAGAGCAAATGCAGAAATCCATTGCTGCAGCGAGCCCCAGGAAACCGGTGGAACAAACCCAAGCTCAAGTTCAGCAGTAGCTGGCTATGGCAAAAATCCTGAAGGCAGCAGGGATTTTATTTTTCCTCTCCCACTTGTTTCATATAAGAAACAATTCTCCTTCCCCACTATGTCAAAATACATCATAATAATTCATTGACACACTGTTAAAATGTGTTTTAAACATCTGGATAAATGCACAGGTGTGTGCAAACGGGGCAACTGCATTTGTTAGCACAGATTTGCAGGGGCAAATTCCTGACCGTAGGAGCAGCAGATATGAACAGACACATCCAGAGATAAATAAGCTTCTGGGTCAAATTCCCCGAGCTGCAGAAATCTTTGTTTACAGTTTATCTGTGTCGTATTGAGGTTCCTCCTAACCAAAGATACCTATATAGTTAAGAAAGCAAGAAAACTTGAGGGCAAACTCAAAAAAAAAGAGAGGGTCCCATGGAACCCCTTACTCAGATTGAGACTAAGTAATTAAGAGATGTTAACTTAAGAGATCTTACCCAAGAACAAAGATGAAGCGACCTCAGAGACCACAACCAACATGCTACAATAAAACAGACAACAAGGTCTACTAACAAATGCTGACAAAGGCAACCTTTTTCCATGTTGAGAGTTTCAGAGCTTTCCTGTCTTTTAAAGGCAGTGCTTTTCAAAGAACAGAGCAGAGCAGGTCACACGTGCCTGTCAATGCTGTGTAAGATGTGTTGTGCATTCAGCAGTGCTCGCACCAGCGGCAGCTCCGGAGCTCAGCCCTAGCACGGAAAACTCACCTTCACTGGGAATTTGGAGCATTTCGAATTATGAAAAAGGCATTCATTTAAACTGAACGGATCTCTGACACGTTTGTCTTCAAAGGGAGGACTAGAGCCCGTTCTGACATGGCATGTTATCTCTAAGAATTTTTATTTCAACGTCTACATTATTAATTCAGTCAATCATGCAAACGCACCAAGCACCTAATGCATCCTTTGATTACAGATGAAAAAACATATACACAAGAGCCACATTTTTAGAAGTACCCTCCTTTTGTGTCCTTTCTGCCTCTAGTCAGCATGAGCTGACTTTGCCAGTGATCTGACCCCAGCAGTTCTGGGTTACAGTCCCTGCAGGAGTCGGATACTCGGCTCTGCCAGAAAACACATCATGTGGAAGAACTTGGTGGCAACTTCTGAAAACCTGAGCTTAAGGGACTTTTGCTATAACATGCAAAGGAGCTGGGGGACAGGATGTTTTTATCTTAAAAACTGTTGCAAAATACATTTATAAGCACACAGGAGCAGCTAATTTGTTTCCAAAGGAAGTGATTACCCAGGCCAGTGAAGGATTTAAGTGTTCACCTAGAAGGGATGAGCTTATAGAAACTATACCTGACTTTGATACAAATGCAAATTAGATTTTGGGGTTGGTTTTGTTGGTTTTTTTTCCTTTAACATGTAGGTAATTCCTCTCTACTTCAATTCACTTGGAATAACATGACTGGAGTAATTTTTATTTGGTTATATCCAACAGGACTACCCTCCTAGTGACTAGGGAAAATTCAAGTAATAATCAAATAATAATTTGTACATCTTGGATGCAAGAGTAAAGTCTTTGGGGCTGGGACACTCTGGTGCTGCAGGTTTGGCCATGTCCTTGCACAGCACTGCTCTGCATCTGCCATCCTCACAAGTGACCACAGCCTCTGGATGAAGGTGTATCCCTGTTTCTTTCTGACACAATCAGTGCACATTTAACACTATAACATCCCAGCAGCCTCTTTCTTCATCCAGTTCACCTCAGAGACATGTTGGCTTCAAAGCACAGATGGGTCATTAACATATGACTGTTGTTGGGCATAAATAACCCAAAAAATACCTAACACAGCTGGAGTCGAGCACATTCTGAAACACTGAAAACAAAAGAGGCAAACTTATCCACCCCATAATTTCTGCAGTCAATGGAGGCTGCTGAGCAGTGCTGAGAATTGGGTTGCCCGCTCAGACACAGAAAAATGGAATTTATAAACCTAACCCTTAGGTAGCAAGCTTGAAAATGGTCATTTTAATCTCCCTATGGCTCTGTTTCTTTCACAGTTATACAGTTAAATACAATGAATGCTAATGCTCAACACTTTGGTGCTGAAAAACAGAATGTCTGTAAAGTGCCTTAGAAACATCAGCTGGAAGGGGCTGTAAGAGAGCAAAGCTCTACCCTCATTTTCCAAGGAGAAAACTCCAAATTCTAGGCATTTTGCCCAGTCACGACAATTTAGGCAAATTGCCACTGGAAAACATTTTTGTGCCATCCCAAATCACTTTTCCCTGGGATGGTTTTAACACAACACCGGCCACAAGCTCCCGGGAAATGAAGGCAAACCTTGTTTCCTACATAATGTCCGTGATCCACCCGGTTGTCCCGCCTTATTTGAGCAGTTTGCTGTTGTCCCGTGGATGACAACCAGCAGCTGCAAGGGAGCAGCCGTGCTGCCAGGTGCCTGAAATTCCAGTGCAATCCCCCCCCTGCTCCCGGCCAGGTGCAGGAACCCATCCTTCCACAAAACACGACAGAAACTCTTGTAATAACATTTCCTGAGTACAACCTGGGGACCATTTGGGAAGAACAGTGTGAAGTCATAGAGGTAGTATTACCTATAAATCGTGTGAAATATTAATAAGGGTAATAATTCTTCATTACACACACACACCAAAAAAAAAAGAAATCCCACCAAGAGGTACGTCACTATTTAACTGGATAACCACATTCCTTGGTATGAAGTGTAAAGCTCTAAAGACCTCGCTGTTTTCTGCAAAAAGCAGAAAGACACACATACACATACATAACATCGCACGTGGATTTGTCATGGCTGAGAAGAAGCTCCATCAAACATACATTTTATTTCATTAGCAGTTTGTTGACATTAACTATTTCTGTCTCAATTAAGTGAGTGACCAAGCGGTTTTGTCATATAGATGGGCAGTGGATGGGAATGAACTCTGACCCATTTAAATTAAGTCCAATATTTATTGTTCCAGACCAACAATAGTCTGGGGAAGCACTGCCTTTGACCTGCTGGGTGCCTACAATCATATACATAAAGGAACTAGACAAAATAGAGCCTGGATTGTTTAAAAGATAAGCCAGTTCCTCTGAGGATAAGGATTCGTATCACAGAAGGTTAAATCTTAGATAGATTTGAAATCTTAGATAGATTTAATCTATAGATAGGAAAATAAACTTACTGAAGAATTTTATAAATTAGCCACAATTAGGATAATTATCATGCTACAGGTATTTTTATAGTTGTTCAATGGACAAAATTAACTTAAGAATCAAATACCAGTCAGTATGAACCTGACAATCACTCTGACTTTGCTAATGAACAGATAATATTGGACTAACACTGACCTGAAAACCTCTGTGTATATTTATTAATCAGTTTATGGCCCATGTGGACACTACAGAAAAAAAAAAAATAGCTATTCCAGTTGTTCACTCTCCTCTTACACTTCTTTTTAATGATTCACATGATTTTAAATATAGTTCCTGTGTATTTTCAGTTTTAGTTTTTAGTCTCTGGTGCTGATTTCTGTAGTGTCTGGGGTTTTCACCCTGACTATTATAGGGCATATTGCATTCCCACATGTGTATCCATCATCTTTATCAACTTTACATCTTTTAAATTTAATGAAAACAGCCTAATCAACTGGGTTGCTTTGTTTTTTTTGGCACAAACCTTATGTTACAAATCGGAAATGAAACATTAACTTTTGGGTACAAACTACATAATAAAAAGTAAAATACACAAAGCTGGTTTGAGAGCTTTAGCAAGCAGCAGGCTAATGCGATCCTTCATACAATGTAGAAACTATCCTTCCATGTCTGTTCACTCAGGTTTTTTCCTACTAGCTTTTTTATCGATAAATAGTTTCAACATATTTATAAATAAAGAGCTGCAAAATCAGCAGCTAAAAGACCAATTAATATGTACTTGTGTTGAAACAATAGAAAAAACATTAATTCCCATATGTGCTCTGCAGCTGGGACAAGCACCGTGGTGTCCTCCAATCCTGGTTGGGTCATCCCTGTCCTTCTGGGACACCTCTCTGACACCCCCTCATCCAACTGCTCTGGCAAGTGCCCACTCAGTGCCCCCTCACACCTGTGGGAAGAACAACCCACAGCATGAGAGGTGGCAGCAACAAGACTCCTTGCTCTGGGGTTGGCCATGATCCCACTTTTATTTTACTACCCATCTCCCACAAAGAGCATTTATAAGAAAAGAATGGTTTCTTGCCCTTTTTTTTTTTTTTTTCTGTTAAACATTCCACAAAGTTGGTGTTTTCACGCACACACACCGGACCTGGTGTGGGGGTACTTCTGTATTTTGTCAGTCTTTGCTTGCTGCTAAAACCCTCTTAACTGCTGGATGCAAACAGTTAATGCTGGACACATACGACAGATTTCTAAGTCTGACACTGGTCTGAAAGGGCTTTTTTCTCCTATTTGACCTGCACCAACACATTGTGAGCCACAAGGCACCTTGCAGAGAACCTGTAAGGTTATATTAAACCCTTGCAACACCGCATTTCTCATGATCACAATAAGCTTGATGAGATTAGAAAATAAATCGAACTGTAGTACATGCTCACCATCAGAGAGCATAAATGGCTTTACCACACATCGGTAATGAAAAATATTAAATAAATTCCGCTGACCTAATTTTTTAATGTTCTCATAGTTGGCATTATATACGTATACACACACAGGCACATTTTTCATATATTTAACCAGTAATAACTTTTATCACCACAATTTTGCTATTGATTGCTTCTTTAACAGCAAAATGCATCACAAACAGAAATGAATGAAGCTGTCGGGAAGAAAGTTCTATAGTAGCTTTACTGTCAATTCCCATCATAAATAACCATGACATCATATGAGTCTTATCTACGGGTTGCTCTTACTGATCAATGGCATCACTCTAGTAGTGTAAATAGCTTCTAATGTCCCATCTTCCACCTTCAAATAGATTCTGATTATTTATGATAGCTGTTAGGTTACAAGTCTGAGCTGCGGTTTGGATTTATTTTCTACTTACAGCTGCTGTGGATTTCAAGTTAGATAGGATTATTTTTTAGTTAAGATGATGAAATGGGATAGACCTGTCATGGAGCCTAGAAAAACCTTCATCTCATTTACTCTCTGTAGCAATTTGACTGTGAATCCAAAGACCTTAAAGGTTTTTCATTAAATAATTCAAAATGTTAAAACAGAGAGTGCTGCTTACTTTTGCTAGGTTCAGCACAGCCTAATCAATTTACAGTTTAAAAGAAAAGGAATAATATTTTTCCTTGTTACTAAACTAAGAAGGAGTTTCATTATGTGCAGAACAGAATAACACAGCCTTACAAAATTGTCATGAAAATACAACAGCCAACAGAAAAATCTACTTGTCAGCTTTTCCCATGGTGATCATGAAAAAACTAATGATGTTTTACTCACTCAACAAAAACTATTCACCCTCAGGCTAGTCGATATTTGGGAGGATGATATAATCTCTATATTTCTTATGATAATGAAAGTCATGTCTGCCTGAATACAGAACTCTAGACATTAATTTTTTTTTAACATCTATCGCATTCTCATATCCCAAAAGTGGTTCTTATAACTGAGAACTGGGATGTACAGAATGGCAGCACATTGGGAAACAAATGCACATAGATTTCCACTTACCACAACAGAACAGGGGAGTCAACAGCATGTTAACTAATTCGTTATTTAAATTTCCAGAGTCAAGTTCCTCTCTCGCTTTACATTTAGCGAGTGCACCAAGTTGAGGGGCATTCTGGAGAGAATGGGTCATTTTTCCCAGCATCAACAATAATTAATAAATGGTTAGTGTTGTCTAGCTCGTTTCTCTAAAGGAAACACCCTAATGACACTGAGGGGGAAATCAATAAGGATAAAAATGCAGCAGTGATAAATATTCTGCTACTCTTATCCTTTGGTGACCTTCTGAGGGGTTTCAGATCTAAAGGCTCATCCCACCACAGTCTTTTGTTCCTCGCTTTACCATAAGTCATCAGTTAATATGTAACTCTGAGCTGATTACAACTTATCTATAAACGTCTTTTATGCAGCAGCAGCAGTGCACAGGCCTCTCGGTGGAGCAAACCTGACACATTTTTTTAGCCTCCCTTGTGGCAATTTACTCGCAAATGATAAAAAACTCATGATGGTATTTGGTGTGATAACTTGACAATGCAAAGATCTTTGGGTTTGGCCTGAAAGAATCCAAAACACGCTCCAATCTGGATGACAAGCACTTATTTTTCCATCCAGTATTTCCTCCTTAAGATTGTTCTGTTTGGTGAAGAGCTGTTGTGCTTATAACAGCGAACACCTCCCGGCACTGCCTTGCCTCAGTTAAAGAGTAACCACAGGCACCAGGGGTCACCTGGAAATGGAAAGTCTTTAAAAACACGCCAACAAAATCACTGTCTGGGCTGGAGGCTTTCAAAAGACAGTTCAGTAATTACCAATAAAAATCTGATGGCACTTCCCCAGTCGCTACTATCGTTTGAATTTACAGAAGTACCACGACAGCATCGTTTTCACGCACCCCTTCTCCTGCCCATGGCAGACTTTCCCTGTTGGTTTTTTTTTTCTTTCACAATGCTATAATCTCTTTCTTATGCCTTAGGTGCAGTTAAAACCTCGGCGGGGAGAAGGAGGGAATGTGGCTGCTGGGTGCTGACAATAGCTGTTTTGTCACCGCCAGGCACTGGTAGCCATCAGGAAGTGGGGACTAGTCCAGCCACTTGATGCCAGGGTGGATGATTTATTGCCTAGTGTCTTCGGTGGCAATTGGACCCCTTCCCGCTGTCACTCACGCCTTGCAAAGATTTGGTCCTAAAGAAGAGGTTCCCCTCTGGTCTAAAGAGATTACAATGCTTGTCATAAAGTGTCTTTTAGTGGAGGGAAATGGGTATGAAAATGGGTAAAGAAAGGAAACAATCGGAAGAGGAGAGAAGATGGATGTTCTGTAACCTTTTCTCAGAGACCCATTTCTCCTTCTTTTTCTCCTGTCTTTAGCAGGTTTTTGTTTTGGCTGATGACAATGCGTAATAGCCTGATAAATTGATTTTGTGAGTCCCCTTTCTCATCTCTTGAGAAGACACTAACTCGTTGGGACTTCAGAGGGTTCTCGGAGGCAGGAGACAACAATTAGTTTGTTGGGGATGTCAGAAAGGAGCTTCAAAGTTTTGCTAGGAAAAATCCTTTCTGACAGATCAGTGCTGACAACGTTGGCAGCTGCTAGGAAAAGTGGAGCTGGAAACTCCCTCCGACTCTCAGGAGCATGGAAAAATTGCAGGACATTAACTCTGTACAGTGGGTCGGGCACTGGTGCTGTTGCTTTTCACTGAAACATGTATGGCCATGACTAAAGCTTTCCATCGGATGAAAGAAGAGTAAGAAACAATTAAAATCAACATTTTTCAAGGTTTTTGGTTTTGTGTTGTGCTCTTTTTTAGCAAACATTAATACACGATCTTGAAAGATTTCCACAAAATCAAGGAAGCACATCACAGCAAGATATGATTCTCCAGAGAGGGTATTGATCTGTGTTTTAAAAACTCCTCATAGAAATATGGTAATGTTTTAAAATTGGAACTTTAAAATGGTCAATTATTTCCCCCGCACACACTAAAAACCCATAAAAATGCTTCATGACTTTCTGGTAGCAGTTACACGTCAAAAACAACTGCATGGAGGTACTTCTGTGTGCATCCCATTACAGGGAGCCCTGTGCACAAAACCTCCTGATCTGAGCCACCTTGAATCCCTTAACCTGAAGATAAAAATATCAGCCATTTCCTTAGGGTAAAAGCACTGCTCAGTCCGGGCTTGCTGAAAAGCAGCAGCTAGGACCGTTCTGTTGACAGATCATAGACCCAAAGGGAAGCTGTGTTTCACAGGTTTTGGGAGGAGGATCTGACACCGAAACCTGGCAAAGGCTTTGTGAACTTCCACAAAAGAATCTCAGGACAATTAGTCTCTATTAAATTGATAGGGTCACGTTACACAACACGACCGCATTCTGGTAGAAGTGCATTGCACACGCTGATATGGCTTCTGGCACAACTGTTGGTTTCCTTATACATGTTACGAAACACAAAGTTGGGTGTTTTATTCATTATGGTTAATACGCATTTTTACTGTTAAGTGGAAGATGCTTAATATTGTGTGTATTGGTAAATAGTCGCATAAACACACTCTCTCCAGACTCTGCTGTGCCATGATTTAACTGGAGACCTCAGAGAGGCAGAAGTAGCATTTAGTTAAAAAATTCTAGAAAAGATAAACTCTCAGCACCAATATATCTATGCAATAAGTTGATAAAAAATATTTAGAAAACTTTGGATATCTTTTATCTTTATCATCCTATTCCCCAATACCTATATTTGCCACAGGATGGTACCTACACGTGTTATTGCTTTCTCTGTTTATTTCCTTGATAAACTGCAGTGAGCTGGGAATAAATGACATCCTGTCGGTACTGATTCTGCACAAAGAAAGCTTCCACTGAACAGCAGTTATACGAAAAGGAAGAGGAGGGATGAAGTGTATTGATGAGGAACTAAACCAGACCCTTCAAACTCGGAGAGAAAAGGACATGTACATACAGTAGTTAAAGCCAATTTCATGAGAGTATAAATTGCTTTGCCAAAAATCTCTTTAGATGCATTAATACTGAAGTAAAGACACAGCACTGGAGTAATAATTGCACAGTCATTTGCTGGCTTTTAAAATCCCATCAGTCCAAATAATATCACCCTGAGTTATGCACCCTGCTAGAGGCAGCGTATTAATATCACACAAAACAAATGTTCGGCAGATCTTGAATAAAACCCAGATTATTGGAAAGGTGAGACAGATCTGGTATGTAAAACCCAGCTTGAGGGCTGCATACAGTGTTAGGCCCAGCAGACAATCCACTGGGTGTTTTGAGCTGTTACTGGGTGGTAGAGGAGAGTCGGGATATGTGGGGAAAAACACCCTTCAAGTGGGAGAGAAAATATGGTTTTTTCTTTCAAAGATATGCTAGAACTCAATCAGGCTATTAATCAAACAGATAAAACTGGCACTTCAGTCCCTGCCACTCACAGAACTCTGTGCAGTAACAAAACCTTCTCAGCACACCAGGAGACTCTTAAAATTCAAGCACTCTCAAACTTAGCAGCACCCCTGAGAGCCACAAATTGAGAGAAATTAATTCTGTGCCTCTGCACCCCTCATTACCAGGAGAGCTGAAGTAGGTCAAATGCAAGTTAATCTCTTAAATTCCACTTTTGTACATGGATGTTAAAGCAGCCATTACTTTTGCACTGGCTGATGTCTCCAGGTTAAAGTGAAGAACTTTAATAATCCATAACAGGTCAGTGTTGAATATAGCTCCAGGTAAATGCCTGAAACTTTTTAACATTTTAGTGCTGTCCTTTGAAATGCCCATCACTATAATAAGCATCTCTGAGGTGTTTAGCTGCACCTAAATGACTATTTGCAACAAACACTTCCTTCTTTTGGAATTAATAAATGTGCACGAATGGTGAAACAACTTAATTTTTACCTCCAACATGAAGCAACAATGCCAAATAGAACAGTGTGCTAAAGACAATGCCAAATTTTGTCATCCCAGGAGAGAGGCAAACATGTTTTAAAGGAAACAAGCCCCTGCTGAATGATGCAATAACCCCCTTCATATAGGAACACTGATGTCAAGAGATGTCTAGCAAAAGTTAAATGTTCTAGCCCTTATTTCAGTCCTCATTATGCAAAGGTGGATCAGGTGCGGATTTACAAGTGAACAGATGCCTTTGAAATCCAATCTGGACTCTTTGCTGACAAAACCCACTGACAATGAATTTGGATTCTTTCTACTGGTGCATCAATGCTGAGCACCCAGCTTTTAAATTGTTTACCTATGGAATACCATCATGTGTGGGAATAAAGAAGGCTGGTGCTACTCCTCTTAAAACCAGTGGCAACACTCTGCCTCACTCCAGAGTCATGGTCATCCGCAGGTGCCGTCCCTACGGACAGTAGTAACTTCATGAAACAGAATATGCTTCTGTCCTAAACATTCCAGATTTACTTTATAAACCTTGGAGAGAGTCACAGATCTTTAGGTCAAAGCCGTACCTCAGGATGAGCTTACCACTGCACATTTCTCCCTGCTGCTAATGTGTCTTCAGAAAACACACTGTCTGTCAGAAATTTCAGCCAATGATCTCCATCTCATGGTCAACCTAAGTTCACAAGCTGTCTGCAGAAGGTGTAGCACCCACCAGGAGAATAATCAATCAGCAAAACTTTTTTAATACATTTGAGGAAAAGAAACAAGTCCAGTGCTACCAAAAAAACCTGCAGTGAAATAAAAATAAACTGCAAAAACGGATTTTTGCATTGTGATGAATACTGGAGGCTTTCTGAAATATTGTTTAATGACTGCAATAATATAATGCTGAAAACTCTGCTTCTACAAGCACAGCCTGCACATGCATAGGTAGTCGTGGATTTATTGCTATGATCATGTGTTAGACAGTTGTGTTGATTCTTCCATACCTTTAGAAGCAAGTAATAATGACAATTTCTGAAGGTGATAAAATTCCCTGTGTCTCTCACATTAATGCGTTTCTATCACTGGCTTCTCAGACGCATTTGGAAACAATCAAGTTCTTATTTTAAGGAGCCTTAAGATAAGGTATCTGCGAGCTCTACACTTGGGGTAATTGATCACATTTGTTTCCTGTACGGCCGTTTGACTCCTCTTTCCCTTAAACTTGGCATGTTTCTCATTACCCTGTGCCTTGTTAGCCCAGTAGAAACGTTCTACCGTGGTGAGTGAAAACAGGACGATACTGTTACAAACCACATCTAATCAGAGATGGCAGCCTTGCTCTATCTCTGGGATCTTTAGCACTGCAGAGCCCTCCTAGGGATGCAGGGATGCGCTGCTCTTCTGGAGACGGCTCCAGCAGCACTTCTGGCCTCCAGGGTGGGGTCCTACAAAGCGGTTCTGCTGCAGGATGGGATCACAAGCACCAGAAGAAGGAATGAAGTGTTCCCCTTCTGGTTTTCCTTCTGATGATAGGAAAGTGTTAGCTTTAGATCCAGCAAGCATCTCTGCCATACTTGACAAATGGCACTTGTCTGCAAAGGGTTTTTTTAATTTCAGAATATAACAGGATTTACTTAAAAACAGCCCTGTTATTCACAAAGCATTTTAAAAAAAAGAAGGGCACATTTTTTTCTATAGCAAAAGAAAAAAATTAGGCTTTTTCATGGTCTCTCTTTACATTGGGTTTATTGTGTTGGAGTGGATCATACTCTGCTTTTGAGAAAGAAAAGTCGTGGTGCCACACCTACTTTTACCAGCAGAGAATTTGTCCTCATTTATTTTGATTGAAAAACTACCGTTACGTTACACTGTAAACGGACTGGTCCTGTTGCATGAAAAATGTGCAGTGCTGTATTTTTAATTTCCTCTTCTTTGCATTCCTTCTCCCCCTTTCCTACCAGCACTCGGAACAAGAAAACTCAAGCATTTACCAGAAAGACAGAGAAGCAACTTTACCTCTAAACCCAAACCCACACTTGTACACGAACCAGCAGGGAGGATTTTAATCAGGCCTTGCTGGCTCCAAGAAATCACCTACGGACAGCACAAAACTGCTGCAGGAAGAGAGGCTAGGAGGAGGCAGGCTTTAGGGTATTTCATTTGACTTGCTATGGACTTGTTTCTTGTAATATCTCATTTAAAGAGCCAGGGAGTTTTTACCTACTGAGAAAATAGCCTGTAACAGCCTTTAAAATTCTTGCAGCTGGCCAGGTTTGGTATTCCAAGGTAAAAGTCTCTTGTCACTAAGGGATCTGCAGTGTTTTCACTAAGTGATGCAGAACATGTTCTTATATTCAAAAACTAATGCTGAAGTTATTTTTAGCAACACTGTCTTCATCTCAGTGAAGTTAATATTCAGAATTGGCTACCACTGAAGTATTTCAGTTCAGCAGAAAGCAAATACTTCATTAGGGAAATGTTAAACCCAGTGAGGGATTATTATTGAGTTTAATTGATGGTATAAAAAATAAAACTACTAAGCGGGAAAGAAAATCCTGTCCGCATACTGAAAACAGACCTCATCAAATAATGAAACATTTCTGGCTATTTCTCCTCTGAATTCCTCTCTTTTCTAAATATGCTTTTCATGCTGTATCTATGCAGTTCACTGTAATCTACCTAATTTGTTCCCATGGACTTTTCTGGGCTGTCTTTCCTCTCTGACCATCTAGAGAACTTCACACATTGTCAACCTATCATAGGTGAAAGCTTTTGAAGATCTACTACTTTTCTCTGAGCCTAATAAGGTCAGCGACCTTTCAAGCTCTACTATTTCCTTTTCTATCATTAGCCTGATACGGGCATCAGCTACCTCTCAATTTTCTTCGTCTCTTCAATGCCTCACTTCTTCCTTTGGACACTGTCTAATTAGGAACTTAATTTCCTCTTCCCTGATGGAGGTTTTGATAATAGAGAGATCCTATTCACCCCTGAATCACAGAGCAGCACTATGATTTCCTGCTCAGGGGTGTCTTCAGGTATGTTAATTAATTTTCATGGTGGCGGCTCCGCCACAAAACCACAATAGAGCGACAGCTTATCGCTCCCATAGGAAATCCATCGGTGGGGAACAGTCCTGCCCAGACTCAATCAGGTTGAGTCTGGAGCGAAGGAGGACTGCACTCATGGACGTAGCCAAGGACAAGGCTTTGATGCCCTGTAGAGCCAATTTTGCTCTGAAACAGTTTCTGAGCCACCACAGGCTTCTCTGCAGAAAACACACCAGCTTTTGGGAGACTTTGTCACATTCCTGTTCCCCAAAACCCCTGTGATCCACGAGAGGAGTTGCCCCCACCCCAGGGCCACGTGCCACAGGCATGACCTGTCCACTTTTCCTACACATAAACAAGTGAGAACCTCAGTCACATGGAGGGACGAAGAGGCTAGGAGGGACTTTTTTTTTTTTTTTTCAGGACTGAGATTTTTTCAATTCCAAAAAGTGCCCATTTTTTGCATGAGCAACTGCGGGCAAGGGAAATGCATTCTGTGGGAAAATCTCCACGCTAATTTAAAAACAAAATGCTGTCCAAATACACTTCCTTCTTACCTGTTGCTATGCTATTAAGGAAATTTATGATTTGCTCAGTTTTCTTTACCACTTTTACCTAATTTTTCTTTCTGCAGTCACTGGCTGCTCTGCCACAAGCCGTGCCCTTCCTCCCCAGTGAGGTGTGCCAGGGCTACTCTGCCATCTTTAAAGTGATGGGAAATTTTTGGTAGGAGACCTGTAATTCATCTATGCCCATCTCTGTTGGCTTGCATAGCAAGTGCTGGGGTTGCTGCTGGCCTTGTTTCAGGAAGATATTTGGCAGCATTTCTCAAGTCTGCCTGGGAAATTCGGGCTCTTTCTGCTCAGTCCCTGATGGAAGAGGTGCCAGGGCTGCCCTGAGGGTGCAGAGCTGGCAGAGACAAGGGGCAAAGCCCAGGGAATATGCCCCCACATCCCCTGCACTGAGACAAGGTGGCAAGAGACAGGAGATACCATTGGGAATTCCCTACCCCTCTAACCATCAGTGCCTCTTTTCTCAGTTTTTTTTGGTTGGTGATAAACACGCATGCTTCTATTAAAAAACCAAAACAGCAAAGCCTGCAGTTTGCTTGTCTTGTGTCAGGGGCAGTTCTGAGGCCAAACTGTGCAATCCTGGGACAGAAGGCAAACACGAGGTTTCCGTTCCCCTCACACTTATCCTCTCTTGGTCTTTTCCAGTCAGTTCTCTTACACAACCCAACCTAAGACCCAAAGCCTCCAGCAGAAAGCCTCACCTCCTGCTGTTAGTAGAGCCTCTCCACACGAGGAGGAAGGGACTGCCCTGGGGATCAGGCAGTGGAGTGGGACAGGGGCACAGGGGGTCCCTGCCTCACTCGTGAGGATTTCCCTGGCTCCTCAGCACCGGGCAGACTCCTCACACCCTACATACCCTGATGCCCAGGCAAAAAGCTTGCTCAAGACAACCCCTGGCACATGCAGAGAGGATTTGTTCGTTCAAGAATGCATTTTCTTTCTTTTCATTAACCTTTTAAAAGCCTCAAAAATCTAGAGGTGAGGTTCCCCCAAAACCTCTCACAGGCAGCACGGCATTCATCTCCTTCTCGCACACTAATATATCAAAACAAACACGTTCCTACATAAATTTTAAAACTGATCTGCAAAGTTTCTTATTAATCTTTTGCCACTAAACTAGAGCATTCCTTTCCCTGGTGTCAAAATAGAAGCAACTTCAAGACCGAGTGGTGCATCCGGAGACGGTGCGTGCTCCTGTACGCCTGTGTTTGTGCGTTTTCCCTTCCTTTCTTAAGCCAGGGTTTGAGATTTCAGTTATTCTGCAAACAAGACCCAAGAGAGACACAATTAGACTCCCCTGGAGACTGACCCCTTATAGTGCCCACCTGTAGCCGGACCCAGATAGCATCCCAGTGCAATGAATTAGCACTCTAAGCTGATTAGAGCAGCTCTGCACAACTCTATTTTATTGACACAATGAAGAGAGGACAGAAAAGGGCCTGAAATGAGAAAATCATTTCCATGCTGACTGAATTAAAAGAACAAAAGAGCTCCTTGCAGTTGCAGCATTCAATTTGTCAGAAAAAAAGGAAGCCACTTAATGGATCACAATAGATCTGAGCAGACAGATGAAATTTAAAACTTCGGCATGAGTGCGATTACCAGCTGAACATATTCTCAATCATTTCCTCCATATGCATAATTTAGGTGGATTGTTTACTTCAGGGTTTTTGGTTTGTTTTTGTTGGGGTTTTTTTTGCAAAAACATCGTGTGAGATGTTATCTCCTCAGTGTCTTTGCGTCCCATTTTTCCAAATCTGAGAGGTTGTTGTGTCATCTGGTCACTCATTTTGTTGTAACACAAATTGCACTGAATTGTGGCTGACTACGTTTCCCTTTCTCCCCTGCTCCTAGAAGTAGATTAATATTTTCAGTGTACAGAAACAAATAATGCAAGATCATCTTATTCCAAAGGAGACCTAAATTGATTATAAATCACACGCATTATTCTGCTCTGCTTCAAGCGTGCTGCAACTCGTATTCTAGCAAAATATATTAGTTTGTGCCACTATAAACAGCCTTCTCATTAAATTTAGGCTTAAGCTAACAGTAATAAGACAAGAATACAGACTATTAAGGGGTTCCTAGGAGCGATCTATATAATTACTTACCAAACAGATACGCAATTTACTTTTAGCATTTTCAAATCAAAATCTACTTGTCTAAGAAAATATACCTTTAAAATAAAGCTGTGAAATAAATTGAAACCATCAGTATTTTATGCTCCCTGTCCTCTAATTATTTAAAAGCTTGACTCTGACTCAGTCCTAATTCAAAAGTGAAAATCAATTGCATGTGTAAAAATATTTGAGTTTCCCAGAATATATTTATATTTTCTACATAATGAAGTATTAAAAGAAGAAAACAGCAAGCACAGTCCTGGAATTGCATTGGGATATAAATAATATCGCTTCTCTGCACATTCCTTGAAAGTTAAATATTTTGAATTATGCAGAATGGGGCCCTTCTTTTTCTACTCAAAATTTTGAAAGCGTATATATCTTGTTACAATATTTACAAATCAAATATCTCTTGCAGACCCAAAACTCAAAACAAAAGTAATTTTCTGAACCTCATTATTACTTCAGAGCACCTGAATTCAGAACATTTGCATCGATTTGCCCTGTCATACATTTTTATTTTCTGAGCATATTTTAATAAGTTCACTTTTCATTCTTTTTTACCATCTAGTTTGCAATTTTATCAGCTTGTTTGCATCTAATTTTGAGGCTAGGGAAAAAAGAAAAAAAAACAGTAAAGGAATTACAATTACTTATAAGTGCCCTATTTTGAAGCTGATACCCTGCTAAAGAGAAAGCCAAGCTGAGTACTGGTAGAGTTCACTTCTGCTGGCTGCTATTACTGATTTGACTAAGCATTTCACAGGGGTAAATACCCAAATCATTCGGGGAATGACTGACACAGTATGACATGTGGTTAACAGCCTTACCATGCACGGGCTTTGCCTTCAGAAATCCTACTGATGCCAACGTAACCTTCCAAATATTTCAGATGATAATTTTCCCCCTACTCTTAAAAAACTTTTACAGCCACGTCTGAACCATTCAAAGGATTCCCGACTGGAAAGGTTACTGTAACCAGGATTTCCCCCCTCCCCACCCCCGACTGATTGAGCTAAGAGTTTTATATATATAAATGTATAAAAAGCCATGTATAAAGCTTCGGGATATTTTAGCAAACTCAACGTAGTGTAACTTTGCTGACAGCTTGTCACATTTCACTGACTGTCTGTCTGGGATCCTGCGATAACATCTGCATTCACTCAGGGCGAGAGCTTACCCTAAGACAAAAAAGTGGGTCCTGCCACATAATGCTCCATCATTCTGTCAGTTCTGACATGGCATCTGAATTTTTTTGAATCACTAAACACTTTTGGGACTCTGGTCCTTATTATCTTTCCTTAGTTTCTATACTCGCTCGGCAATGCTGAAAAATGTAAAATGTGCAAACAAGGTAGTGGACGGCTCGGGCTTTTTGTCGTCTAATCCTCAGCCCCTCATTCATGCTCACTGTTAATCTCTTAAGACATTATAAAACTGTTAGACAAAGAAATGTGAATACCTCTGCTTCTCAGCAGAATGGGAGGAAACCAAGGAAAATCTGGATCATGCTAAGCTTTTCTTTTCACCACAAAAATGGTAACTTAAACCTGTTGCATCAAATTATTTATAATTCCCAACACTAAGGCTTTTTTTTTCTTCTTCTTCTCCAGCATTACAGAGCGAGCTCAGCAATATCACAGGAGGAGGAATGCTACTACCAAATTTTCCAAACACATCAAATGCATCTGTCACGTAGAAAAAAATTATACAAAGTCTGTCCAAATATGGGCAAATTGGGTTTTAATCTCTCTGCTGTTTCATGTTCGGCCTGGCACACAGCTCATCTCCCTGTCAGGGCTGCTGGAGACCCCTTTGGGGGATTTCTGTGCTGTGGAAGGACGGGGGGCTCGGTGGCCTTGGGTTTGATGGGGGAGATCCTGGATGGGATATGGCACGGGCGCCTCCGGGCTGGCTGAAGCTTCCTGGCTGGATGGGACCAGGGCCCCATTTCACATTAATCCAGCTCTGTTTGGAGCCGTCTGCTATTTCAGGTCATCATTTCACTCCTCCTGACTCCCACTGCTGCGGGGGCATTAGCATTGGGACAAAAGCTGCTCAAGCACCTATTCTAAAACCCATTCAAACTCAGACCCACTAAAAATCACACCCGAAATGATACTGTTGCAATCAGCTAAATTTTATTCAGGAATGCTGGGGCTGAAAACCAGAATTTTCACCTTCCACTTGTGCATTGTTGCCATGGGTGGTGGGAGCAGATAGTCCAGTCTTAAAAATGCTCCAAAGCACAAAAGTATTTGAATGCAAATGTCAAACAAGTCACCCCTTCCAAGCCAAATCCCTGCCACGAAAGTTTCTTTGCACACACAGCAGCTTCTGTTAAAGTCATAATTTTCAAATAATTATTTAATATTGTGAAATCAGGGAATTGCTATTTCAGCCTAAAACACTTGTTTTATTCAGCTTTGCTCACATCAGTGGGAGGAAACAGGCTTAGAGGACAGAAGCTGAGATGCTGCGTTTTTGCATCAACCTGGGGGCATGATTTGAGAAAAATCAACTTTTGAAAGGAAATAGTGGGGCCACGTACTGGTAAGGATTGAACTCCTTTGGCAAAGGTGGAAGTGGTGATGTGTCAACAGAGGGAAGAGTCTGTGGGAAGAGATGAGCAGACGGTGTCTCCGAGAGCAGGGAAGCCCTGAGCCTAAATCAACTGGGAGACACTGATGCGTTGACACGAGGAGAGCTGAGACAGGAAAGGGTGCAACAGAAAACTAAAATATATGCAGGCACTAAAAGGCAGTCAGAGACCGGTTAGCAAATTGTGTACACAGCCAATGCCAGAGGCAAAGGCAACTATTATGGCACTGACCTGCTGAGAAGTAAAGTGAGGATGAAGAGGGCCAGTTATAAGTGCCAAAGACAGATGGGACTTACAAAACATTTGGAAGATGCCGGGAAGAAGGAAATTACAGGGGTTTTCACAAGGCTTAACAAGGATCACAGCAGAGTGCAAGGTTTTGGGGTGATGTGGAATACGGCAGCACTAGTCATGAAGGAGGAGAACTGTGATGAAGGAATTAAAAAGAAATCAGCAGGTAGGTGAAAATGCATTCTGAGACTACAGGTCTTCAAGCGAATAAGCAAAAAGGCCTCTTCACATAGCCTGAACTAGGGCAAAGTGGTAAGATACTGTTCCCTGTACAAAAGAAAAGGTGTATTTCAAAGGGCATGGCAAGGCACTGCAGCACATCACTGCTCTTTCAGGGCATCAGCACCTTCTTCCTCTGCAAGGAGGGTTTAGTAGGATTGTTTCTGGTTTTAGCATTAAAGAGAAACAGAAAAATTATTTTCTCTCCTCCTTATTGACTACTCACTTCAGTGCCTACACATGCAGATATTTCATGTAACTAGATATTAAGACTAGCAAGAAAAATCACCTTTTCCACGTTCACATGCAAATTTTGGCTTTTGTAAAGGTTATTACTAAGATGACTACTTAAAATTTGGCTTTACAGAATGTTTTCCGTAAATGCAGTCATGCTGAAGTTTTCCCATTCCCGAACTTCCATTTTCCCCTCCAGCAGAGTTTTACTTTTTTTTTTTTGTACAAAATCAACATTACCGCCATGGTTTTGAAATACCTGCTGCTGTAAGCAACAGAAATACCATGACCACAAATCTCTTAGAAAACATTAATATGCAGACATATTTTTTAATAAAATACCCACATATAGCCAATAGCTACACTTTTTGAAAGCCCGTTTGCCACATGAGGCCATTTCAAGAAGATAGGAGGGCACTGAAGGTTCTTCTTGGAAATCCTGAACAGCTCCACACCAGGTCTCCACCACAGCACGTCAAGAGCCAGCTCGGTGCATGTTGCCAATACACTTCATCAAGTTAAGACTAAGAACAACACTTTGGGAAACCCACTATACACAAGAGCCCCCTTACGCCGTAGGCTTCACCTGATGAAATGTTATGCTTTTTGTGGGATCTTTTACATCTTTCCACACTAAACGTGAGGTCTGGACTTTAAAAGGAAGGGCTACTTAACATTTGTATTTTTTTCCAAATTAATGAGTATTGTATGTGCCAAAGTTAGCACGATCACATAAAATCAGGCTGGATTATGACAACCTCTGTCCTCACTCCTGCATGTGCCACCTACCATTCAGCCAGGAAACATGAGGGCTGTCACGACAATAAAACTCCATATTAATACTCTCTGGGGTAGAAATACCTTATTAGCCAATTACTGCTTACTTTTTTAACTTCCAAATAAGCACCATTTTCTGCCATTCTGACAAAAACATCCCAATCTGCAGGCTTCTAGCAAGCAAGATTGGGGCTTTTTCTTTCATTTCTAAAGTTTTGTGATGCCTTTATTAGACCAAATGCCCAGATCGCAATGATATTGTTAAACCACGGGGTGGTTTAAATGCCAAACCTCAGCGCTGTATCCTCTGAAGTGCATGTGTTTGTCTGGGTTAATAAGCATTTTTGCCCTACACCAACTCCCGCCTTCATTTGCTTCTGTTTAATGATGACCATCTCCTCCTGCCCACATGTATCCTCATCTCTCCACTGCTTGTTGAGCCATCAACACACACCTTTGTTTCATTTAGTATGCAATTTTCACCTCTGACCCAAGAAACTAGTCTTAGGCTTCCTGAACTTTATTGCCTGTTAATAGACTGCTGGCTCTCTTTTCAGCAGTCATAGAAATGGTGGAGAGACATTTAATTGAAAAGAGGGACAAAGCTAGAGCCTGAAAGGCAAAGTCAGTAGGGCTTAAACAAAAAAAAAAAAATCTAGCAATAATATGTTTGAGGAGGTTTGGATATTCTTTACAAGTTCGTGCCTCTTTACACAAATAAGAAAGACATCATTGATTTAATTATCTTCCCAGGGAACAATGGTGTAATACGCTGAATGGTGCTAAATGATTGATCTGGTAATTCATCTTCTGCTAACAGCTATCTATGCATTTTGTTTCTCTCCAGTCCTCAGACCGATGACATTAGCAGCAATGTCACGGAGCAGCGCTGGGCTTTCATAAAACACCCACAGATGCTCTTTCCTGCCAGTGTTTAGGGACACATGGTTATAATTTTGTCTGTATTTCTTTGTCGTAGATTACTTTTAACTACATCTGTTCAATTAAAACAAAAAAGAAAGACACAGCTAGAGCCCATCAGCTTTATATCAGAAGTAGCCTTTTAATGAAATAGGGAGATTTAATTTTGTAAGTGTTCTGAGGAGTGCGAGATACCCTTCTGTTTTTTCAGAAGTTCTGTTTGGTGAATAGTTAGGGAAGGACATTATTACAGCATAAGGATATTATTGTACACAGAAAGGCATTATTAAAAGTGATTTATTGTTCCGTGTTAGGAAACTTATAGGAAAAGTCTGATAATATATTAAACTTGTTTATTATGGACTTCATATAATTTTTGAATAATGCTGCTTTTTCTTTTGACAAGAGCAATAAACTCTGCTGGTATAGACATACGTTGATTATCCCAAGTCAACTGTGTTGCTTAAAGAAACATGCCCAAACAATCAGCTCCTGACAGCTGCATCTCTTGTTATTTACAATAGCCATCACAGTAATAACTCACCATTTCTATATTAATAAGGCAGTGAAATTTATTATGATGGTATTGAAAAGTTATTAAGTACTGCATCCCAAGTGACAAAGTACCACAGCACTGTCACTATCCAAAAGCAGTTGCCCATCCATCACAAAGCTTTCCAGATGGTCCTGCATCTTTATCGCTCCCAGGTTGGTGACATCACCTGTTCGCCCACTCAAAATTGATGATGAAAGCAAACAGATCTATCTTACTTACATTTACCAAATCAATTTAATTTTACAGGCCGTGGCTTAGTGACATATTGACTGTTTTCCTTAATGGCATCTACTGTACTTAATGCAAAGAACTCATCTTTGAATCCTGGCTTGCATAATGTGGCATTTCATAATAAATTTTTTATAACATTTTTATTTAATGGGAAGAATTATGATTGTTTGTCAGTTCTATTAGATGCAATTATTATTCTCTTCAGTTTAATATTTTTTATTTTTCTTTCCGCTGTTGTCTTTCTTAATGGCTAAATTCAATTTACTTGGTTTGGCTTCTAAAGTGACATTTGGCATATCTCAATTTTTTTTTCTTCGTATTTTGATAATCTCACAAATCTACTCCAGTGTCAGCTTTTATCTCTGTTAATTTAATGCTATCACCTGCTTCAACAGAGTGATACTGAGCTCAAATAAAATCTACCTTGGTGGTGTTTAAATAAATAACAACCACTTTGTTTTGGAGCGAAATAAAAATTCCTGAAAAGTCCCCTCAGTTCTGCTCTGAAGAAGATAACAAAACTTCCTTCTCCCCTTCCTACTTCTAAGTCCACTTGACCCTTAGGGTTTCACTCTGCCTCCCTTGGGAGTTAATGCTCCTCCTGATTAAATTAAAACCTCAGTGGCTTTGTGGGGAACACATACACAGACCTACAGAGAGGTTTCTGTGGCTTTAGATCATGCCATGAAATGTTCAATTTCCTGCCCTCAAGGTCAAGGACACGGTGGAGCATCCACTGAGGGTGGAGAGACAGTGAATTCTACACAGAGCATTCCAGGTTTAACTGAGACAAAAGTTTTTGTAAGGTTTTACAACCAACACCTGCTCAATCTCCTGCACTGGACAAAAGCCTCTTCCTGAAGCTGTTGCCACGTTGACTTTGGGTTGGCTCAGCCCCATGAGCAGGAGTCTCAGTGCTAGAGATGGCTCAGGACAGAGGACTGGCAACCACTTCAGCCTCTCAGCTACCTTTGTGATAGTGTTTTGAATGTTTTCTGAGAATAGTTCCCTCGGGCAGCTGAAGAGGGAGCTTTGCAAATCTTGTTTGTGCTCCCCTTCCAGTGAACAGCACGTTTGCCCGAGCAAAGGAGGATTGTGGTCTTTGTCCAAAAAAACAGAGCAACCATTCCGACCAACCTCACGATGCAAGAGTCTGCTTAATCGTGTTAATCAAAGAATTACGAGAACTGAAGAGTGGAAGTAAGGAATAGCAGAAGAAAGAGAACAGTGGGCTGCATGGTCCCCCAGTCCTAACCCTTTCCATCCACATGGAACAACCCAAAGGACCTACAGTTTTCCTTTGCCATCAATATATTTAATTCAAACTGAATGACAAGTCCACCTGCCCATATCTGGCTATGTAAGGACCTGATGTTTGCTCATTTGCAATGATAAAGTGTCTATTCTCCGAGCAGGGAGAAAGCTGGTGATAACAGGCAGGGGCTGGTTGGGATTCACAGCTGACATGGACTCTTGGACCGAAGCTCTGCTCACAAAGCATCTGTCTGCCCTTCTACAGGACTCCTACTGCTGCTGCAGCAGTGTCTGACTCAGTCACAATCTCACCCCAAGACCCAGATGCAAACAACAGAAGAATTCAGGCTGGTAACACTCACAGCACCATAAGCAACGTCCTTTTTGTACACAGCTTTGGAGGGGCTGTCTGGAGCACCCTCGTGCACACTCACCCCAGGCAAGATACACGGTATGAACTCCATCCTATGTGCACTGAACACTGTGTCCCTCACTGAGAGCTTAACACAGCAGCTAAGCACGTGCTTAACTCAAACACCTGGGTAATCCTGTTGATGATAAGCCCATGCCTAAGTGCTTTATTGGATCTCAGCCAGTGCACTCTATGCCTCGCAAAGCTGAGCTCCAAATGGGATAAAACATCACCTATTTGCTGAAGACAAGGTAAGGATGTCACCCCCACCTGCAGCTGCCAGAAGGGGATGATCTGTTGATCTGGGGGAGAACACACTCTCTGCAAAACTGGGCTGGTCTTGTATTGATCAAAAAGCAGCCCCACCTCCCACTATAAAACAAATCATTCCTTTTTAATTCCGAATAACAGAATAGCCCACATCCTTATTCCTGCTTTAGCTTCAATAATAATTTTGCAAAAATCCCTGGAGTCTCTATACTGCTAAAATCCATTTGCAAGGGGAAAACATAGGCAAGGAATCTGTACTATACTTTCCCGCTTTCCAGCCACCTGGTCAAGTGTGGAGCTGTTTTGCACGTCAATACTGTTCAAAACAACTCAAGAAAAAGCCAAGTATTTGGTCTGTAAAAGTCAGGGCAGTGTGAAAGTGTCAGACAACAGCAGAAAATAAAGTTGTTTTTTTTTATCTAACACTAGGACACACTTCATATCCCAAAGAAAAATATTTAGAAGTGATGAAGTCTTTGTTCCTTTTATTATTCCTTTTTGAAAAAGACATTATCTGCTGTTCTCTCCCAGAGTGATTTCACTGACTACAACGGAGTAATTTCTCTCAGCACTGTCATTGTTCCATAAGAGCAGCCTAACTCTTTTAAGATGTGTGAATCCCAGCTGAAGTTATTTAGATGATACTTTTTGCTCTGTTTATATTCTTAAAAAATATGCTGCTTTCAACATTCTGACATAGGTTTTTCCAAAGGAGGACCCAAAAATAGGGGCTATCATCTATACATAGAGAGGAATCAGCTGATAACTGAGAGATGGTACATCTAGACCCCAGAATTTCAAGTAAACCTAAATTTAATTTTTAGAACTGCCAAAAGAAAAACAAAGAGGGCAGAATTAAAGCTTCAAATTGCAACTATTCCACTTCCTACAAACTAGTGGAAAGCCTGTACTCCAGAACAATTTTTAGGAAGCTGTGCCGTTTTCTCCAAGGACTCACATCAAAAATGTTAGAGGAGACATAAATAAATAGCCAAATGGCCTCCTAATTTCCATTTAGAAGTAATAGCATCAGCTCAAGCATACTCCACCAAATACGAGTTGTTTTTCAGCCTCACTGGCATGACAGGAAAATATACTCTGCTCTATAAACAGATTATATGCTGCTTTATAAAGCTCTAAAATATTTTTTTACTTCTGTGACAGGTTTGATTTATAGGAGTTTATTGCTCCTGGTTTTGCCCTCCTAGAAAAGAAATAAAAGTTCGGGATAAAAAGAGCTGGGAAGAATTTGTTCTTATGAATGAGAGTTATGAGTTTGCAACAGCAGTGAGAGACCTGAATTTGGATGCTCGACGTCCTCCGGAAGGTGCCGATCGAAGGAAGGTGCCTGTGCTTTGGTGACCCAGTCAAGGGCTTGCTTTGAAATACTCTCCCAGTTGTTTTTCATAGCAGGGCATGAACCACGATGAAATCAACTAAATTTGCGTTCCCTTGCTTTTGTTTAAAAAAAAAAAAAAAAATTACTGCCATCCCTTAAAAGCTTGTTTTCTTTGTTGATTAGGCAGCAGTCAATTTTCCCTTTTCAAACAACCACCGAGCAACAGCCTCCCGACCCCCTCGGATGTTCGGGCTGCCGGCAAATACTAAAACCTCCATGACAAACTGCAAAAAAGCTCGACCTATCCCCCTGTCCGGTGACCCCCTGTTCGATTTGTGCTTTAGTTAACCAATACCTGATTAGATAATGCTCAGCTCCAGGCCCACAAAATGAGATAAAATTCAAATTTATGGCTTTTCATTTAAACTGATCTACAGCACTCTAATCATGACCCAAGCACAACTACATCACAACAAATTCTCTTTGTCCCAGAGTGTGTTTTATGGCTGAACTGGATAAATGGACACAATAGACATTGTTTTCTTGGACTTGCTCTGGCAAAACTCTGTGACGATGCCATAGGGAGTCTTGCTACAGGAGAACGTAGGAACAGGCTCCATGAAATTCCTCAGCCTTCTGCAGCAAATTTTTCTTTATCATCAACCGCCCGGCTGCAAAATTTAACAGCACCAGTCCTCCAGCTTCCATTTCTCTCCCAACCACTACAGGCTAATCCCAGTATCAACTCAGATGGATATCAGTCAGAAAAACTGGAAGTCAGAAGTATCCCACAGCTGGAAATACCCAAAACTGTGACAACCTTTTGCAAGCAAATAAAAATGTCCTTTCCAAAAATGCAATTACAGTGCAGATTCGTGTGCTGCTGTAAACTCTTCCCTCCAATGTGCAAGCAGGGTTTTGGTTTAAAATTTTCTAGTGTAAGACTCTGCACTACCCACCAATCCTAGACAACTGCAAAAAAAAAAAGAGCAAATATTACATAGTAAAATCAATAATATAAGCAGCATCAGAAAAAGGTTGAGGAAGATGCTCAGCTTTCCTTCCAAAGCTATATTACTATGTTTAGGTTAATATTTTCTCAAAAAGAGAGTCTTCCTTCATCATCTCTGAAAGACAAACACCATTGTACATTCAGTGTTTCACCTTAAATTCAGATAAAATGGAAAGACTGATTTTTCCAATAACTGAATCATCCTCTCTGCAGCCACAGGGGAGTCTACACAAGAAAATTAAATAAGTACACAAGCATTAGCAATGTTGCACCCCCACTACATATTTCTTGGAGCACTTCACATACGAGATGAAGAATGGAGTAAGGCATTAAGTAAGGATCATTTTGGAAAGAAATATATTAAAACCTCTCGTACCACAAAGTCACTTAAACCCACAGTCCGTGCCACACAGATATCTTGGTTCCATCCTTCCTCCACTGAAGGTCAGCAATGAAATTTTACCTTGATATCAACCATAGCAGAATGAATTCTCATTTGTTAACTGACTTATTGGCACCTGGCTGGACAAATGCCCTGTTTTTCCAGGAGTGCCCTTCTAAGCAAAAAACATCACCAGAAAAGGTTAAATTCCCAAGACCGTACTTAAACCTCAATATATGACACCTTTCCCCTCACCATCCCTACTGCTTCAGTCCACACACCAGTAACAGCTTATTTCCCCCTTTTATCTCAAACCACAAGCCCAACGAAGTGGTGGATTCCAGAGGAGTGTGATAATGAGCATCTGGGCAGGAATGGGCACCAGGAAAGTCTTCTCCAGCACTACCAGCTCCCTCTCATCCATCCTTCAGCCCTAACCACCACTACGTGTCGCTTTACTCACTGTGTAAACTCTGGTTACCAACATTTCTTTGTCTCCTTTCAGCTACAATAAAGGTATTTAAACCCACTTGTTGAAAAAATATTCTGTTTCAAGCTCCTCTGGGCACCGCAGAATGCTGAGTGAGTGACAAAACTGCAAAGGGACCTGACTGTTGATTTTGTGTGATTTTGCTCCAACAGCTTTTCAAGTTTCCCCCAGCTGTCCCAAATATATAACACTATTCAAATGGCATGAGTCCTGCAGCTTGAAAGGGATTCAGTCTGCCAGCTGGGCTTCCAGCACTATCAAGATATTAATTTCTTGTCTGGATATCTTAGGCTCCAAAATCCTAAATACTTCAAACAGGAAAATAAGTAATATCGTAGCATATTATCCACATCTGAGTATGTGAAAATCAAGGCAGGTTTCCCTCAGTTTTAGTGGGGTTATCCTGCACTACAACTCTTGAGAGTCCAGTCTAAAATACCCTAATTTTGGAATATGTTAAACCTGCAGGTACAGCCATATCTCAACAGTTTTTCTTCAACTTCTATTACCAATATCTGAACTTAATTGTGGTGTGGTTAAAGGTCAGATTTTATGTTTTCCTGGTGCCTTTTTCAAATAATAAAGATTTCTCACTAGCAATTATATTTCATCAGAGTCTGTTACCTCGATAGACTGCTGCCAAGTCTATAATTTCTCCTGACATTATTCCGTCATATTGTCACAGGTCTCACGAGAGTTTAAACAACTGGATGGAAAGTTGGGAATGAACTCACCAAGTGTTTATGGATAGTTAAGAGCAAATCAAACCTCCATTTCCGCCGTATCTGCAGGCTCTGCTCCACAGCAGAGCTTCATTTTTCCTGGGAAAATGAACTCCCATCTCTCAAGAGGTCAGCTGTGCCCCTGGAGAGCCATGCAAACTCTGCACTGCTCCCCTTATCAGAAACCAGAGGAAACGTACAGATGGAAAACTGAGATTAAGCTCTGTTCCTACAGCACATTGTTAAAACTATGAATAAAACCAAGCAAGAACATTTGTTACCTCATAACACAACAGCAACATACACCACTTGATGTTAAAATCCCTGACCTGACCATGGACCAGCAGCTCAGCCAGTTCCACAGTGATATCACAGTGAAGAAAACACGTTGTCCCCAAAGGCAGGGAAAGCAGAAGCCAACCCCTGTACTCGCCAAAGGAGTCCCTGAGCTCCTTCAGGAAAAGGAACATTTCCCAGAGCATCTGCAGAAGTAACATGAACCACACCATCCCCATGTGTGCTGGGTCTGACACCAGCATCCAAACATAACTCCATCAAGTGAATGGCAAAATTCCCATTAAGTTAAATGGAAGCAGGACCAACACTGCAGTTCTTGAGGTCCCCAAGTAGCACCAGGTTCTTCAATTTAGCCACACAACACTACATTTTAGGGCTATTCTAATCATCATTGACAGAAAGTGACAATTGACACCCTGAAAGCAACACCCAGGTTTTTTTCAAACCTAAAGTACATTGACTTTTGCAAATCCCTCACCCACAAACAGGACTATTCAAGACCAGACTAAAAAAGGTACAGAAATGTTCCAACAACACATCACCTGCCAACATCCACCCAGACAGATTTCATCCATGAAGAGCAATATTAATTCCTGATTTTTTTCCTCTTTCAGTTGACACTTGTCTCCATGCAGAAAGCCCCAAAAGGCCATAAAGTACTTGGTGCACACAAATATGCTCTGGTTGCTGCAGGATCAGACTCAAATTCTGCAAATAATAACGTTTATAGACACATGAGAACTCAACAGACCAAAAGATCATCTTACCTCCCAACCGTAACCGGGATCTTTGAGGTGTGGCCGCTGCTCTCCTACAAAAGGGCCAAATTTTTCCCCTGCTTCAATCTTCCTTTTGGTCCATATCCCTAATCCTGCTCCAGGAATGTTGGATTCTCGGAGCTCAAACTCTGAAGGAATGGGAATGTCATCGGGAATGTATATTGGAGCCTTGTAAGGAGAGCTCTCCTTGGGTGTGAAAGCTTCGCTGGAGGTTGCTGGAGAAGACGGCTCTTGGATGCTGATGGATGTTGGACACTGAACATTTGCAGCCTCTCCATCAGCTTCTGGCGCTTCCTCCAAGGGAAGTTCGGGAAAGCTCTCATACAAACATTCATCACCTGGAAAAGAAAGCCAAACAGTAGGATTTGAAATATCCTGACAGATTTCGCATATGAAACCATTTCAGCCTGCACACACAAAACAGAGAGGACGGTTTGGTAGGCGGGCGGCACCTTCATCAATCACTAATCCTGCAGCAGAGCCTCACCCTGGAAGGACATGAGCCTTTTCTCTAGCGTAGGCCTGGGGGTACACAGTGTTTCTCAATATTCCTGACATCAAAAGCAGTTTGCATCACTGAGCACAAGCGAGGCAATTACACACAGATGTATAGGCAGGCACACCCATTGTCCAGCCCGGTCCGGATACGGCGCTTCGCGTCGCACACGCTTTGAAATCACAACTGAAAGCCAGCATTACACGTTACAACTGAAATCTAAGAGAAGTGAAAAGCAGGAAAGCTTTACCGGTCTTTCACAGAGACAGATTGAACCTAAAGTAGCCAAAATTAAGTTTGATGGCCTCCAATTAGCCTTTGGAGGAAAGGATCCAGCCTACCACACAACTCCTGGCCAGAGCTTCAGCTGATGTAAATCAGTGTCTTACCACTGACCTCCAAGAAATGCAACGGTCTAAAATAAGCTCAGGATCCCAGCAGCACCTTATAGAGAACATGAACCTTCTCTTCTTACAGTTTCAAAAAAAAAAAAAAACCTGGGGCAGATCCAGAACACATTAAAAAAACCTTCATCTCTGGGGCTTAGCCAGCAAACAAAAACTAAAAAAGAAAAACTCACTATTTTTGACAGCTCAAAATGTAAGACTGATTGTAAATTCCTTTTAGTAAAAAAACCTGAGTTACTTCAGCAAGGGCTTTAACTGTACCAGCAATACAGTGCTCAGCCCAATAACACAAGCAAAAGGAGCAAAACGACCAACCAACCAAGGAAATGTCTTAATTATTTACATTCATTTAACTTTATTAATGTTATTGGCTTTTTATACACACCAGAACTCGTTCCATTTAATTCAAACCTAAACAGGAGGTGGGAATACTTTTCTCCAAGGACTGAAACTGAGAGATCGGGTATTTAAGACCTGTGCATGAGGATATTTGCATAATATGGTTGGCCCAGAAATTAAAGCGTTACGCTGGGCTTGGCACTCAGAACAACTCTGTTTCAGTGAAGAAACAGGAAACTTTAAAATGTTCTTTCAATTTCTTGCTCATTTAAGAAACTATCCATGGTAGATTAGCACCGTATGCCTTTTCCACTGGAAACTGGTCATAGCCCATTGTCTCTCACATCTTTGTTACATATTATCTCACAGTTTTATATCTGTACTTTCATGCTTCTGGTACTGCCTAAGACAAACACTGGGACATAACAAATCATTGGAATAGATTGGTCCCATCACAGGACTGGCAAACTGGATTCTTCATCTGTGAGCAATTTATTCACAGCCATGAACTGTTTTTCTTTCTTTTATGTGGCACTGGTTATGACCTCATACATGTCACAAGAAAGTTCAGCTACCCGTTCCCTCGGCCTCTGGTTTGGCAGACTCTGCCTGCACTTTAACGACTGAACCCAATATTGATTAGTTTGTCACTTTTCTAATACCTGGCGCTCTGAGAAGTAGAAAATCGTGACTGACGCCACCATTTAGCTGAGAAGAACGCACAGAGGGATTTTCCATTGCTTATGGTGCATAAATCCTGCCATATCCTGCCATCGTTCAGTGGTGCAGAGTTTGGCAGAGATGCTCAAGGACTCGTCAAAGCACCAGTGCAGAGAGCTTGCTCTGTGCCTACCGCTTATGAGCCCATTCCCGTACTTTCCTGACCACAGCAACGCTCATCCTGGACTCCAAGGAAGAGGAAAAACAACACGGAAAGGATAGAGACACAGCTCCACCTGGATGCCACCACCCACTTCGCTCTGCCCTGAGACAACCACACTAGGAGCCATCTCTTACATCATGGCACTGCTGCTGCCCCCAAACACAGCTCTGCTCCAGCGCGGTGGGACGGGTGACAGAGGTTCATCCACACCTCCTGAGCACCCCCAAAACTCCCCTGTGCTCCCTGATTTCGCATGCTGGCAGCAATATTACGTCCGGCCAGGGCAGGCTTGCTCCTGCTCAGAAGTCTTCCCCCAACTGTTTAGATTGCAGTCCTGCCTAAAAGACTTCAGCTGTTTTTGAAATAGGGATAAAAAAAAAACCTCCAACCCATGTATACACATGGGGTGCAGGAAGAGAAATCGCTCAAGGAAAGTGATCTGGATGATGATAAGCACATGGCTCAGTGGAAGGGGGGTCTGGGGGATAAAATCTTCAGGCATCTAAATCCCACTGATTTTCCATGACAGCTGGGTGCCTGACACTCAAACTCCTTAAAAAACCTATCTCACACAGTCACTGTGGTTTTCCCTGTCCCACCATGCAGTGTCCCGTAAAACCAAGGCTCTCCTTGTGTCCTACAGTCAACTCTCCTCCACCAAATAATAGAGAATCTCAGCCAAATAAATTAAGTTACAGCAAGCAATGACCTGCTCTGTGCCTTTCCCAAAGGCACCTTCCTCAGCCCCACTTGCCAGCAGATCCTGCCCATGAGCCAGCACAAGCCAAGCCTTAAACATTTAGCAAGCACAGCTTTACAGATGTTTCTTCTCCCCCAGGGACAGTCCAGTTTAATTTCTCTTTCTCAGACTCAAAGGCCTCAGTTATACTTATCTCAGTCATTCTGGCTACGCTCATTTTTAGCCATATAGGGTCAAACCTGCAGCTGATAAATTGGCCTCTGGAAGCCTGGCAGGGAGACAAGTCCGTTTGCTGGGTCTATTGTGCCTCCTTTGATTTCCAGCAGCCACACCCGATGTCGTCGTTAAACACTGGCTTTCAGCTTGAAAGCTCTGGAAAATATAATAGGCCTATATGCCCCAAAGCTCTAACAGTGTGGGTAGAACAGATTACTGAAACAGACTTTTGCCTGAAATAGCAATGTATTCTAGAAAAATATATATATATTTAAACCTCAAAATAAACACAGAGTTGAACTATGACTGACCAAGAGATGGGAAGATCACTAAGACATATTTGTGAAATTAACAATATAAGGAGCTATATTAAAATCAATGTACACGAACCAAGGATCTGGGCCTAATTTTCAAAGGGCGTGTGACTATTCCCCTTAAAATTTACACCCACATGGATCAGAGGGACTTTCAGCAAAACCATAGGATACCAAATGAGAGAAAACCTTTGTAAGGTTAGGATTAAACCCAGGGACTTTGCTGATAAGCATCATTTTCACAGTGAACTGCAAATCATTCACATAGATAGCATGGCAGTTTTGAAATTCAAGATGGCTTCTTTAAATTCCAATAATTATCCCCACTAGAAACTGGATGAAATAAGAAGTGAGGCCCCTGATAAGGGAAGGGATGAGATGTAAGTCTCCATAAAGTTCTTCACTGCTATTTTACAACAAAAACATGAGCAAGCTTCAAAGGAAACCCAGGAGGAAAGGTTAATTGCTACTAAAAGACCAGGGTGGACACCTGGGTTTGCACTTTTGACACAACCTTGCACGCCAGCAGGAAAGAGTCCATGTGGCCACGTGCTGGGGAGGTGCCTGATGAGGATGGGAGAGCAAAGTGCCAAAGCCACCACTGTTACTGCGGGGCCTGGGGTCATTTCGAGACTGAGAGGCCTCCTGTGCATGGCTGGGAGGAGGAGAGGACTTCCTTCCACCAGGATGTTTCTTAGCAGTTTCAGCAGCTCTTCCTCTCCAAGAGCAATTAGGTGAGAGGCACTAATGACAGAGAGGCAGAGGTTGCTGAACACAACCCAAACCACTTTCCCCTGGCTGTGACTGCGAGCGAGGCAAAGATGTGCTGCTGTCAGAGCACACTGGGTCACACGCTCGGCGAGACTGTGGCTCTGTGCAGCTGAAATGCCACATGATGGCATCTCACGTTGAGCAGACGTGCTAGCCTGTTACATTTATCAGTGTTTCAGGGCAGTCTTAAACTCAAACTTCATACAAAGTCCTCCAAGGATCGAGTCTACACCCAGATCTGCAGAGTCAAGCCACCCATAACAAACAGAAACACATCCATACAGACCACACGCTCTTTCTTCAGGCAAATTGTGCCTGAGGGTATCCATTCCCAAAGTGACTATTACAGATTAACACTCTAGCACATAAGGAGGGGCAAACACTCATCTCTTCTCTGTGGTGACCAGTAACAGGACCTGAGGGAATGGCCTGAAGCTGTGTCAGGGGAGGTTTAGGTTGGATATTAAAAAAGGGTGGACACCCAAAGGATGTTTGGACACCGAAATAGGCTACCCAGAGGAGCAGTCACAGCACCAAGGCTGACAGAGCTCAAGGAGCATTTGGATGATACTCTCAGGCATGTGGTGTGACTCCTGGGGATGGTCTTGTGCAAGGCCAGGAGTTGGACTTGAGGATCCTTCCAACTTGGCACATTCTGTGAAATCCAGTTCTCTGTGCTAGGATTCATGCCACCACTAACTTAATCATAAACCGGATGGCTGATTACTCCAGATGAAAGAGGTAGGTTGAAAGCAAAGGTATCTAGAGAGCCTACTTCAGAATGCCATCACCTTCTGAGCAGGATAAAGTAAGAGCTGAGATAAATGTGCAAGTGGCTCTTTGCAACGAAAAGAGACACACAGTTTCATGCCTGCAGCTTCTCAAAGGCGAGAAAGACGACCCCTAATCCCAAAGATTAGACACTAGGAGAACTAGCTATTTGATGGGAGAATTCCATCACATATCAGGAGCTTTGAGCTCCACCAGCTCTATTGAACATGCCTTTGGGGACGATGCATTAATGAAGGCTTTAGGGAGCATAGTAGGATCAGGTGAATTAATCCCTTTCTCCTGTGTAAGGTAAGGGTGAACCTGAACGTATCATCAAGCCCAGAATCAGACCCTTGAAAGAGACCAGCAAGCATTTACATTTGTTTGACCTAGCATTACTATTCAGTGCAGAGGAAATCAGCCTGGAGTATTTGCATGGATATCTGAAAAGGAGACAGGCATTTCCTGTTGCATACAAATGGACACCTTTATCTAAATTTCTGTTTGAACAAGTATTAAAGAAAAAAAAAACCTGTTACAGGCAGAGACTGATTGATTACAAAATATATCCACATCAGTGTAGAACACAGGAGGTCAAGAAAAGCAGAAAATTAAGAGAAGAAAACCCATTAGCTTCAAAAGGAACACACAGCCAGTGGTGAAGGAAACGGGAGCCACCTGACAGTCCACACCAGGTGGTCATGGCTCGGAGGGGGCCAGAGGAGAAGCAGAGAAGGATCCTTAGCTTTAGAAACGTGCAGAGATTGGGTTACTATCTCCAGGCACAAGAGGGACTCTAGCCAAGAGCTACATTACACTACTTGAACACTTTATCAGTTAACGTACCTGAGACTGGTTTGTGCCGCTCCCTATTCACAGAACTGTTCTGAGGAGCTGGACCTAGTGACCATTATTTATTATTATTTGTACTTTAACACAGTCTGGGGGCCCCAGGCAGGACCCTATTGTGAAAAGCATCAGACAGACCTAATCAGGTGAGATTAGATTCTAAACAGACTAGAGCTAGTAATTTCCAGTTGGGTAAAAATCATACAGCATGGGAGAGTAACACTGTTTTACAATAGCAAGTTCCATTGTACAACAAAAGAGATTAAAAGCACTTTTAAAGATAAACACAGCACTTGAAGCTGTTCTGAATCATTACTTCAATTACAAAGGAAAAATACTTTCACAACCATTAGCCTTCAAACACATGGAGATTTTGCATATTTGTGTTACTTGACCCTAACACAAGTATGAGAAAACCAAAGCTGCCCTGAACACACTCAAAAGGTCCAGCCCCAAAAACCACACTCATGGACCACGCAGTGAGAGCAAAGGGGGACCAAAGCACCCTCGTGGTGGCCCCAAAGGCCAGCTTCTGGTTTCTCTTACACAACTGTTAAATCTAAAGTAATTATTTTAGACTTCCACCAAGGAATAAACGAGATCAGTGTCTGCCGTGGACTTTGCCAAAGTTACTCGAATTTCCTCAGATTGACACTAATGTGACAAAATGAGAGGAAAATGTGGTGCCCAGATTTCAGCCTTCCCTCATGCTCGTGACACTGTTGATCACAGAGGGCATTTGCCCAGCAGAGCCTCCCACACCTCGGTGCTGAGCCGCGAGGAGCAAACCCTTCTGCGTGCTGGCAGAAGAGGGAGTTGTAGGAAAAGCTGCGCAGACAAAGGCAGGAGAAAAAGGCAGCTCGAGGCAGCCCTGAGCACAGCTTTGGGCCCGAAGCACCTAAATCACCAACTTCCCGTGGTGCTGCATCATGGGCAGGAGAATCTACATGAAACACAAAGAGAGCTCAGCTGGGGGCACCACTGGAGCGCCCCGTGCAAAGGGCTTCAAGCTGCCGGTGGCTTCTGTCTGAGCTCATGGCAAGATGCACATCAGTAACAACAGTGCAGATAACGCACAAGACAATTAAAAACCTTCCCTGCACGGGAAGCAGCTTTTGCTTCCTAAATTACAGTGTTTTTTGCAAAAAAACAAGAGGCTCACACCGGGAGCAAAGTGAGCTCCCAATGGCAGGATGAGCACCAAGCACTAGAGAGAAATCTCTCCACAGGCGAGTGAGAAAAGAAGCTAAACACACTCGAGAGCATCAGGTCTTTAGGAGAGGATAACTTTAGTGTTGCCAAGTGTTGGTACTAGATCAGCAAATTTATAATATAGTAACTGTGTAGGGACCTGCCCATCGTCTCTGGCAATTCTCACCATCAGCCCCTACAATAACTAGTAGCGTTTGGTGCTCTGTCTAGTGTCATTCATGTCTAATTGAGTAACACAGTCAAAAGCATCTGATATGGACCAGACGCTGGCTTTTAATTAGGGTCCAGCACTGAGAGACTACAGGTCAAATTCTACCTTCATTTGCACGGGAGCTGCTCTCCTTGATGTCGGGGGAAGTTGCACCTGCACAACTGGAAAGCAAAATTTGGCTGCTTGTGTTCCTGTGCACTTTCCATATAAATTACTGTACTACATGCAGCAACAAAGGATTATAAATGTTGGCTGGCACGCACTGAATTTATTTACAGGTTAAGTCTAATTTTATTTATAGTTCCAGTACAATCATCTCTGGTAGAAATATTTATGTTATCTGTACTTCTGGTCTGTTAGAGTCTACTGCAATCATAAACACCGCTGAAAAATTATTCGCAGTTAGCAGGGTTTAAACTACCCATTATATCACTAGCTAGTGCCAATAAACTTTGGTGCTGGTTGATAAAGTTTCCTCAATGGAATAAATATATATTTGACTTTCAAAACCTTTCCTGGGTTACACAGAGTGGGGGGTAAGAGAAGAGGGAAATGCCAGCTGTAGGATTTGATATACTGAGAGCCAGATCTGCAGCTAGCAAGGAGCCTAGAGAGATCCACAGCAGCTGGGAGGCAGCCCAAAGCCTGCTCAAACTCTAAATGATAGCTTAAATTTGTATCTTAGTAAAATATTTCAACTGAAGGGAGCTGCAGCAGCTAACACATACTCACTAATGCCCTTCGTGACTCTGTATGGAGTAGACCCAAGGAAAAAGAAGAAGAAAAAAAAAATCTACCTTGAAATTTTGAGCCCTGGGTACTGGTCACTGCTAAAGTAGGAAAATGGATTAGAGGAACCAGCTTTTGTTCATTGTTCGGTTGCCATAATGGGAAACGTGACATATATTCTCACACTGACATGGCACGAGGAGCCAACATGCTCAGGACAAAAATTAAGGACAGGAAGGTTAAACATGAATTAGCGAGATCAGCCACTTATACAGAGAAAATACTAACTAGGAACAAAGTCAACTAAATCTGTATTAGCACTCTTGCAGTCCCTGCAACAGTGAAAAACTATTGCTGCAAAAAAACAATTACTTAAACCTACAATATTGTAATCAACACAAATGAAACTTTATCTCAGTGTAACAAATCTACGTAACTGAACTTCTTTTTACTCATTAGTAGACCTTAACTGTTTTAAACTGAGATATGTCACAAAGTAGCACTGGAAATCACATGCCTCTTTCCAACAGAAAGCAGTAATAAAAGATGACCATTCTACCAAATTATAATGAAGACAGATAAGAGAGTGAATTATAAAACAAAGGTTATAGATAGAGACTGAGCCTTGTAGAGGTAATGACTTTTAATTGGATTGAGTTTATCATATTTTCAGAGGTACAGCACAACCAGAAGAAAGGATTAGAATTATTTCCACATTTCATTATTTGGCATAATGAGAAAACAGAGGGAGGTCCACATCCCTGATGTGTTTGGTAAGCCACAGGAGATGTTGAACATGTCAGTATCTGGTAGAGTACGGTCCTGAGACACAAATGCATTCACTCCCTTGTAATGCAGCAAAGTGTAATCACTTGAAAAAAAAAAAAAAAAAGAAAGAAAGAAAAAAGAGGAAAAGAAAAAGCCAGGTCATGAAGTTTTGTTTCAAAAGCACATTATGAATATAAAGGAATTTAACCCCTTCCTGCCAGCAGCCACTTCAGCACTAGCCTACAAAGACCTATCCATCTGCTTTGGGAAGCTCAGCAATTCTCACTCAAAGCATCAATAGCTTAAAGAGAATGAACTAGTGATTGTTCAGCGACCCCATCCCCTCTCTCATGTGTAGTCTTGGTATAGTCACATCATGGGGCAAAAAGCCCTGGGGAAACCATCAGGGAGGGGACCTGCATTGCCTGAATCCTGAAGGATTCCCAGGTGCACTTCACCTGGGAGGAGTACAGGACACAGACCAACTGGGGAGAAGGCAGCTCAGGATATCCTGAGTTAGAAAGGACTCACAAGGATCAGACTCCAACTCCTGGCCCTACACAGGACAACCCCAAAAGGTTGGGGATGAAAGAGCAAGAGAGGAGGCCTGATGAACACAGCAGGGTACCTGTTTATGTGCTGTATCCAAGTATTTCAGGGAGGGATGGACTTTCGTAGAGCTGCCTCTGGAAAAGTGAGCTGCCACAGAGCAGAGAGTTTTGCACCAGCAGCCAGACAGCTTTTTAATTATGCAATTACAGTGAAAGAGTATTAATTATACTCAAGTGACACTGTGATACACTGTAGTTAAGTCCTTGAAGCACTAACAGAAGTACTCATAACAAATACACTAATCAGGAAAAGTATTGGATAATTAATCCTACAATACTGTCCACTTCAAAAACTCAAGGTCTGGCAAGACTGGCTTCCAGCATTTGTTTCCGAGGAGATACAAGGCCACAATTTTTCCTGCAAGTGACTTCTCAAGAGAAGGTCACCCAGTAACACATGGGACATACTTAGCTGATTGGAAAATCATGAATCTTAAGAGCAACCATTCTTCATGTCAGGTGTGTGGGTGGATTCTGCATCATAAAAGGGTTATGTTTATATCCAACCTGTTTGGTTGAGTAAAGTCACCTTTTTTTTTTTTTTTTTTTTCCAAAAAACCCTTTGGGACTGTTTTATTTCACCATATGAGGGAACAATTTTATTCCTGCATGACAGCATTGTTTGGGGTGGGATTATTCCAAAACTTGGATGACAATTTGTTTCTGTTTGTCTCCAGGACACCCAGGTCCTTGGCTGGCACACTTTGACAAGTTCTTCTCAGTGGTATGTCACTCAACAAAACATACATGTTTTCAGAGTGTAAGAATTTTTTTTTCATTTTTCCAGGAAAAAGGGCATTTGAGCCAGATTTATCTACATTATCTCCACCAATCTCCTCCAGAGACTGCCCATTCCTCCAAACACTTCCACAGTTTATTCTGACGAATGAAATTCTACCTGTCCCATCCATACATTTTAAATAAGCACTAATTAATTTTTAATCTCAACAAAATATTCATGGTCAATAAAATGTGTTTGTGTTTCCTGCCACATTTCAGAAGGCTGGTCTGTCCCAGCAAACTTGGAATTTATGGGGTATCTTAAAGTCAGTGGGACTTTTGCCAGTGAGTTTACTGAAACAATCATTTCAGCAGTGATGCAGATGAGGTTTGTCCATGGAACTGACAGCATTTACTGCAGGCATCCAAGCACAACAGGGGAGAAAGCTACTTGCTGCCCTACAACACGCCCCAGAACCCATGGCAATATGACTTCAAACAAGGACGGAGGCAAAAGGAAACTACACCCTTTAAGTACACTGAAATTCTGTGTTACCTTCCTAAGATAGTTTATTTTTTCTGGAAATTGTGGCATACATGAGTGTGATGAGCTACAAGGACCTGTAGCAACTATTTTTCTTGGCCTTTGTATAAGGGGACAAGGGGAAACACCAGGCTTTTTGCAATCAAGACATCCATACAGGGGTAAAACGAGGGCCCAGCTCCTCAATCACCACAGGCTTCGTGTGCTTCAGCCCATGAATGATGCTGAACTGCCAGTGGTCACAGCTCCCTCCCTGTGCCCTGTCTGCATCCTCTGCTATGGGAAGGTTCTCAAAAAAACAGAAGTTAGCTCTCCCCTGAAAATCCTTCATTTCCTCTCCACTTTCCCATTTCTTTCCCTTCCCACTCTTCTCAGAACTGTTTCATTTTCTTTTCAATGTTATGACCAAAAAATCATGGAAAAGGAAAACATTCAGAGAAGTTAAAGAAGAAAAAACCCAAACCCCAAATATTACAGCTTTGAGAGTTTCGCTGAGCAATCAGGAGACTTGTTTTAAAGGGAAAAGTGTTTGCAGAAATTTGGCAAATCCAGGATGTTGTCACCTCTTTCCTATAAAATTGTTCCTCATGTAATTTAGAAACTTCTCCAAGAGTGTTTGTCTGGCTGTATTTTTACCTAGCACGTCTCTGAAGGGTGTTTTCTCTGTGGTTGACTGCTTCGAGGTTTTAAACACTATCTGAGAGCTTTCCACTCTTGCCTTTTCTCCCATGCTGGTGGTCTGCAGCCGATGCTGGGGGGGGGGTCTGTTCCCTCTTTAACACATATTTTCAACCTCAACCAGAAGTCCTTTGCTACTCCCTTCACTTGGACACAGAGTAACACCTCTGTTCACCTCTTTTCCCTATTCTTTGGAGAGAAATGAGTAAAATTCATTACATCCATCTGCATTGCTGTACTAACAGGGAAAATTCCACTGCGGCTCTCGAGGACCAAGAGCCTGACTGCCCATGGTGCCCCCTTGTCTCACGTGTTTGGAGACCTCCACACAAGCCAAAGCTCCACAGACAGAGATATCACAGGCACAGAAACCACTGGGGAGTTTCTGGCCAGCAAAGACCAGAGTTTTTCAAGGGCAGCTACTTAGAAAAAGATCAAGAAGATACTTCAGCACACACCGGACTAACAGGAAGGACCTCCTGGGCTCTCGCCTCCCTGGTCTATCAAACCAGAGCCTTTGCTTATACTGGGAGCGAGTAGCTCTGACACTGCATGCTCAGTTGCTTTTGCAAACATATCCAGTGACAAAATTCTCCCAGTCCCTCTTGGGTTTCTCATTTCTTCCACGGGATCATATTATCTCATTTGCCTCAGATGAGCTCCATGGTGAATAGTTCATCTCTCCCCAGTGCTTTGAAGATGCAAAGCAGGACAGTATGGAAATGCCAAGTGTTCTCGTAGCACCAGTAGCCTGTTGCAAGGCAGCAGGAATGACAGTCCTTATTCTGATCACATCCTCCCTCCAAAATCAACAGTGACACCAGTGTGAAACCAGAACGAGACCCCTGCTGTGAAACAGTTAACATCAGTTAGATCTAGTTTGACTTTAAAAAAAAAAAAAGAGTAGGAATACAGTTTATTTTGCATGGCTTCCTGGTCAAAGCCTCAAATGTTTTGTAGATATTTATTAATATATATTAACTGTAAAGAAAGTAAACTGCTAATGTAATTTATTCTCCTCTTTGTTCCATCCACCTTGTATCACTTTCTATGAAGATGTTGATCTTGGAGAACCAGAGGGGTCCTGGGGAGCTGCTAACAGAGGGCAATAAATCAGCACTCTGAAAGCTTCTGGTTCATCCCAATAACTTGGAAGCAAATCTGAAAAATAATCTATTTCCCCTTCCCCCCCCCCAAACTGGCAATCTTCACAAGCTCTATTGTTTTCATGTGCAGGCTGATATATGACAGCTTAAATAAATACATAGTTCTTAATGGAGTAAATTCAGCCTTCGTGTAACTGGATGCCATGCCATTAGAGACCTTGGCCCAGGCAGTGCTCTTCACCCCAAAAGATCTCACAGGACCCTACAAGCTCAAACTAACATGCAGTTGTTATATACTTTAATTCTACTTATTATGTCACTATGGACTAATCTTCTGTTATAGAGAGTACTTAACTATATATATCTATTTATGTTTACGGACATGGATTTAAGTACTGTTTATAATGACAAGGATGTATATATACAACATGTATATGTAATATAATATTCTATATAAACACAGAGACACATCCTAAATCGTAGAAGTCCTTGAGCAAAAATGGCTTAAGATGGGGGGGGTTTATTTCAGCAAAATACTGTGGTTTTTCTGAATTTTTTTTTCTGAGAATGTCTCAAATTCCTTTTGTCCAAAATAAAGCCAAAAATGCTCAGAAATTTTCAAGCTAGACTGTTATCTTCACAAAACCATAAGTGGTCATGAAAAAGATCATTTTTCAGATACCCTTCCCTGTAGCATGAGGAAAGAAGAGCAGAGCAGGAACAGCATGGACTGCACTTGTTCATGCATCAGTGATGTGATTACTGCTCACAGAAGACGTTTCCAGAGTGAGGAAGTGGAAATAAATTGCATTTTAAGTCTTCCCTGGTAAGTTCAGTAGAAACTGAAGTCAAAGAAAAGCAGCTCTTCCTAGAGTGCTTTTCAAAGCAAGCATCAAACTGGTGTTTAGCTGACCTTCTCCACACTCCTGTGAACCTCAATTCAGCAAGTTAGGTAGAGACACACATAACTTCAAATGTGTGCAGGGGAAAAAATATTGTCATGAGAATGTGTTGAAAGAGCACTCTGTGCACGACCAGGACTCCATCTCCCCAGCTGCAGCCATGTGGGTGAACACGACAGACCCACGGTCACAAACCCAGTCAGTGGCACGTTTAGAAAACAGGTTGTCTGGACTTGGCACCCCTTGGTCCTTCCCCACAAAGCTGCAGTCCAGCTGCTCTGCAGTTGGCAGCTCACGTACAGATCCCAGCCCACATGGGAAAAGCTGGAGATGAGCAAAGTGAGCCTCTGAGGAGCTCTAAAGCAAAGACTGAAATCTTGCAATTAAAGCCCATGTTGGGTACAGGGAAAGTTGCACTTTAGTGAGGTCTCTAGACTCCAGGCTATGGAAAGGTCAGCTGGAGGAGGGCAAGTCAGGGACTAAGCACCACGATAGCCTGGCTCTAGGATTCCTCTCCCAGGTGCTGTGCTCCTTCTTGCACTATGTCTCCCACTTTTCCCTGTTGAAGCCAACATCACTCCCCTCCAAAACCAGTGGAAGCACCAGAATCTCACATGTACCAACCTTGAGGGAGCACAACCAATAGCACAAAGCTGGAGCAACACTTTCCAAAACCCAAACCACCTGGACCAAGTGCTGTGGTCCTTTTGGAGTTTTGGTCTCTTAGAAAGTGCCTGCAGAAAGGATGCCTCCAGGCCTGAGACAACCAGAGATGCTGCCCAGTTCCCAGACTGGGCTGACAGAGTCCCAAGCATGCTGGAGAGCCCATTTCCATTCCCTGTTGCCCACCAGAGACTTTATCTTGGGGTAATAGCCTTGTGTTCTCTCAGAGGCCAAAACTTCAGAACTTATGCACCCGCAGGGAATTTTGGAGGAGAAAAATGCACCCATTTTGTCCAGGCATTTTTGGCTGAGTGGGATATACCAAATAAATACCTTTTGTTGTTTAAAGTGCAAATCCCAGCAACTACTTTGAACAGGAGCACTTGGTAGTTGACACATCTATGGATGTTTTAAATCATAAGGGCATCCACTCCATTTTGGTTTTAATGTGTTTGTATGTGAAGTTCTTTGTCATTCCAGCCCACCTGTCTCAGGGCACAGAAATCGAAAACAGGAGTAACTCTCAAATTTCACCTCAATTTAATCCATCACAGAAAGCAGACTGGTTTTGCACTGTATTAAATAAAAAGAAAAAAAAAAAAACATACCAGGACGTTTAAACAAAGTGACACAGATCATCAGCAGATCAACTGAAAATGACAGCTCAATCAAACAAATGTATGTTGAGAATTTCCACAGGGCAGCTCTAGCTGCAGCCAAACCAAATTTGTTTAGTATACATAAGTTAGCTGCTTAGAAACATTCAGTATGCTGCTAGCCAGATGATGACTTTCCCAGATAAACATGTATTTAACCAAATACCACCTCCCCGCTCCATAAAAGCACTAGCTGAGTTTTGATGTATTGTCCTAGTCTCTTAAAAATATGACTTTGCTCTGGTGGCGGGTTGGTGTCAACCCACTCATGTGGCACCTAACTAAAAATAACTAAGCTCTCCTTTAACAAAGTGTTATAACCACCAAAAGGTAGGCAAAACTCTATAATCCTGATGGAGTGTTTCTGGCTGCCAATAAATTCATAAAGTGGCATTAAGGTGAAATACAAATTACGAACTTGGGAAGCGCCAGAGAAAACTGTGCATCCTATGCAATATATCAAATATATGGAGAGGAGAGGATTTGTCTGATTCCTCTTTTCAAGAGAGATATTCTTCCTGAAATCAATGACAAATCTCCTATTGAATCCAGAGGTGCCACATAAAGCCTTCGCTGAGGAAATATATTGATAAGAGCTCCCCTCTGTGATTCTGCCCTGCTTTAGAGCTGATTTTCTGTGGTGGTATTTAGTAACAGTAGAAGTGGAAAAAACAGCTTTGAAGATGAGGAAGCCATTTGGAAAATTTAGTTTAGAGGTCACTGAAATATAGAAGAAGCTTCAGCCAAAAATCAGATGCCTGAATAAAAGACACTTCGGTTCAGAAAAGAGCAGAGCTCCCTGCTCTGGGCAAAATCAAGGGGACTGCATTGGACTTCAGCCAGACTAGGAGGATGTGGTCCACATCCACTGAAATCAGTGGCCAAAATCCCACCTGATGTGAAAAAGGCAGATTTTATTTAAGGTGACTGTTTCAAGGACCAGTGGAGCACTTGCTGTTCACCCAGCACACGTACACACAAGAGCTTAAGGAGTGATCGTGCAGCTACATAACTCCAAGTTGAATAAGGGACAGGGAACAACCAGCTAACTCAACTATTTGTAATAGAAATTACAGTTCTGGTAAAAGTTTCTTTTTTTTTTTAATTTTTAATTTTTTTTTCTACTTCCGATTTGTTAAAATAAATGACTCAAAAATAAAAGCTTCTCGGCAACACATATCCGCTCTTCAAAGCTCTGTCGAACAAAAGGGTGCCTATAAAGCACATATTCTGATGGACATCTGCTTACTATTTAATATCCACACAGAGAGCATTTACAAAAAAAGTACAAATGCAACAAATTAGGAGGCCTGTGGTGCTGGTGCATCCCGAGGAGCCATGTTTACACAACGATCAGAGCAATGTGGGATGGCGGTGGAGGGAAGAGATGCTTATAGATATGTCATAACTTATTTCCTGGGGGAAAAAAAAAAATGCACCAAAAGGTGGGTTGTAAGTGATGTAACCACCTTAAATAAGTAGTATCCAACCTGAAGGCTGGCTGAGAAAGCCAAAAATCAGCTACACTGTGCCAGCAGTAAGAGATAGATGAGGTTTTGTAGCCTCTCATTGCAGAAGAGGAGGAAAAGGTGTCCGTGTTTGAATGCAGAAAGCCCAGTGTCCCATTCTCATCACCAGTGCCAGAGGTCCATAGACCCCATGAGATGAATAAAATTAAGGAGATGGGTCCACAGACCCCATGAGATGAATAAAATTAAGGAGATGGGCTTTAAAGCATCAGAGTCTGATGGGAATGGGAGAAAAAGAGAAAATTCCCTAAGGACAGCTGTACCAGTGTGGTGGGAGGGGTTTGCTGTAAACAAAAAAACACACACTGTTGAATACCATACGATTTCCTTTAAAAAAAATCTGTTTGGGAGGAGCTTAATTCATGAGCTTTGAGTGCATAATTGTGCTTTTGCCAGAATTTGCACACTGACACATTGCTGGGGAAGAAAAACATGGGAAAGTAGGGACGAAGGATGACAAAATTCAAAGTATTAACCCCATGAAGGATTCCTGCCAGATATTGGTTTTTTCAAGTGCTGTTTCTCTCTGTGTGAAAGAGCCACCTGATGATACAGAGTGGATATCACAATGCTAAAAGCTCATATTATTTTTAGCACTGCAAGATTATTTATTCTCTTTTCCCCTTCCACTTCCCCTGAACAAAAACACAGAAAAACAAGCTAAAGTTGTGCGTACAATGGGGAAACTTAAACAAGATGCAAACTTGCAAATAACACTCTGAAGGGATGAGAAACAATCATAAAAATAAATAGGAAAAGGAGTTTAGGTGAATTAACCCGGCCTACCCAGCACAACAACAACAACAACAAAAATCCAAACACAAAAGTAAGCACCCCCGAACTTGCTCCAAAACAGCAACAAAATAGAGGATTTGGTAAATTTTCTTTGATTTAAGAAGTATGGCTGCTCTCAGGCTGTGTGTCTGGAGATGCAAACCAGCTCAGATGAAATCCATGCAACTCTGAGTATTACTATCCTTTTTTTCTCTAATCCCAACCTACAAGCTACACATAAAATACAATTCCTGACTAGTTGAGCTGCAGCATGAACTCCTCTGACAAACCTATCAAGGAGGGTGATGCAGATTATCACTGGTAGCAGATTTGAGTTCTTACTGGGAAACTTAAGATCAAACCACAAATTCTTCATGCCTATTGACAAGAGGTTTGTCCCTTAAATCCAGTTGTAGTCATGTGAGTAAAGCACTTTTATTCTCAGGGAGTTAAATACACAAGTTCAAAGAGATGAACAGAGCATACAACCCAAGACACCCTTGTCCCACTGCTCACTGAAGAAAACATACCCAGGACACACACATGTACATATTTGAATCTTATTTCATTTTCTCCCAATGGCCTGGCTCCCTAAAATGCTGAGCTCCTATCCCCCCATGGTACAAGTCCAGAAAACAACACAGCTGCCTCAAACTGGACAACCAAACCAGGAAACCTTTTGTAGTTTTCCTACTTTTATTAGGAACCATCAGTAGCATTTACAGCCCTAAAGCTTCATATGGATAAAAAGGATTGTAGAAGCTAGCATAGATAGGAGCTAGAAGCAAGAAGCAAGAAACTCTGCTTCATAACCAGGACCAACACAAGGAGATCTACAGAAATCAAAGCACAGGATGCACTACAGTTTCCACTGCATTCCTCAGCCCCAGAGATCTGCCAATATTTTGCACGTAAGCATAGAGACCTTCAAAAGAGCCGGTTTTGTCCCAAGAAAGTACAAAACAATCACTACAAAGGCAAGCAATGAAAAATCCTCCTCCTGAACAAACATGCCATAATAAAAATGAAGTATAAATCATAAAATCCAAATGAAAACAACCACTCCTCCCCCAAAATTGCCCAAATAATGGGATGAGGAAGTTTTTGCTGATTAGATTAAATGCTGCAAAGAACTTTCAAACTCCAGTAACAAACTACTTTACTTTAAAAGCAGTGACTGAAGGCAATGCAAGACACTGAGCAATGCAGAGGAACACAGAGGCAAAGTAAGGATTGATCCAGAGCCCTGGGACAAAACTTTGCCTTCCCTCAAAATGCATGGAAAAGGCTTCTCACAAGTGTGCCACCTTGACTAACTCTCCCTCTCAAGGGTTTGCTGCTCAGGTCAGTGGAAGAAAAATGAAGTTAACAAATGTTTTTGAAAATGCCAGTTCTTGAAAGCAAAGTTATTACACCGAGGACTGAGCACCATCAAGCACAAAACTCCGGCATCACAGCTTGAGACAAAATGCCAGACTCTCACACAAAGCACCTCTCTAAGATTATTTCCCCAGCTCAGCAGAGAATATAGCAAAATAGGTCATATATCATAGAAGCAAAACAACGCCATGCTCAGGAATGAAATTCCTTGGGACAAAGGGCCTCCACATTTATTCTACCCCACCATCTCTCAGTCTCACGGCGGGGGTCAGCTCAGACTGCCACGTTCAACCTGAGATGCAAAAAGTCTGGCAATGACAGAAAGGAAAGGGAAGATGCCAAAATGAGTCTTTACTGTCTTTCACCTTGAATATTGCCATCCTTTACAGCGTTCTCTTTCAAGCACATGAAAACCAACAAAACAGGCAGAGTCCTCTGATCTGCAGCAAAAGGGGTTACAAACATGCACGCAGGACCAGGAAATCCATGCCTCCTATTACACACCCACCAAAAGCGTTGTCCTCAGGATGCCCTGGCCCACCAGCACACTGGAGCAACAACAGGGTGTTTGGAGGCACCTTTCACACAGCTCTACCAGTGTACTGCCCTCACTCCATCATCCCCATGGAAGAGGCAGTTCTCCCTTTTACCCTCTTATCACTAGAAAGCTCCTTTCTGGCCTCAGAATATTCATGGACACTTTATTGCCCATTTGTACTTGTTCCAGCACTGTTCTTTAGCTTAAATGGTTTGATGGGAGTGTTTGTCACCTTCGGTATCAGACATAACCTCTATCAGCCTTCATTTTCCTCAGTTACACAAGCCAAGCTTTTTAGCCTATTCTTGTATTGAATTATCAATCATCAGCTGTTCAATTAGAGACTCGTGCAAGTCTAAGACCCAGGAGCCTCAGAAGGGGAGATATGATCCCAGCCGCCATGACAGAGACAACACGGAGCTGTGTCAGGAGCAAGCATGCAATTAATCCATAAATCAGGAGAGAAAGCAGGGGCAAGAGGAGAATTGAAAACAGCATCTCCCCTTTCAGTGGCTTAATGTGACTTCTTCTCACTTTGCTGCAGAAATCACATCCAGGACAAGTTGCTTTCAGGAAGCAATTACAGGGAAGCAGCAGTGCAGAAGATGGATCTGTTTCTCAACTCTTCCAACATGTCACTTCTAAAGAAGGAGCTGGTCATGTGGTTCACAACTTCAAATCTAAATATTTCCAAAGGAAAACATCCCTAGATGTGAACATTATCTACTGGCCACACAGGATCTCCAATTATGCAAAATACTTGGAAGCATTTTATGGGCCAATCCAAAATACATCAATTAAATTCTGATTTCTCTACTGTTAAAGGCAAACTACTGATTGATTACGTGGGGCAAGATGTCATCTGTGCTCTCTGTTGCACTATTACCAGGTTCTGTCATACAAATTTCACATGCCCCATGGATGTAGGTGACAAGCAGTGTGGGGAGAAGCTGGTAATGCAATTGTTATCAGCTTGACCTACTGTTTACAATATTTCTATTTAACCTAAATGGGAACATCTTTGAAAATTTATCATCACTGAAGATATTTTCAGTCAAAAGATATGTTTCTTTTTAGTTCTGAATGCAGGTGGAACTCCATCATATAAATATACACGCGTGTGCGTCTCAGGGCAGAGAGGAACCTTTCATTATTAAGACCTTTCTCGGAAGAAACTTGATCTCACTGATATTAAAAAAATTGCTAATTTATTTTATGGCTCCCCTTCATAAAAAGTTTCCAGAGATTTATTTTCATTCCAGTGTGAAAAAAACCTCACAAGTTCTGAAACATAAGCTTCTGTAGAAAATAAGTAACATTTTACAGGCAGTTGCAATGATCATGCATTTATTCAAGTCCAGCTAAAATATGCCCTAAAGAAGTAAAAATTCCTTTTAATTAAAACACTTAGCAGTATCATTTTACTTGTTGCAAGTATGTTGACAGACGTGAATCTGCAGCAGATGCACATGACTATTTCTAACACTCACTAAAAATTAGGTAAAGCCAGTTTAACTCCTTGTCATACTCCCAATATTTCTTTGCTTCCCTTATGGGAGGGAAGGAGTTTGTGCATACCCACACCCCTCAGCAAGAAAATCCAAGCCTTTTCCACTAATAGATGCTGAGGTTGACATGAAGCAATCCAAAGCTTCTCATTAATTACTGCTAATTGTCACGGCAATCTCCTTTCCCCTGTTTTACATCCTGAGCAAATGATTTCTTCATTGCAGAATAGGTAAGAAGAGTGATGCTTGGGAAAACATAATTAGCTTCGCTAATTAGTGTGATCTGATTTGAATATTTCTATTTGCTTCTGTAATTAAAAAAAAAAAAGGGGGGGGAGGGCAAAAAACCAGCTCAAGGAAGTCATCTTCACATTCTAAATATTCAGTCTGTAAATTCATAAAGGAAGATAACCAGACTGCAAACCTGCTTCTCCATTAAAAAAAGACATTTCTGATGGCTGAACATCCCCCAGGCAATATTGAACACAGAGGAAAGAGTCTCCTCTTCCAGAGGGAAGGCTGAGAGGACACAGTCATGTCAAACCTCCCACAACTCAAAGAAATCACTTAAAAGCACCAATAAACCCAAATTTAGATTTTTTTAATGAAATAATTGTGTCTGCCCAATTGGCCTTTCATCATCAATTAGGTCAATTTGCATTTGGCATCTCCCTGTCCGGGTCACACAGCCTTATTTCACATGCCCCACAGTGGGGTCAGAACAAGGCCTCATTCAAAGCACTACAGGGCAATCTTCAGAGAGGGTGCAAGACTTGGGTAGAGTCTGTCCTAGAGCTGTGTCAAAGTTGGTTTTAGCTATTTTAATTCTAGGTTGCTGAAGAACTCCTTCAAACTCCTTCAAGCTTCAAAGTTTGGAGGTTTGAATAGATTAAGTGGATGGTTTTATCTTTCTGCACTACTCCAGGAGGACACACCTCCATTGAATCCTCCTGGGATGAACAAAGAGTTTTCCTCTTGATGAGAAAAATGAACGAAATATTTCTCTGTACCTAGAGCATGTCATGGTAGTGATTTTCTTAAAACTTTGGATCTGGCTGAAAAATCCAAGTAGTGAAACACCTACTACAATTTCTTCGCCTACTGTGAACCGAGATGATGCTCAAAGCTGTTGACGAAATATAAATAAAAACACATTCCTTCATCCAACATTCCAGCTACTACAGGGGCTGATGCGCAGCAAGAGCAGACCAAGCACGCTGCTTTACACTGCTCGTGGTGTTACACTCTCACAAACTGGGTGAATAACAACAGGTAATGATTTATTCAACCTGTTCCTGTTTCACATAACAGACTGCACAGATTATGATATTCTTTTACATATTCCCCATTCAAATACTTCTGGATATTTTTAAAGTCACGACTGACTGGAAATATTTGTGATCTTAACTGTTTTGTTTAGCAACGAGCAGACAAAACTTGCTTCTACCCTCCGACCCGACAAGCCCCCAAACATTTCCAGCACAAGTTCATGCAGATGTAAAAATTAACTTTCACCTTCTGCTGTTAACTTTTACCAGCAAAATAATAAATTTAGTTAATAACAGAAAAGAGTATTCATGGTGCTTTCTTGACAGCGCTCATTCACCTCTGCACTTGTTATGGTAAAACAGAGCATTTGATGCTGTTCACTTTTGGCAAAACTCCACCATTCAGACAGTGAATGTTCCAGCCACAGGCTGGAACAGATCCTGGGCAGTAAAAACAAAATACAACCAGCATCTAATTGTAAAACACAAATGTTTTCCTGATGGAGCAGCGGCTTTCTAGGAGGCTGCAGCCCATCTCCAGGTAGGCTTTCACACCATGGAGATGGTGTTTTCCTACAATAGATGCGGCCATTGTACAGAAACACCATTTCCTGCACAGGGTGAAAGCCCTCGGTTGTTCTTCCGAGCAGGACACAATATGAAACATGACTGGTGAGTTTTCTCCATAAACAAACCAAACCTCTCTCCTCACAGAGCTGCCTTTCTTCTCCCAAGACCTACTAAAAGCTTGGAGTCTCCTTGAATCTATTAGAAATCCTTCCTGGAGAGAGGAACCAGACATTATAAATGAACCTTGACTTAGAAGCCCTCTTGTACCTGCAAATATCCCACAGATTCCAGAGGCATTTTATGTCCTGCCTATTTACCTGTCATGCTAGTTCTCACCCTATGATTCATTTATTTTTAATGCTTTCAGCAGTTTTTACTGATACTTTTCAAGGTGTTAGGGTGTCCCCTCTGTAGCACTTTAGGATTTGTTTGCAGAACTAATACACTGTGCAACATACAGAGAATATTGTTAAAATCCTTTGAGAAAGTTTTTGAAAAGAAAGCTGTCCCCATCACCTACACACACAGAGTCGCATGTAAAGGACTAATAACTCAGACCAGGATCTCAAATAATCCTAATGAGCACAGCAGGAGGCCAAATCCTGAACCAGGCCATCCAGAAGGGACCTTGACCATCACCCCTCCAGACAGGGCAAACAGAGTCCCTCACAGCACGGTCTGGACAGTCTTTCAAACCATCAAGGATGGAGATTCCCACCTTGGTGGGTTGCAGGGCTTACTTCTGCATAGGATGCTTTTCTTCCTTATGTTGAGCTCCAGTCTTCTAAAATCTTGCTTGCACCAGGGATGTAAATCTACTGTTTTGTGTACAGATGGCAAGTTAAGGAGGACAAAAACCTCACTATTGTCCATGTTCCAGCTGATCCAGTCTCAGTCTCCACTACCAAGGTGTCACTGGGTCCTTGTAAAAAAGAGTTGCTGCCCAGTTGGCCCTTTCCCTGTTTGTATCTCAAAAAAAACCAAAAACACCACACACCTATTCTGACACTCTCTTGAGCTATCTTTTGGGATATTTGTGCTCCACAGAAATCAATCTTTTTCGAACAACTATAAAGATCTATCAGTAAACAGAGAGATCCCCAAACAGAAGGCTGCTGGAACTTATCCTTATCTAAATTCTGATCTGATGGTATTGTAGCCACTCTGCAGGGTTTAGTCTGGCACAGAATTGCCTGGGACTTTGGGAAATATTTTGGCAACTCTGGAACTGCCTCTGAGCCGTGCGCTGCCAGCCTGGCTCCATCAGAGCTCTCTCCTTGGGGAGCTGGCAATAAGTGGGCTTGCCTGTCTCCACAAGGGCTGCCATCACGCTTCCTGGTTATCCTTTTGATAATTCAGTACTAAGGGCAAGAGCTCCTTCTAAGAAAACACTGAAAATATGACTCAATATTGAAACATCTGCACATTCTTAATTGTCTGAGCTGCTCCCCCTCCATCAAAAATATTCATTATTTGCTGCATTTCCTAAATAACAGGGAAAGTCACCACAGCATTTCCTAATAATGTATGCCCACAACTCTATTTCCCCCATCTGCTGTGCTTGCCTAAGACTGGTCATTTGTTACCTGCTAGTTCCAATTGATTTCCTTTTGCCTCTGCTTTCCTTCGCCATGAGTGCAGAGAACAAACAACACGATTTATACCAGCCATCCAGTACCAATCATTAGATAACAAGGCCCTTTACTGAAAGCATTTAGAGTAAAACAATACTTTAAGTTTACCTTTGCTTTCATTTCCTTCTTTATTACTTCAGGTTCAAAATAAGGCCAAAGAAGTTCCACTTACACGGAAGATTAGACAGTCATCCAAAATAAATCCTTCACCTCCTATACAACATATAGTGCCCAGCTCCTAATGTAATTGCTTTAATTTCTTTTTTTCAATTGGTTTCATGGAATTCTCAGCCCTCCTCCTCTTGTGCCTATTTGCCACCTATTGACCTGGATGTGGAGAGAGCGGCTCCATTTGTGGTAGGGTGGGCTTTATTCCACAAAAGCCACACAGAGAACAAAGTAAATAGGAGAAACTAAGCCCAGGGACATAAAAATCAGCAATAAACTCAAATTCAAACCTGCCAGGTGTATTCTGAGGCTCTTTTGAGTGACTTGGTTCTTCACAGGGAGTTAACACTCTATGCTGCCCTAACGCAATGCCCTCCCCTTACTGATAATTACTGTGTGCATATATAATGTGTTCATATCCAGCCTTTGAAAGAGTTAGAACTTTCCACCAGAACAATATATTTTTTTTTCTAAAGGTGGAAAACTTCAGTAATATTATTCCAGCAGTGGCTGTTCTGCCTGCTTGAAATTCAGTGTCAAGGAAAGTGGTTGATATTGAACCCAACACAACAGGAGAGGTTCAAGTATTTTGAGAGAGGTTTTCTGGAGGACTGCTGTCCCTTCTTACCCCAACCATGACCAGAAGCACAGGGGGATGCAGAAATAGCCTCACTATTCTGTAGACACGCCTGGAACTGCAGAAGCTACAACACCCAACAAATTGAAACCTTTTAGGTCAAAGCTGCCAAAACAGACTGGTTCCTGCTGTGACACTGAACGGGCAGTCTCCATTACCTAATTCTTCTGGAAGTTCAGGATAAAGTCTCCCAGTGGAAACTCCTGAGCACTCTGGCAAATCTGGATCTTATTTAGGCGCCTAACTCGGGGCTGAGCAGGAGAGGACTAGCAGGGTGATAATAAAAGAAAAGATTGCAGCAATTTATCACTGGGGAGCAGTAAGAAATCCTTCCCAATTTCTTTGTTAAACAAACTTTAATCAATAGAGCCTGGTTTTCTGAAGTTAGTTGCAAGCTGGGAAATCCAGAGTTTGATTTCACCAAATAAGTCATGGTCACATCTCCACAAATGTAGTGGAGAATCATCCTTAATTTTCTACATAGTTATTCTACTGGGATAAAACTGATTCTGTCTCTAATATAGGAATGCATTTTTGAATGCTGCTTTATACATTTTAGGAGATACATGTCTTGCACAGTATAGCAGTTCTTTTAATATTTTATTAATATTATATATAAGACAATATAATTTATCACAGAATTTTGAGACAAGGGTCAAACACTTCTTCTGCCAGAAAAATTAAAAAACCTTTTCATTGAATATTTATATGTTCTACCATAAATAAAAAAAGAAGTTTTCACATAAAAATCTATTAATTTCAAGTCCAAGTGCTTTGGGTTTTATGCAAGGGCAAAACCTTTGCAAGGGACACATCCAAGACCCGGTGAATCACTGGAAAATGCCCTTAAATCCCAAGGAGCTGAGTCTGAGCCCTGTGGCATTTAGCTGTCAAAAGGGGAACCTGGTTACATACACTCATGTGCTAATAATTGAGAGGTCAGCTCCATATACCTTTCATTTTGCACAGGCTGGGAATTTCATCTCCAGTTACCCACAAGTCTAAGACTGACTCAGCTCATCACAAAATGGAGATAACTGGCTCAATTCATCATGCCCAGGTTTAAAAAATGTTCAGATTCCAAATAAATTTGACTTCAAGGTTTTTGCCCAGGCCTCTGTGAACTACCACTAAGAGGTTGTTGTTGAGCTATATGAAAAAAACCCTCTGATTGCAGCCAACTGTCCATCCTTCTTTCAGCAGGGGGGCTGCATGCAATTTTCTGCCTTCGATTAAGATTCACCACTAAATTCATCTTCTTTTAAAACCATATTATTGCACCCTATGGTATCACATGAAATGCACAGCAAAGGTTTGGGAATTCTTTTGGAGGATGATGGGGAGTGGAAGCTCATGTTAGAGGCACAATGGAAATAAATGCATAATTCAGTCCTTGCTTTTTTATTTGTCCTTGGCATTAATGAAGAACAAATTAGCTACTCTCCTTGGGTGTCTACCAGAAATAATAGTAACAACTAGAGCTCTTTCCCCCCCTCAGTAATATGTTCCTTTGTAGATAAGCACTGTGAAGAGGTAAAATTATGTCTTTTAAAAGTTTACTGTTTTCTTGTTCTAAGATGTAAATGATAAGGTTGGGACTGGGAAGTAATTCAGAAATATTTATTCCACTGAGACAATAGCTTTTTATCATTAGAAGAAAGAATTGGGGACTATCAAAATGAAACACAAAAAAAAAAGACAACAGCATTAACCATGGCATGTGTTCCATCAGTAAATAAGAAATACACCTTTCCAACAACTCAGCTGAAGTCTGAGCCCCGAGAGAGGGACAGGAACACCCACCTCATAAGGTGACCTGGCTGAGGGACAGAGCGTTTTTTTATTGTTACTCATACACATGCAATGAATAGAGTAAGACACTCAAAGCTTTTCCTCCTCTTCCAGATGATTAATTTACAGCCTGTTTCATCAACCTTTTATGACGTGTAACAGGGACTGGCAAAAAAATGTAAACATCCTTGCATCCTTTTTACATTTATGACATCCTGCCCAAGGTGGTTCTTGGTTGGAAGTAATGATTCAGCATGGAAGTGGAATTTACTTTAAACAAGTAAATTTACTCCAAAGCATTAAAACCTGTGGTATAATCAAAGCAACGCAAAATAACCCCTCTCAAGCGAAGACCAGCACGTGGGCATAGCTGAAAGACAGATCTACCTGCAATGCAATGCATTTGTGTAATTAAATCAACCTGCCACTCTCTCATCTATTATGTAGATGCAGAAATACTAATAATAATTATCCTCACATATCTAGAAAGGCCGAATTAATGGTTCCAAGCAGCACGAACTTGTTTGTGTTTGGATCTCTCTCACCAGAGCTTCTTTAACTAGCTCCTGGGTAGAATTCATTAATTTTTATTAACAGGGAAAACATTTGTCCCCGTGACAATATTTGCATTGCCTGAATGATTTTCACCTCTGCCACAAGGTGTACTATCGGCTCATATATCACGCGATTACTTGGAGAGCAGAAAGACCCTCAGTCATTAGTGAGTGAATTAAAGATGATCTAAAGAGCTATTAATCACAGTGACAAAAGCCTTAATGTTGCTGTGACCCTAGTGGAGCCTGGGGACTAAAAGGGAAGCCGAGGGAGAGAAAATGGAAACATATGTTTTCTCCAAAATAACCTACCTTAGGAGAACTGTCAAAGATAGAGTCACTTCAAACTGAGAAATTCTGCCATACCAGTGCTCCTAGATTTTACTAGAAGGGGTTCTGTAGTCAGTCTACTTTCTAATTATTGTTATTTACAATCACTATAAACAATTAAGCAATAAAAGATACTTGGTATATTCAGACCTTCCTTTTCTTTGTCAGGAGTTATTTAAAAGCAATATATTTAGGGCAAACTGATATTTTAGGATAAACAGAGATCACTTAACTCACAACGCAGTTCAGGTTAAGCACTTAGCATCTCATGTGGAGAATGCCAGGCAGCAAACCCTGCTTCTGCATTTTTAGTTTGAAACTGTACCACTAAATAAAATCAAGAAAAAGTGAGCCCTTTAATTTCCTGACACCGACTCAAATTCAGTGAGACAAATCAGATGTCCAGACACAAAGCTTAAATCACAGCCCCAAAATATATCAATACAAAAGGTATTTCCAATTTTTTCCAATAATCACTTTAAGCATTCTCAGTTTCAAGGTCTTCTTATTGGCAATGGCTTAGTGAGTTGTGTCTATAATAGTTTATTTCATGGGTAGTAAGATACCTATACAAAAAATGTACATATAGATGTAGCTGAGAGTCTCATTAGAAATGTTACCTTGTATTGTATTTTCTTCAAATATTACAGTCTGTAGATAACTTATACCACTTTAATTTCTTTCTTTATGCACTGTTTGCGCTACAAAGAGAAGTCTTGGAGCAGCTGAGCTCCTGGTACCCTCTGCTGTGCTCGTCTGTGCCTCATGGACAGCATACAGTGATTTCCTTCCTGCTAAGTGTGTTCTAGTGCTGCTTCCAAGTCATGCTCCCTAAGGATCTGACCCACAGCTCCTGGGGGGGTTCCTCTTTGCTTCGTCAACTTTGGACAAATAGAAAGGTGTAGGGAAACATCTGGAATGCGCACAACGGCCAGATATTAAAAACAAGCCTGAATTAAAGGAACATCAGGAATCCTCTGTCTCCCTCTGCCCTCCTGTCCCACCATGCTCTGGGCCCACAAATTAGTCAGATTCAGTCTCCCAAAATTCACTGAAAAGGATTTACAATCACTTGGCTCCAATCTCAGGATCCATTCCCATGCGGATCTCTGAGATATTACTGGACTCCACAAATATGAACTTGTTTATAGACAGGGTTGTTGCCTTACTTTTACAAAACCCTTAGTATTTAGTGATGTGATATCTGATGGGTGTAAAGTAAAACTTTCATCTCAATGAGAAAGGGCACTACATATTCATCTGGTGTCAGACATAAATAAGCTTCCTTAAATGACAGATCAGAAGCAAGAATTGGTCTCTTTTTTTCTAATAGCATCAGCCCAGCTGCAGTTCTCAGTGATGCTTATTCTCAGCTTGTCTGCTTTCAACTTTCACTTTCCATTTAGAAAGCTAAATTGGGAGTGCTTTAATCTTCTGAGTTGGTTTCCTTAATGAAAAGTGAAAGGTATAAGTGGCAGCAGGTAAAAAGATATTGAAAGCTGTGGCAGACCAGCATTTAAAATTTTCAGAAAAGCTACATCAGAGCATTTGCTAACATTCCTTTCTTCTATGAGAGTAAAAAAAAAAAAAAAAATTACAAAAGCAATTAAAAAAAAAAGTTTTGGCTGCTGAGAAGATGGCACAGCAGCAGGAGGACAAACTTTGAGTGGGGCTGAGAGGAGATCGCAGACTTTGTCCTGGAGTATGCTGCAGAGTTCTGCCCTGATCCAGCAAATCCCTGAAGCACACTCATCCAAGCTCACATTTCTACAGCAGAATGCCCAGCTGAGAGGTAGGCAAAGGAAGTCTTGTGCCCTCAACACCTAAGGATGTGGCCCTAGAAGCAGAAAAAGTTGTGGTTAAGAACTCCCATAAAAGCCTCCTCCTGACAGTATTTTTTAGGCCAGTGGAAAACATCATGACTTGGCTTGTTCAGTTTTCCTTTCAAGATATTTAAAATAAATAAATAAATAAATACCATGTCCCTGCATCTCTTCTTCCTTCAAAAGCTTAAGAAAACTAAGAGAAAAGCAATCTGATGTAACAAGCATCCCATGAAGAGGCAGGTGTGATGCCAGGACAAGCTTTGTTTCACAAGCCTCAGCCTCTCGAAAGAGCACATTTCATTGCTCGTTCCTTCACCCAAGTGCTTTCCCTGTTAATCTGTGTTTGTTTAGGGAGAAAGAAATTCCTATCCATTTCAGTCACAACTGAGAAGTCTCACAGAAATTCAGGCCCTGCATTTCAACATCTGTGCCCACTTGAGGATATCGCTTATGTCAACATTTCCAGAAGTGGCCGCTGCGTGGGACTCCCCTTCCACACGTGCAGCCTCAGCCCCACTGCTTTGCTCCTCCCAGTGACCAAGCACACCTGGCTCCCCCCAGATCTTCTCCATCATTTAATGCCTTCCTATATGTCCATTAAATAATCAAGCAAGAGATATAGGAGTTTCACTGCTTTTGGATCTCTCCTTCCATTTAAGTTCCAGCTGAAGTGACCTGCAGAAGATTAAGTGCTAAATCTCAACAGCAGAAAGGAACAGTTGGAGCGCTTTCTGAGGAGAAAGAATATTGCCACAAGTCCATGAGCCTTCACATACTGCACCATGTAGCACACCACTGCTGCTGCACTCCCATGGGGAGCAGTCTGGAAAAATAGGTTTATATTGTGCCAAGACACCTGCTAACACCCATCGCTGTGGTCCCCACTCTGTACCTGAATGTTTCATGGCTAATTAAGAGGTAACAGCACCTAATTTCCCACTGCACTTCAGGTGTTTGGAGGAGTGCTTTATTGTGCTTCCTTGCCTTTCCCCTGGGTTTTGTTCCTACACATCCGATCCATGTGTTACTGACTTAGCTCATTAAATATAAATTGACATCTCTACTATACTGAGCAGAGTATCCTCAAAATCCCCTAAACATCATGGTGCCTTAGAAATAACACGAAGCAGACTGGAATAACCCCGTATGAGTGAAAGTCTGGGAAGCAAAACTAACTGAGGCTCATTCCCCTAATACATGGAAAAAAGGGGATCCAGTGCAAATGAAGCATGGGATGGTAAATAAGAGCTGTGTTCGTTTGCAGTCATGCACTATGGCCATTAAGCCTTAAGGTCTTAAAGGTACCAAGCAATGCATATGATAAATTTCTCAAAAACATCCCAGCCATAACATAGTTCCTGCTGATTGCTCATTTACCCATAATGCATGCTGTCATAGCAAAGCCTGACAAATGACAGCCAAAGCTCAGGTTATTTTTTACGCTGACTGCCAAGCCCCTCACCTCAGATTATTCATTTATTAGGGCAATCACTGAGGTCTGGGTACTTAATATTGTTTTCACCAAATATGAAAATGATCTACTTGCCTATTCTTTAGTTCCTCCTAGGGCAAGCCATTTATCATCAGCCCTGGATAAATGACTGCTTCATTATAGCCATAATTTATGAGATGTTAGAACTAAAGAGCCACACCTAAAGACTTAAAGCTTTAATATGGATTAAAATAAGATAATCAATCAAGCATATCCAAATTTTCTTTAGAATTATTTCTTGCTTTGAAATGGCTTTGTATTTTCAGAATGGAGGTAGCCTTAAATTTCTTGTTATCCAACCCCAGGCAAGCTTGTTTAAAAGTCCATGAGTAAATCTAGGATATAACCTTGTTGGTCAGCCTTAGATACCACTTGGCAATCATTACATGACTCAATAAAATTGCCTCTTGGGCTAAGGGGCTTTTTTCTGGTTTTGATGGCGTGGGTGTAACCCAGACTGAGAATGGCTCAAGCCTTCAGTCCAGAACAAGTGGGGAAAATGCAAAGTGATGCCAGACTCCAGCATTCTCCATAGATATTGCTTTTCTTTTCATCTCCTTCTATTGAAGTTTGCTCATCTGGCGTTACAGAAGAAGGAAAGTTGAATGTTATTATTGAAAAATATTTCCATGATTTTAAGGGGGTTCCTCTGCCCAAAATAGTATTTCGGAGCTCAGAGTTTGGATGAGGGAAGCTTCTTTATCTGGGAGAATGAAATATCCCTCCCTTCCTAAAACACTGTTTCAGCTTGAAAGCAAGAGTTTCTGGTTTGTCTCTTGATTGTATATTTGCCAGCACAGAGCCAATATAAATATTATTCCTCAAGCAAGCACCTTGCTTGAAACACTAGCCTAAGCCTACTTAACCACTTAATCCTGCATCTTTTGAAGCCAGTGTTGGAAACACGTGATTTGTTAGATTTTTGAACACATACCACTAAGACAAGGGTGCAGATACAGTTTCCATTGCCGGCCAGGAACACTGTGGGTCTTGGACAGTGCTGGAGCCCCAGGGAATACAGGCAAGATGAATGAGGTATCCTAGGAACTCCAGGGCAAGCCCACAGCAGCAGGCAATGCATGGCGTGATGAACAGGCTGCTGGGAGACGGTACTTTGGTTTCTCATGCTCCGAACCACAGAACATCACAACATGACCAACACCCCTGGAAGGGACATGGACCGCCTGAGCACATCCTTAAAATTCAAGCCTGCATACTGCACCCAAAAGATCCTGTACTTGGAGCCACTTTCACAAACAAAACCCAGACTTTCCCAACAGCACCAGCTTCGTGCTCTCAGGATAAGAGCCTGTAACATACGTTTTATTGAAGCATATTGTTGGGCTTATAATGAGTGAATACACTGCAGCATCATACAACACTTACAGTTTAAGCCAGTGAGGTTCCTCAGTAATGCTAACACTGATTTAAGTTTAACGCCAGCACAAGGCTTTGTTAGCTAAAGGACATGTTTCCCCTCTGGATTTTCCTTTCATACAATTTGATGTCAGCATTTCGGCAGGAATAAAACAATCCAAGCTCTGTAGTTCCTGTGTATCACAGCTATGTAAGTATATCTGTGCAAGGAAATACTTGATACACATAATAAATGCAATGAAACAAAATATATCCACCTATGTGATTATGAACATATACATGTGTAGGAATATATTTGTTGGCACAGGTACATGAAAGATTTTTTGGATGTATCTGCAAAGAGAAGACTAAAATACAAAATTATAGGCACAGTCTCAAAAGTGCTCAAAAACCATATTTGCATCCAGGACCCCGAAAATTTCATTTCCCTAACTATTTTGGAATTTTTTTTTACTGGAAGCTTGAAATTGAGCCAAGAAGCAATTCTCAACCTCAAATATTGAGATCTGGTCAATGAGACACTTGCATCAGGATTTACTTGCTGGCTGAGCCATAAAAGCAGGAAGCAATACTCAGAGGCTGGCCTGTTATTCCTGCAAGGGAAGATCTGCAGATCCCACTGGGGGCAGGAGGTGGCTCAGTTCCCTTAAGTGAGCCGTTCCACCTGATCCGATCTTCAGACTTTACAGGGAGGTGATGTTCCATGGACACAGAGAAGCAAATGGATCACCTTCAGACCTAGACCTCTCTTTCCCATCACAGTGCCACCAGACTGCAGGACAACACTGCCAGCGAGGCTGTACCAACCCCTCCCAGCCCATTTTTCTTCAAGGACTCCAGCCCCCTCTCCAAGTCAAAACCTATCACCATCATCCTCTCTTAAAACAAATTCTCTCTCAGAGTAAGAAGTTGCGTTCCACATTCTTCGCCAAAATAAATGTAAGATCAAGTTAGAAACCCTCCAAAATAGGGTTGGTAATGCAAATATTGACACAGCAAAGAGGAGAGAGTGCAAAGCATGGCTGGACAGACAGTCTGAATACAAAATATTTCACAAAAATGTCATCTTTATTTAGTGGGTGATGAAATCAGCAACTATTTTAAAAGATTTATAGCTTTTGTAGCCCAGACACTTATGCCCCCAAGTTATATAATGGGAACGTGAGGGAAAGGCAGTTTTCACAAGCTATATTTGGGATTAATGCTGTGAGCACTCTAAATGCCTGCCTCCCGCTGATTTCCATGGAAGTTTTGCAGGAGCAGAATTTCTAGGGACGGGTAATTAAGCAATACCCTCCCCTGCCCCTTTCCCTTTCTACACAATGGTTTATAGTTGTGCAAGGTAATTCTTACACGGAGGCTTGGTCACCACATGTCACCACTCGGCACAACCAGTCACCACAGCATCCAGGGCACAGTCAGAACGTACAATAAAATGGGCGTGTTGAACAAACACAAAGAAAAAAAATGACATTTGCTTTCAGTGCTATCAAGTGGCACGTGCAGCTTAGTGGAGTTCTTGGGCCAAACCATACAGCTTGTAAGCCCACGGACCTGAAGTCTGGACCATCAGGAATTCTGCAGCCAAAGCGGCCGCTCGGGTGTTGTGTCACGTTGTTGGCTGCCACGTGGATCATGGATCTAACCTGTGCTGACAATCCTGCCTCTCTTCTCCTTTCCTGAGGAATAAACAGTGTTTAGAATAAGGGCATCTTTAAGTGGAAAGGTTCTGCTCAACAGCTCCTTTCCTCAGGCAAACATATCCTCCTAACAGGATGCAAACCAGACTTGGGGGCACTTCACCAGTAAGAGTGACACTCATTCTCCACTGCTCAACGATGAGCCAGGGAGTAGGGCTCAGGAGAAGTAGGACCAAACCATAAAGGCATCAAGATTTTCAAAGACATCTCTAATTACTGCTCCTCAGCAGGTCTGTCTGAGTGCTGGTAGCTCAAGAAGGTTGCTGTGGTGTCTCCAGAGGGACAGCATCTGCCAGCAGCTCTGCTTGGGTCGTGGAGGCACAATACAACGTCACCTGTATCCCATCTAATTGTTCTCTAGCCCTCAGAGAGCCTTGTATCTGCACACTTGCCCTAACTCAGCAACACTGATGGTAAAGCTGGGTCTGAACCAAACCAGTACATCTTCCCTAAAAAGCTCAGATGTAGGCTTATTACAATATTAATTTATGCTGCTAAAAATATCCCTTTTTTTTTTAATGAACACGGTTATTCTATTAAGTTGAGAAAGTTGACGTGGACTGAACAAGAAACAACTTCCATGCAAACTGCTAAGTTACCAATTAGCTCCTCAAAACAATGGAAAGTCACAGAGGCAGTTAATTAATTAACATTAGATGTGATTAATAATGAGTCTTGTTTAATAGTAAATATCTGCCTGCAATGCCTGCATGTCAGAACAAAAAGCCTTCAGAGAGTGGGCAACTATATTTACCCTGATTGCATTTGGGATTTTAACATGTTTTGTGCAGGCTGACAAATGGCCTATTAATTATCTAATGTTGTCTGACAACAACAGCTTGATAAAGATGTATGTTTTTGAATTGCTGGATGAAAACTGCTGGAGAAGAGCCCCACAGGGGCCTTGCTGTCCTAAAACTGGGCTCCAAGCCATGACAATATGCAAGACAAAGCCCTATCTCCTGCCACAGCCTTCGGAGATAAAATATGTCTTGGCATTAGGGACATTTTCAGAAAACTGCTTCTGCAATATCTGATTAGGAATAGGAGGAGTACGTCTTTACTAAATTGGGGTTAAGGCATAATCAATATCATATATGGAGTGTCTGGCCTATTCTGCATAAACACAGGCACTTCATATTATTAAGGAGTCTATAATGCAGAGGAAGCATATGGCAGGACATTGCAGTGCTCTCTATTCTTTTTATTTAGAACTTTATCTTCCAACCTGTTTGACAGCTGCTCCTAAGTGGTTTCACAGTGCCAAATTATTTTTATGATTGTTTGATGTTTTATTCTCCCATTTCAGTTAATGAGATAGGATCCCACAATGGTCATAATTCAGAGCTGTCAGAACTAAAAAGCATGCTTGTGGCAAGATAGCCTGATGGTAAATAAGGCTAAAAGCTGTGGATAATAAAAACTCTCTTATCTGGGTCTCCTCTGCAATCAAAACTTGGTTTGGATCCTTCTTTCCTTTGTGCTCTCATATACGACTTTCCCTTTTGGACAGGTAAACTATCAATCTTCAGGTAACGTCACCCTTTTAATTCTGTTCAACCTTTCCTTGTAATTAAATGTGTAGGATACATAGGAAATGTTGAAATGTCTAAAGATATTGAGTGCTATATTATAATTAAAGGGCTGGAGTCCTGTTTATTGTGCCAAGGGAATAATTTGTCATATATGCTTAGAAGAATCTGTTCAACAAATGACCTTTGAGAGTCCCAGGAAATGGGATATCTGGCATTCCCCAGGGATTTTAATGAAAACTTCCAAAAAGTTCACATTTCAAATCCTAAGGGATTTGAAGGGAAGGGAACTGCTCTCTTTTTTATTCTTGGATACTTCATATAAGGAGCACATAAAGAGAGGAAGATATAAACAAGTAGACTTGGAGTTACACCACATGACTGAGAAGTGGGGCTTCTTTGTTCTTATCTACCACCAAGTTTCTGCATGACCTTGACATTTCATTGCTGATTGTCTCAGTTTCCCTAATTAGAAGACATCTGTAAAGCACAGTATCACTCGTCTTACACAAGTCTTTCACAGGTTTTTTTTTTCAGGAACGCACCACACAATTCCATTCTGCAGCTCAGATGCTACAACACTTCTACTTGTAACCAGTCAGGTGATTAAAGAGTCTGTTCGCCTTCAGAATCAAAAAAAAAAGAAAAAAAAATAGCGTAATCTGTGGCTAAGGGAAAGATCTCAAGCACAAAACATTTGAAGAAGTTGCACTGGTCCGTTCGTACATGGTTAAATGCAAAGACAAGTTTCCATTATTCAGAGAAAGCAACACCAGACACACAACAGAAAGAGAGGAGACGCAGGCAACTTCTCCAGGTGATGGTAATGGGGAGGTAGGACAGGGAAGGGCAGGGCCTTTCCTCGGGAAACCTGCACCTGCAAGTTGGCTATTGGGGTGAACCTGAACCAATAACTGCAATTCATAGGAAATCCTCTAACACCCACAAAAACAAACACTGATCCCCAGCGCTGACAAGTCAGGCACCTCTAACGAGCTCTCCCCAGAATGAATAACTTACATCACCAGTATGTTTGTGTGCAGCTCATTTCCTATTATACATTTTTAAACAAAAAGTCATGTTTTGGTCACTTCCATACAGCACAGCAATAACCACCTGAGTTAGCACTCAAAGCCCAGTGCAAGTCCATATCTGACCAAGTCTGCTTTCTTTATTTTAAATGTATTTTAAGTCAGTTATTTAGGTCTTCTTAATACATGTCTCATAATAAGCAAGACAACCGGACAAAGCTAATCTCAAGTATTCCACTGCACAGGTCTCAGCACCAGTCTCACACACACACACAGTTTCTGGTTGGAGCAACATTCTCATTTTGAAAGCCTAATGCGAAAAAAAAAAAGGGGGGGGCATAACATTGTAGGGGCTGCAGATATCAAAATCCAAGCACAAGAAAGCTGATTCAGCAATCGCCCCGGTAGGTTATATGCAAAGAGTGTAAGAAATGTTTCCCTTTGCATCATTTGCTCAGACTACAGCTAATAAATGCTGTTGTAACTGTCAGATGAGATCCTGGGGATCCGCCAAAAAGTCATGGGAGCAAGTCCAGAGGAGGAATACATAGGAGCAAATGAAAGCCAGTTGTGCTCCTGCTACCCACACCAGTTCTGAACTTCATTTCTGCCAAAGCACCATTGTGGGCAGAGACACCTCGGCCACACCAATTCCATCAGCCTTGGAGAAGGGACAAGAGCACTGCACATGCCTCTGCCACTCTGGGGCTGCCTGCGCCCGAGGGAAGCACTGGAGACCACCAGTGCAGGCAGCCCTGGGGCAGCATGGGGCTGGCAGAGCACTAGCACATCCCTCCCAGCGTGGGAAGGGCAGGAATATCACATTATTTTCACATTCCTGAGGTTGCAGGCTTGTCATGTTAGACCATCATCACTATTCAGGTTTTGACATTTATCAAATAGCAGAACCCAGAAGTCCCTTGGCTACAGGGGTCTCGCACAGGGCTTGATCTAAAAGATCTCAAGTCAACAAGGCTCTTTCCTTAGACTTTCCATCTGGGTTTGCAGCAGTTTCTGTCACTTCTTTTGTCTCCAGTTCAGTACAAAGTATATTGCTATTGATTTGGGGTGTGGGGGAAAGGAAGGCAAGAAGGAGGAAACCCCAATGTGGATGGCATAAGGAAACTTGATACAGCGCTGCGAAGTTCAGGTACTCCTTTTTTCAGTCACAAGGAAAGAAAATTGATGATGCCACAAGTTTAATGCTAATTGATTTATTACCTGCCTAAGCAAATCCTGGGCAATGCAATGGCAGGCTTAGACTTAAAGCAAATGATTTACAAGATAATGTTTGACTCTGGGAAAGGGTAATCAGATCCAGATACAATGGATGATAGGATAATTGAGAAGAAATAAAAGAGGATAAATTGCCATGTGCTAATGAGCTTACAGGCCCTAATGGGGAGGACATCAGTTTTAACACTTGGGTTATGAGCTAGGAGCAAAGGGTTTTTTTTTCTTCAACAGCTAAAGATGTAGTGCTGAAACAAACCGAGATTAATGGTATTCCTCTCACTTACTTAGCCATTCTTTACACCTTCAGCAGCTTCCTGCATTAAATGTCTGGTTGTTTTTTAATCAGGTTTATCCAAACCAACTCACCTCACTTGGAAGCCACATTACCTATTTCTAGGTTAAGGCACATCTGTTGCATGGGGATGAATGACTCAAAACAGCATTTCTCCTCCTCCTTGCAGCACTGGCTGCCTGATGAGTTTGCAATGTCTTTGCAGGTCTCTTTAGGACCATAGGAATATTCTCAAGCCTTTATATGGTCTCACTGCGCTCAGGTTTTGAAGCAGTTGCCAGAGCAATGCTGTCTCACATCATGATTCATTTTTATATCTTTTTCTCCCTCCATCCCACATCACCACCTAGAACCAGGGACACTTTATTGGTATTTCTGATTGCTGCTGTAGCCATCTAAATTTTTCAGCAGGATGGGGGTCTCTCCAGCCCTGATGTAGAAATGCACTATATGAATGGCACTGGCCACAGAGTAATAAAAAGACAGTGCTGTGTGCTGTTATTGGTAAGGAATACAGAAATGAAGCACTTCCTTAGAGACCAAGCCCATATTCTAGTGCAAGGCTTCCAACAAATGAAGTTTAATATGATGAATTGTGGTACAGTTCCAGAATGAATACAACTCTCAAAAATGCAGGTCGGCTGAAGCTTTTAAGTTATAATGTGCACAACCTGTCCAATACTCAACTTCAAACAGAAATATTTCTAGTTAATATGCACAGAAGCAGCCACGACCCTTCTGAGTTAAAGTAGAAGAAGCCTTTTCCTTTTTTTTGCCATGCCATGCCCTTTAGGCATCCACACACTAATTAATTACGAATCCTATGAAATCTCAGTGCAGGTAGCAGCTCCTTTCCTACAGAAGAGGAAGGATGCCACTGACCCATGCGGTCCCCACTGAATCACAACCCACCACTCACACTAGGGAGCAACACCCTCACAAGAAGCTTGTGGGCAAGGGGAGCAGAGGACAGTTTGCCCACACCAGGAATATATATGCTCCAAAGAGCAGCTCCAAGCTCTGCTCATTAAATGCAATTTTCATTGTCCTGGCCCAGATTTTAACATTCACTTTAGAATTAGAAACAGGGATCATAAAAGCACAAATTGCTAAACATAACAGTTTGGTGCTGATACTGTTCATGGAGGCAGGGTAGGAAAACACCTTTTTCCAGGGAACTAAAAATCAAAAGCCTGGATCATAAAAGGTTTAAAAGGTAGATGCATCTGGCACTAAATGCAAGTGCAACGGTGCCTGTCCCTCTGTAAGGAGAGGGGCAGGAGTAAACTGCTTCAAGTACTTCTGCAGAAAACCAGGAATAGACTTGTATCAGAGATCATCCCTTTCTCCCCCCACACACCTTATCAAGTATCCCCTGAAGCTAAGCTATTGCCACCTTGAATACAGAACGATTTCATGTCAAAGTAAACAAGACTTTCCTATTTTTTTTTCCCACCGAAGAGTCTCTGGTCTAGTTGTAAAACAAAAAAGAACAACTAAAATGAAAATATTAGATGTCCTAACATATTACAAGTCTTAACATATTATCATGTTCCTTCAGGGAAACCAGCCTGGAGCGGCAGACTTGAAATGGTTGCAATTAGTACAAGGATTGTTCTACTTGAAGCAACTTGCCTTTTCTGTTTGGAAGGAACACACAGTGTGAGCTCCCTGTTCTGCTATCGGGCACTTACTGTACAAGCAAACAGGATGTGATAGGTGTGACTCCAGCAATTGTCTCTATTAACTCTTAGAATAAAATATGAGTTTAATATGCTGGGCAAAAGGAAAGGTGGACTGAATACTGAAGAGATTGCTTGTTTGCTCATAAGCATTGATGGTGGTTTTAATTTTATCTACTAACTGCATTTCTGAGACAGACTAGCAGCAGATCCAGCTCCCACTTCCACAACTATAGCAGTTTTTCCGTTGACAAAGTTGCACTAAATCCCACTCTGCTCTGTGTACAAGCTCTCTTCCCTCTGCTGAGCCTCCTAACATTCACCCACCAAAAAAAAATTAATTCTAGGAACAAAGTTAATTTAAATCTTTGCTTTTTTGAGTTGTCATGTTCAAGTTGCTGGTTGCACACCACACAGCTTCACTTCCTCAGCAGTTGAAGCATCCTGTACCACTGCTCACACCCAGAAGATCTGAGTGACTTTACAAGCTTTACCGTATGCACACCTCACATGAAATTGAGTGATGATCATGCTGTCAGTCCTGCTCCCTCCAAGAGCACATTGCTTCTCCCTTCACTCCTGTCCACTACTACTCTTAAAGCTTGTCCTTGAGTCAAGCTCCACGTGGGAGGACAAACAGCCAGTTGTTTTAGCACAGCAGAGGCAGAGCTGAACACCAAAATCACACGTGCAATTTCTGTTAGAGGAGCAGCATTTGTGCCTTGTGCCACCTGACCAGGTTTATACTCAAATGAAGAGGCAGACAGGGAGACTTAGAGGGAATTGCTGCAATTTGCACATAACTGCACAAGCCTTTTTGAAAGGCAGACCAAAACAACAGGGCACCAGGAGGCCAGAAATGAAGCAGGACTTCCTCTGCAACAAAGCAAAGTCAGATGCATCCTGATGGTTGAGGGACAGGGGACCTCACCCATCAGAGGAGCAGAGGCACAGAGCTACCAGGGCATCCCCCACCTGTGAAAGCAGGAGCTGGGGTCCTCGTGCATCAGCACGGCAAGACTGAAGACTCAACAGATCCTTTCTAGGTGCTGTCATGTGGATGCTCTCAGCCCTATATTTCATCTCACCTATGCATTACACTACATCTAGAGGTATTCTTTTTCCCTAAACATTTTTAACATCTAGAGAGATTTTGATTGCAGGAGGGTTTTTTGGTTTTGTTTGGGTTTTTATTTTAACACTATTCCCCATTGCAACCACCACACTGGTGTTAAGGACACACACATCCAGTGGTAGCTCTGCACCTTTCTGGTCTGTAATAGACTTCTTTGCTGAAGAAAAAATTTCTACTTATTCACAACTTTTCTGTCAAGTCCTTCAAAACTTCTGTCTGGCACATGCAACATGACCTTGCATCCACCAGTTAGTGAGGGTGTGTTTTTGGAGACTCCACCTCCCACAGCTGTCCCACTGACATCAGAAGAAGCGTGGCTGCACAGCTTCTGGATATCTGGAGAAAGCTTCTCTGCTGTAAGATCATTAACACACCTTGCTGTCTGCGGCAGCACAGGGCAGCTGCCATCCTTCCCACAGTGCTGTGGCAGGAAATATTTTATCCTCCCTCAGCTGTGCCAACATCTTCAGAGAGTGCCTTGGCTCTGCAGAAGCGGACTTTTTGACCCTGCATCTGGCACATGCACAAGGAAGAGACACAAGCAGGCTCACACACAGGGTCAGCACAGTCCTGTTTGCACACTCAGCTCAGTCCCAATGTCCCAGCACCTGCGCTGGCAGCACAAAGCAGGGCGTGAGCACAGGTGGGTCCCCACAAAAGCCGAGGAGGAACTCCCAGTACCCCCAGCACACAGACAGAGCTGAGACATGGGCAAAACACATTGAGCTGCACCCCCAGCCACAGCACAGGCTCCAGGGAAGGTGTCACCTTGGGTCCCCTCTGATGGGGTTTGGTCAAACACGAGCAGCCCAGAGGGAGCCTTGGTCGACACACTGGAAGATGGATCAGGAAACCTGGATTCTTGTCCCTAGTTTAGCTTTCCCACAGGAAAAGGTAGCTCTTAACTCAGCTGTTCCTGAAAGCAGCCTCAGTTTCTCATCCGTGTAAGGGGATAATATTTATTGCCTTATTTTATCCCAATTTATCCGTTCACACCATGCACATTTCAAGACAACTACTATATGTGTGGAGCAACTCTCCCTGAACTCACTGCAGGCACACAACTGGCTTGCCCGAAATGACAAAGAGGTGATCTTAATACTTTCCTCCCCTTTATTTTATTTCTTTTTTAACTGATCTTGCTAGCCCTCCAGATTTAGGATTAGCTACCAGAAACAATTTACAGCACATAGACCTTAAACAGCTAAGTCTGCTTAAAGTAGACATTTAAAGCCGTGTTGTTAAATATGATTCTACAATTTTTGAGGGTGGGGAATTGAAAAAAAAAAACTTTGTTAGAGGTGTTAGCTCATGTATCAGTGATTTCAACTTGATGCCACTAGAAGTAACTGAGATGCAATGTTTTGAGAGTTCAGAATGAATAATGGAAACATCAGCTCAGCGCTGACCCTAGGTGTGGAGCCACTGCTGCTGCTTCAGCCAGCAGGTAAAGCTCACAAAAGGGAAAGGCACATGAGGAGGGAATAAAATAGTAGGGTAGAGCATGGATAAGCCATACACAGATATTGGTAATTTCAAATAGGTACTTCTCAGAGGAGCTGTACTGCACACCTTTGACCTTTAACTGGAGTGCTCAAACACTGCATGTAATGATGACTACCAATGAAAGTCCTATGCTGTGCTTGGCTGCACTTTCTATATGAGTGCCAGCAGTAAGATAAATGATAAACTGGTTCACTGGAGTACTAGTGGTTTGGGGGCTATTGATTTTTGGTCCATTCTCTTTAAAAGTGAGATCTAAAAAGTTGACAGAGGGTCATTAATTTCATCATATACTTGTCGACTCATCCATAACCAATCCAGGGGCTGAGTGCGCTTGTCACTCTCTGTTTGCACTTTATTTGTTTAGGTTTTCTTTGTGATTCTACACTTTTCCCCCTTTATTTCAGCTTTGTGTTGGTGTTCCTGCCGTTATTTCTTTTTCCCTCCAAATGAGCTCCTTGCCTTGCACTTCTACTGCAAAACACTCTTATAGTATATTTATAAGTAAATTCAGTGGCTTCATTATCAAGTCTGTGCTAGGAGAGGAAGTCACCTCTGTTTAGTGCTATTCATTTAAAAAGAAAGAACTGCTATAAAATTCATCAATCTTAATTGTGCAATCTGAAGGATTTTGATTGAATAAACACTTGTCTGAAGACTTCAGGGTCTTGTTTGAAAGACACATTAAGTAAAGAGTTGAAGAATGTTTCCCCTATGAAGCTCCATAGGTCCATGACAGTGCTCTCAGGTGACAGGGAAAAGGCTGAATTCAAATAAACATATGACCATAATTAGTAGAGTTTCCTTTCTCTTCCTTCTGATTAAGCCCTTGGCAACTCTTTGCAATGCATTAACTAAGAAAATATTTTACCAACTCTTATTTAAAAAAAAATAAAATAAAAAACCCCCACTATTTTACTGGCTTAGCTTTCAGCAGAATGAGACTATACAGAGAACTCTCCATAACTATTGGTATAAGAACAACTGGATGCAAATATTTAAACCAGAGGAGTACTTTATACATGTAGTGGATAAATATCCACATGAGGAAGTTATTCATGTACAGAAACTGCATACAGGAGGCAGTTTTTTCCAACTTAAGTTTGTTAAGTATATTTCTAGGTAATAGTGTCATCTGTCTCCCAACACGAAGTTCATCTGCACTGTCTTTCATTGGGAGCCCAACAGAAAAGTGTATATAGAAAGTAAAAGAAAGAGTGATTAAATACTAGACACGATGGCAGAAAAATTCAGTATTAATAATATCACGACTTGCCAGTAAATCTCCTTTTTATAGGTAAAGAAATACATTTCTACTTTCAAGTGTATTTTTATATACCCTTGAGTGCCCAACTAGTTAAACTACCAAGGGAGCTCTACATGATTTAGAAGTTAATCCTTCAAATGGCCAACAATTGAATGCCTCAGCTGTTTGTAGTTTCCTACCGCTGGCTAATTTCATTTTTGTTTCATGTGTTCGGTGGCAAGCTTTCATTGTTCAGGGCTCTGACACAGAGGTTGTAAATGTAGTTAATTTAGTTAAAATGAGGCTGGGAACATTCACACCATGTTCAGCTTGTTATATGACTGACTAGACCTGGTAGAAGTTGAGGTAGATATGGCCTGGAGAACAAACAAGTGGGAAAAAAAAGGGAGAAAGCAAACAAAGGAGATGATCCAAATTTACCAAACTCAGGAGCATCAGGTACACCGTTTTTAAAGAAAAAAATGAGAAAAGATTCAGAGGAGAATAAAAAAAAACCATAACCATTTAATATTATTGCTTTGAGGGACAAAAAAAATCTCCATGTGTTGAAATATTTAGTCCTCAACTGATTTAACAGGGGGTTTGGCTTTCTGAGCCTACCTTTATCAGTTCCTTCTCTTGTGCTAACAGTAAAAGCTCATCAATCCCCTCCCTTTTGCAAACTGTTTGATTGGCACTTCCAGAGGTCAGAAGGCTCATAAGTGCTCAAAAATATTTATAGCAATTGGTGCACAGCTCCTCACTGGCCGTGCTGGGAAACACAGACTGAGCCAAGATGTTCCTCACCGGAGTATTTTGAAGAAGGACCCAGCAGTACCAAACGGGACTCACCTAAAGGGCAGGAAAACCCCCGAGAACTCAACACTTGTTTCTGGCTTGGCGTGAATGGCTGAATCTGTTCAACCAGTGACCGCTTTTCCCATTCACACTCCCAAATATATGATGGAATATAGGTTGAACCTCCTCTTGACTGCACCCTGCTCTCCATGGGGTGCTGGGCAGCAGCACTCTCAGAGCTCCTGCCCAGGCTGCAAACGGTGCCAACGCTGAAGGCTCAGCAGCTCTGGCATTTCCCTGCTGCATTTCCCAACTCGAGCAGGCAGCTTCTTAAAATCCTAATTATAATCTTGATTAATAGATACTATAACACAGCTCCTGTTTGCCTGTAATTATATTTGACACAGAGATACAAATCAGCAGTTTAACACGCTGGAATAGGATTCATAGGATTATGGACATATACATTTTTATTAAAGCTCTATTGGTTTCTCTCTCGCATTCATCAAATCTCTGCCTTTATACAGAGATAAATATATCTTTTTTTTTTTCAGAAAGTCATTAATTTTGGAGTTTGAGAAAAATGAAATAGACGAAGTGGGTAATTTTTCACACTTAGAACAATTTCCCTATGATATTATGACTCTTTTTCTTGCACTGCTCTGGGAGATTAATATGGTTGTTATTTTCTCCACTAATTGGCTTTACAGATAGCCATGGGAGATAGCACCTAATAAAGCCAAACAAGAGAGAAAAATGTTAACAGCACTAAGCTGCCCCATAACAAGGGGGTCTATTCATTAAGAAGCAATATTCTATTAGGGAAGATTTTTAAACAGATTTTTTTTAAATAACTAAAAACCAAAAGTGAATTACACATCATTGTACCATTTCGTAAAGCCCTCCAGGTATGTAGTTAGCATGAACACATACACCTAACATGCAGATGGGACAGTGTCACACTATTATCACAAGCCCTTCTCTTGAATTCAGTCCTTTATTTAAAGCTGCAAAGCAGGAAAAAAACCAACTGTGCCTGAACTCTGACTAAAACACAGATCTGCAACAGGGTATTTGTGGTTATGGATCAACACTGAAAAACATGACCCAACTCTACCTTAATGACAACCAAAGCACTGTTTAATTAGCAGCTGGGAGAGAGAAGCATCTCCCACTAAGACCCTGCCACCAGTAGTTCCCTCAGGCAACCTAACACCTGGCTTGAGCAAATATGGGAAAGGAGGTGGTATCTCTCCACTTTGACTCATCAGCAGCTTTCTTTGGGGAGCAGAGACCTCTCTATTCCCCAGGAAGTCATTTTCTCCACAGCAAGTCAGTAACAACCTCATACCACTGATATTTGACACACATCTCACACCACTTACTGATGGCACACTAAGACTTAGTCGGTGTGACACACCAAGCACCACAAACACCCTGACACAGGATACTCCTTTGGAGCAGCACATTTGGGACTTTTGGCAAATATTTCTCCAACTTAAGGCTTTTGTGCTCAGCAGCCAATATGTTAAAAACTGAAAATAAAGCAACTCTGGATTACTACCCAGGAGTAACTGCTTCCAATGCCTCTTCCATCAAGGCAGGGCAGTTAAACCAACACTTATGCCAAAAATCCCACACAAAGCCCGACATTAGATATAAAAACTCAGCATGGTATTTGAGAAGGACATTAAAGAACGATCACTCCAGGTGAGTTTTAGCTTGTTGGAAGGCAGGATCCTAATCACAGAAACTCTGAGCAGCTGGTATTTCATTTCACTCCAGCTCTGCCTGGCCCCAAGGTTCCCCACCTGTGTGCAAGGGAAGGCACAAAGAGCATTCTGCAGCCGCTTCTTTTGGGACAAGCCATCATTTCTCCACTAAGGCAGACAACGCCTGGAGTGTCCCTCAGATACATTGCATTTATAATTATTATTGACACTTCAGAGATCTAAATGTAGCAGTTTGGGGTCCCACTACAGTAACTGCTGAAGAAATTTAACAATACTCTTAAACAAGGGATAAAATTTCATAGGGATATATTTCTGTCTCTTTCCTTCACTCCATCACTATTATTTATTTTCCACCATTTAAACAGAAAAGCAGGTGTTACTGAAGGGAACAAAGTGAAAATAACCAAGCTGTATTTATTAAGAATTGAACCTCTTCCTTCCTATCACATAAGAAAGGCTTAGATGCTTGTGGAGGACAGGAAAAGTCAAAGTATCCAGAATATATGAGAAAAAAAAAAAGCAATGTTTAAGCACACAATTTTTAATCTAATTAATCATTCTACTGGTGCTTTGGTACGATAAAATATTGAAAGTCACCTTAAGAAAATTCTGTTCACCATTGCACAGGCACAATTCCCACTCATCCCATTTAGTATATTAAGTGTGCCACTCCAACAATGGTGAACAGCATTGGAAACCCAGCAGGAGCAGCAGAGCAGAACCCAAAGAGCTTTCTTTTAATTTTTCCCTCCTGCTGTATCCTCCTCCAGCACATGCCCCTCTTGAAAAGTTATCAAGCATGAGCTTAAAGCTTCAAATTCAAATACAGACTTTCTTTACAGTCACTTCCACTCAGATTAAGACTTGTATTTGAGATCATTTTAAGATCCACCCATTTTTTTTAAATAAAAAAATTAAAGGAATGAACTTAAAAGAAGCTTAAAGACATCTTTAAAGAAATTCAAAGAAAAGTTTGCCATCAAAATGTCTACATTCTTATTTTGCTGGCCTGTTTCAGAGTAGCACCATAGAGCCAGAAAACAGCACAGGGTCAGGCCACAAGAGACCAGTTACCATTTTAACATTGAGAGAAAAGGGGGAAATTTTCTTCACAGATGCATAAAATATAGAGGGAAAAGCTGAATGTTAATCTAATAAAGTTATAGATTTATATAAACCAAGACTAGAGGAAGTTTAAAACTTTTGTACAAGAACTTTAGCACTTAGACTAAATAAAATTAGCAAAATCACCTACCTGCTTGAAAGGTAGAGAAGGAACTTTAATCTCCACTACAAACACTGGCAAAGAACTCCCAAGCCCTCTCAGCCAACTTTGTATCTGCCTTTCACAGCTGAATTGAGTTGTGTAACTTGAACACCTGAAAACTCTGATGGTAATGAGCAGGTTGAGCCCTTCTACAGCAGGCACGGGATAGAGCTCAGGCCGCATCAAAATTTAATGCCCAGATATTTAAGCCCTATATGTAAAAATTTTAATATACATATAACACATATAAAAACTGTAGATTAACCATCACCAGTACTCAAAAAAAAAAAAAAAAAAAAAAAAAAAAAAAGAAGACTTGGAGCTCAGAGGAAGACGAAAAGAACCACACCCATGCAGCCCAAACTGAGCTCACGTATCATCTCAAAACAAGCCCATTTCTGAAATTTAACCCACCTGTGGCCCTGTGCAGGTGGCTGTGAGCAAGTCAGTCAGTGCTGCTCAGGGAACCCCTCCAGCATGACCCATCCCATGCTGGGATGATCACCGATGCCTGCTGCCCTCCCAGGGAAATGTCCCCTCCATTACAGCATTGGCCAACAATCAAGGAATTGCAGGTTCCTCTTATCCAGATGAGAGTGGTGCCAGCCCCTCTGCCAGTCCCTCCTTCAGCTGTCACAGCTGCCAGTGCAAACCCTTTGGATGTCACTGGAAGTGACACTTCTGGCTGCTTCAAAGAAGCAGATAATTAACGTAATTTGTTAAGCTCATCGTGGAAAGCCATTCCCATCACGTTGAGAAAGTGGTATCTTTTTTTAGCATCCGGCACTTCTGTCCTTGAAGCAGCACCTGTTGTGTTCAGTGGGACCCATCATTTGTCTCCTCGAAATAGCAGGCAGGATTTTGATCTCCCACAGTGTTTACACCCCTACTCTGCCATGAGCAACAGTAAGACTTTTTTTCCTGCTGACACCAGTGGATCTGGGGAAAGCAGCAGCCCCCACGTTTCTTCTTGGAATTTCAGCAGTAACAAACCAGTGGTAGCTGCTTTTCCAACCAGTAGGGAGCAACCATTTCTCAGTTAGAAAAAATCCTGCACTTTTTATTTCAAATATATATCTAGGAGGTCAAAACATACAAATTAATATCGTGGATATCAAAATACTGGACACAGAGGCCTTGTGATTATACTTAAGGCTGTACCAATGTTTCTTTTTCAGTGGTTTATAACTTGGCTTCAAATTTTATTCCTGGCTGAAAACTGGCAAAAAATTTGAAAATTTGAGAAAAACCAATAGACAACCATAAAACTGTATAAAGCAGGGAGATATTAAACATCCTTTTTTGCCATAAAAATAATATTTTTATTTGGAAGATGAAAGGAATTTTTAAAAGATGTGTTATTCCAGCCAATGCTCTCTCGTGGAGAAAATATGTTCTTCTTTGCCCTGTCTTCCCACAGGATTGCTAAAAACTCAACACATTTTTAGGAGAAGGTTTTGGAGACAAAGGAGAACATTGGGCCCGGTTTTCAAAATGGTGTGCTGTACTTTCTTTCTTACAGCAACACTACACAGTGCTACAGAAAAGAGTTTTGAATTGATACAAACTAAAGCAACAGAGACAAATAGGAAAAGGACTAAAATGCAGCCTGGAACTAACAGAAGTTAATTCATATGGGAGTAATGTATTTTTTTTTTTTACTTTTTCTTGATAAAGCAAGGCAAAAATTAAGTCTACTCTAGCTAGATTGCAATAAAACACTCAGAACAATTATACGTTGAAATTATTAGTTAACACAATAAAGAGGGAGATTTCTGCAAAAAAAAGACTGTTTGGGTGGGCAGGAGATGGCTATGAAAGGAGAAATATCACATTGCAGGTGGCAGTAATGAATTAGTCAGGAAAAGCAGGAATCAGGCTAGTGACAGAAAAGACAAACGAAAGCACCATCATCTCTTGAGAAGAAGATAAGGATGTAACCTGGGGAGAACTGGGCAACTTTCAGAGTGGACTGGGATGAAACGACATGTGCTTGGGGACAAAACCAGAAAAACCTGCCCAAAAGCTGAAGCTCCAGAGCTGGGAACATGAGAAGAGGCAGGACTCCTCCTTTGGTTGATCATACCAACCCCAAGCAACTAATGGAATCATTTTATGATCATCTTTCGGGTGACTCAGGAGTGATGTTTCCTGACAGGAGAAATTCACTTCACTGCCCCAGCACTGGTAAGAAATGTGTCGAGTAAAGCTGGGGACAGTTCTGATCATTATGGTTGAAAAAGCATGAGTTGAAGCTGGAGCACGAGGAAGGACTGCCAAAGTTATCTGTGAAGCAAGCACCAAGGGAGACTAAAACCTCCTTCCTGATTCAGCTCAGCAAAACCAGGGCTAACAGTAGATATATGCACCCCCCACAAACAGCTTTGCAGGATAAGCACCAGAAAACAAAGTTAGTTAATGTAAACAACAAGGTTGACACCAAAATAACCCAGCAAGGACCA